>CAAE01015001.1:502934-550445 GCA_000180735.1 Tetraodon nigroviridis
CAATAATCCTGTAGAAAAGCAGTTTAAGCCTTATATTCATAGTCTCAGGCACCACATTTCAAGTGTCTTATCTAAAAAAAACTGAAATATACCATTTTGTTTCTGTACCTCAGCCTCTCAACCAGGTTTGGGACTGTGGCAGTACCCAACATCCTCCTGTTCCAAGGGGCCAAACCCATGGCTCGTTTCAACCACACAGACAGAACTCTAGAGATGCTCTCCTCTTTCATCACTAACCAAACAGGTGTGTATTTAAAAAAGAAATCTCATCTTTTTAACGTGCACTTCTTAGGTCATTCTTTCTGCTTGTAAATTGGCATTTAAACAGCACAAATGACTAAAACATAATGCATTCCCTTGTTGCTTAGGACACCGTCTTAAATCTCCGCTAAACTTTTGTAGGGTTTGATGCTGCAGCTGACCGGGTGGTGTTGGATGCAGACCACGTTGGGCCCCTTCCCAGCGTCCCAGTGAAGTCCATTGACTGGCTGCTAGTCTTCTCTGTCCTTTTCATCACGGGTTTTACTCTGTATGCCCATCCTGCGGACAGATAGCATCCGCTGGCTCGTCCCAGGACAGGACCATGAGCACCAAGACTAAGGACCACATGAATGGACTGCAGGATGACCTGCTTTGTGAACCTCAGGTGTTGAAGTCAAATTAACGGCCCCTGTTTATACATGTCACAATTAAAAAATAATAATAATAAACGACGTTTACAACTCCTATAAAATGTCCTATAAAAAATTGGTGTTTTTTAAATCAGGCGATATTTTTGAACACCTACCGCGACTCTGAGGACAAGCGTGAGGACCCAAAGCAGGAAGACGCGGCTGTGGATGGCTGCCAGAGTTCGTTATGTTTGGGTTAATATTTGCCCTAAAGACGAGCAGTTACCGGTGCTGTTGCCGTTCGGTCGGTGTCAATAGTTGGTTCACCGCCAGGAACAAATCTGCCAACATGGTGCGTTTTGCTCACAGCTTTAGCGTTAGCATGTAACATTCCCCTGTGGCATGTGTTACTGTAGCATGTCATTTACTTAGAGGGAGTAATCCTTTTCACTCTACGTTCTAATATAGTATGTTTGAAGTTTCATGACAGTAAATCCGAGATAAACTGAAGTAATCCGTTGACACGTTTGCCTTCATGTTGCCATTTCTTCCTACTGTGTTTACACTAAAGTTGGGGACAACGCAAAGTCCAAGAGTTCAGTTGTCAGGACCAAGTATTTATATTGTTTGGAATTTTTGAATACGCAGGTCGCTGTCGAACACGGCGAGGATTTATATTAAAATGTGTTGTGGAAATAGATGGTTTAGTTATTAAACGTTATATTTGAATATCAGAAAACTAACGCTGTCACGTTTGTAGTCGCGACTTGTGTTCTGCTGCCACCTAGTGGACGCAGGCCGAGTAGCACCCGCCGTTCGCCTCAGACATTTAAACGTGTCCTGTGAAAATTAAAAATGTATGTGGAGAAAACTCTTGAATATAACTGTTATTTAAAAGCGAATACAAGATAATGATTTGCTCTGGAATGTCTGCAGTCATCAGATTCCCACTGGCTTTCCCCAGCGGATCGAGAGCAGCTTTTGAATGAGCTGAGGGCCACAGGCTGGGTGGAGGTGGAAAACCGGGACGCCATCTACAAGGAGCTGCACTTCAAAAATTTCAATCAGGTTTGTGTATAAAGCCACTCTGTCCCCAGGGCCAGGCAAATTTTATAGTTTATAATTCCTTTACCTCTACTGAATTACAGTTTAAACGATAAATGGTAGAGTTATGAAGCTAATTCCTTCTATATTTATAAAGAAGAAGTGTGTCTGTGCTCCACTGTGGTCCCCTGGGGTCTGTAGTAAGGCCACAGGCTGCCAGACGTGCAGCCATTTCGCTAAACATCGGAAACCCAAATTCATCAGTGTTTACGTGCTGATTGGTTGCAGGTGTTGACGGCGAGGGTTTCATTTCCTACCTGCAAAGAAAACTACTTTTGATCACGATGCTGAAACACAGCATCATTTCTGTCCTTTTAGTTGGGGGGAAAAAAATGTGAAAACCTAAGCTAAAATCAAAAACACATTAAAGCTGAATATTAAAATCAGCTGTTTCAGCTCATATTCATCACTTCTTTTCTCATGTCTGAAGCCTTTAAAGTCGACAGTATTTACACCACTATAATCCCTCTGTTTACAGAGCTTTAACCTCCTCATCAAACTTTTATTATTATCATGTATGACATCCAGCCAGTAACTCATCTTTGCAGTATGAAGGATTCCATATAATTATCAGTACTTGTGTGTTCTCTTCGGTTCGTGGGAAAGGCGGTTCTGCACCAGAAAAGCCTCATTTTGAACTTCTGTCTTGTTTTTGGTCTCCCAGAGCAACGAAACAGCCTAAACTTCTGTCCGTACAGCTTTGCTCATTGCGAGGCCACTTTGCGGACTTGTCCTAATCCTGTCGTTAGTCGTCTTAGCCCCTAAAACGCTCTGTTTTTACACTTGCCCGTGTTTGTGTTTGGCCAGCATGTGCCGCGCTGACCCCCCTCCCCATCTGCTCCCCATCCTTTAAAGCCTCTCTTCTTTCCCCCGACACGTCAGACCACATTACCCGGAGAAACGCCAGGCGGCCCGTTGGCAGCCGTCGGGGATTCGATCAAAATTATTTCTTTCAAAAACAATCAAATTGGTTAAAATGTTTCATCTGCTTCACAAACCACTAACAAGCCCACCGCTCTTTCTGCTGGATCTTTGGCTTCTTTCGCCCTCCTTTCCTCCTCACCACCCTCCATCGCTCCATCCTTGCCGCTGCTCCATGTTGGGCTCATGTTGTTCTAATTTCACGTGTTGGCATCCCTCTTTCCATTTTTTGCCACCGCCCCCCCACACTCTTGATTCGTTTTCATGCGCTCTCCAGCTCGTTTATTTATTTCTTGTTCTGACTGTTTTTAAGGGGCTTTGAGGAGACGAGGAGCGACAACGTTGGCAGATTTCCATCTGTCACTTATGCTGTGAATGAAGGGATTGAGGAAATTAGATCCCAAAGAGTTTTTAATGGTAAAAACGAAGCCGACCCTGCCGCAGGAGTCGCGTCCTCCGTTGGCCACTAGGGGGCGACAGAGGCGCGAACACCACGGTGAACGTAGAGCAGAGAAAAATGAAGAAGTGCAGCTGGATTAGATATTTTTAAATGGCCCTAATTGCAGAGATTGATTTGTGTGAGCTAGGTCGTTGGTGGCAGTATTTGTGATTATTTGTTTGCCCTGGTGACGTCTGAAAAGGTTTGGAGGCATCTACATGCGTCCTAATAGCAGCAGTTCTAGTGGGACTCTCTTCTTTTTAGGTCGCATTTGCTGATGTTGTTTATGCACCGAGCATTATGCTGTGGATGTTTACAGACCAGCATCTGCTTCACATTTCGGCAGTGGATGTGGAAACATCCACGCGACGCAGGCCAAGGGAGCAGAAGAACCATGAAGCAGCGATGAGCTGTGCATGCTCAAGCGCTGCCTTGTTTTAGCTGAAGTTGACAACGGTGACATTTCATCTACCCACAAACCCTCAGTAATTCAGTGTTTGGTGGAGGGGGGGACTCTGCAAAGCTGCGTTTGGGATGGAAAAACCGGTGGGTTGTGTCTTCTGTGGATCCCGTTACTGGCCCGCTGCTACACCCGGACCCACGGGTCCAGACTGAGGTTCTGATGTTATATGAAGGGATGGGATATTAATGAAGTTCAAGAAAATGGAAGTGAATATAGATAATTATATTGCAAAACTATTTGTGATCCCTTGATGATTTCATGTTTTAAACTAAATTATCCAGAGCGAAGACATTTTTTGAAGTAAACGTCTTTTGCTGACCCTTGGTTTTCTAGCTTTAGCCTCTCACACTTTTAAAGTTTTATTGAAATGACTAAATATGTGACGTCTTTCAGCTTCATCTTGAATTTTAAACGCTGGATTTGTGTACAAACCCATTTTCAGTGGAAACGTTAACCAAATACCAGCAAGTCCAGTTGGCTTTTGTAGAAGGGGTTGTTGAATGAATGGGGTCATTAACACGCGGCGACTTTTGCGCGAGTCTCTAGGTGAATAGACGCGCGTCAGTCTGGGGGTTTTAGCCGTCGGGCCTCCTAATGGATACCAAGATGTGTGACTTGGCCACGTTAACCTGGTGAGTACTGCAAATGTTTCAGGCTGCAGGAAGACCTCCCAGAGCCTCTGGAGGTGGTGTCTGAAGGACGTTTCATGGACTCTTTTCACTAAAACAAATAAAGTGCGAATACTCTGACAAATGTGACACATCCATAAGTTCTTCTGATGAATGTTTCTGCACACATCTCCAGCTGCTTGGACGCATTTATGCTGTATCGCTGCCGAGGTCGTCGCGCTTCTGCCGCGTCAACAGAGCGCGTGTGCAGACGCGCTCTCGCCGCGAGGGGTCCTTTTCCTACATTCTTCCCCAAAAGGGAACTTTCCCCGGGAACCGGAGGCGTCTGACACTCTCCTTGTCTGGTTAAAAGGCTGCTGAGGCTCCGGAGGAGCTGCTGCCTCGCCGGACCGCTGACACGGACAAGCGTCCTCGCTGGATGGGGGTTGGTGCCAGCTGACTGACCTCAGCCGTGTGACCCCTCGCACTTGACCCGCGGGAGATGAAGATCGTGGAGTTAACCACGTGGAGGCCGGAGAGTGGCCCCTGGCAGCTTTAGGTTCCATGTAAAGTTAGCAGGCGGGCTTAATCAGAGATGTTTGGGGATGTGAGAGGTGTTCTGATCCTCATCACCACCGCAGCGTTCCTGCTCTCCACCGCGGCGGGACCAGGCCTTCCCAGGGGTTAATGCTGACTGGGCCCATGGCGCGGTAATCATCGGGTAGTTGCGGTGGTAATGAAGGAGGGCGGCTCGTCTTCATGTGTGTGTGTCCGAGCGCAGCAGTGAGAAGGCGCAATCTGCATGCACTTAGTCCTGGCAAGGCAGCGCAGGCGTTTCTAAGCCCCTGGACCGCTCCAGTTTTTTTTTTTTTTTGTGCTGTTGTGTAGTTATTTAATAGGTTTTTTTATGTTTTATTGATATAATGGTGTTTTTTATTTTTTTTTTTTGTGTAGTTATTGAAGAAGTGAGAAGGTGTATTTTTTATGTGAATTAAGAATTGAGAAAGAGAGAGGAGGGGATAATAAGAAAGTGGGAAGTGAAAAGGGGGAAAAAAGATATGAAAAAAAAAGAAAAATGTGTTGGAAAAAAAGTGAAGAGAAAAAGACAAAAGCAGGAGATACAGAGAGAGAGAGAGAGGGAGATAGATGTGTTTAGATAAAAAAAGACCCCCCCCCCCAGAGAGAGCAGAGAGAGAGGGGGAGAGAGACAACACCGCTCTCAGCGCTGTGTGACAATCATGCCGTAATAGCACCAAATGGGCTCCGCAAAAGCTGGAAGGTGGAGAAAGGGGTGTAGTCAGGCTCTGGCTGCGGGTGTTTCTGATTATTGGAGAGGGGAGGGGGTCTGCGTAGTGTCATGTCAAATTAGCCGACGGTGACAGCCGCAGCTCGCAGGGCCAGCTTGGGGAGAAGGGCTGGAGAGAGGAGCCAAGTGTGGTCGACCCAAACAAAGCAGCCCTTGACCTCCGTCCACACGCCGCCCCAGCGGGGACGCCGGCCTCGCCTTCATTCTCTCGCGCGCCGTGGAGCTGACCCCAGGGTGACGGATGCCCCCGGCGTGGCCTCTTTACCTGCTTTGTGTGCTCCTGCTCTCCCTGCCGCCCCCCCATCCCCGGGACCCAAACCTGTGCTGGGACCAGATCTTTGTCTGCATTTTCAGGAACTTTCTGTTCGCCTGAGATCCGTTTTTTAGAGGCTAAGAATTCACGCGGGTCAAACGCGTGGCCTTTAGTGGATTTAAAAAACAGACTTGTGGTTGGTTATTCGCGCCAATCAAGGCCGTAAGGTTGTAATCTTTAGTGGGAATCATTTATGTTCCCGGTGAAAATCAAACCCTGTTTTCCTCCCCATTGGTAGATTAGCCAGCTAACATCAGCATGCACCCAAAACTCAGATTAAGCCAGGAAATTAAACTTAGCTTTTCTGGATTTCGGAGCCCGACGCTGACATTCTGAGCAGAAATAACCTTAAATTTGACATATAATCTGATGTAGTTTACCCTAATCCCCTGTCCTGGTCGTGCAGCGATCAGACAACACCTGACATGACGGCCTGCTCCGCCCGGGCCCGGAGAGCTGAGAGAAAGCAGGCCACCCCTGCCTCCAAATTGGTGCCAGCAGGGTCAAGTTGCAGGAATATGCCAATTACTTAAATTGATCAGGAGACGGTTTCCTTGATAACCAATTTGATCAAGCCGCCGATCGTGTTACACGCGTCGCGCTGCGTTAGCGCCGAACCGGACCCCTCAGGAACGGGATACGACGTGGAAAGGCTCAACGCAATTTCTTCCGCGTGGGTAATTCTGTTTGGCCGTGTCAGGTGGCGGACGGGGCCGTAAACAATGGCGTTCCAGTTGATTTAATTAGACAGGGAGGAAGTATTTAGGGGCTTAATTGAGATTGCAGTGGGAAATTGCTCTGAAATGGGCGTACCTGATTTCCCTCTGCCTGCCCCTCCGCTGGGGGAGTTCCCTCTGCTCTTTGTAGATAATGACAACAACCATAATCACTCCCTGGATGGCCCGTGATTGGAAAGAGACGCACGCCAGGCTTTAAATGCTAAGAGCCGCGTGTTTCTGCGTGCGCGCCTGCGTCTTATTCGCTACCTGGGAAGGATTTTCCTCACAGACGTCTCGTTGGCCATTCGCGTGGTTTCGTCTCTACTTACCGTTTTAGATTTGATAAAAAACCCTTCTCGGTCTGTCTTCTGCCAACCAGGCTTTGGGAACAGATTATTACAAGGTCAAAAGAAGAAAATAAAACAGGTTAGATGCAGATTTTAGACGCTAAGCGCAAGCTACGGTTACCAGTGGTGACTTTTCTGCAGTCTAACTGGTGTTTCTGTCCATGCAGGCGTTTGGCTTCATGTCCCGGGTGGCTCTGCAGGCAGAGAAGATGAACCATCACCCCCAGTGGTTCAACGTCTATAATAAGGTAAACGTGTCCTGGTCACGGCCCAAACCACCGACGGCTCCTACAGGGCTGCTTTTGTTCGTCCTGTCTGGTGACATCTACAGTTACGACGCTTCGGTCGATGTAATACAAATCACACACACATCAAGATCAGTCAACTCTGGATAAAGTCGGGGGTTTTTTTCATGTCAAATAATCCCGGCTGGTTCTGGGAGCTCTCAGCCCCACGCTTGCTCAGCCGTAGTAGCTCCGTGCCCTAATCCCAACAGTTTTCTTCTAAAAAGCTCTCTAAATATCAGCGACCGCCATCTGTGAAACCGCCGCAACCTCCACAGCTTTGTCCGCCTCAGAAATCAAGTAGCGGTCCGTATGACCAACGCGGGCCCGGAAAAATCTGCCAGCATTAGCGTGTAGCCGCTGAGTTAGTGTGTGGAAGACGAGGCCGCTTGGACAGGAGCGCTGCTCCTAATCCGCTCTTAACTGAAGCCGCTGTGGAGGGATGCTGCAGTCTGTGCACGTGCACACGGACATAAATCCCACCCTGTCAGTATGACAGCCGTGTTCTGTCTTCGTCTGTGGTTTTAAAATAAACGCTGACAGACATTTTCCTTGGGGCCAGAACTGCTACCTCCCACAATAATTAGCTCTACCACTGGACCCAACCAACGGGAGTGTGTCCAAGGTTCTGTCCCAGAACACTAATATCTTTTAGAACACCAAACAAAAATGTGGAAAGCACTGATGTGTGGTTCTTGCTGGAGCCGCTTCCTTGGCCTCAGCGAGCGGGCGCGGCGCCCGTGCGCATCTTCACCAAACCGAAGCCAAACCTGCCAAACTATGGTGACGTTTCCGCCACCAAACCTCCGCTTTCAGCAGTTTGTGTTTTTGTTCCCACAGGTCCAGATCACGCTGACCACACACGACTGCGGGGGACTGTCGAAGCGGGACGTCAAAATGGCCAAGTTCATCGACAAAATTGCGCTTTCGTTGTGATTCTCCGCCTCCAAATGACACGCGTGTGGAGTGATCTGTCCTTGCTGCTTGTTTTGTGTGACTTTGTAAAATAAAGGTGATGTTTTGTTTGTTTTTTCCTGTGCAGCTGCTTTGTCTCTGTCGGGCCTGCAGCAGTGACTGTTCCTGACACACTGTCGCTCTGTGGCTTTTCCCATTTTCAGCTGTGTTTGTTTTCACACAGGGAATTAGGAGCGAGCGTCATCGCTCCGCAGCACTCCGGCCGCCACTCGCCAGCGATCCAGGAGATAACGTTTCCCTGTCGGTCCTCCACCGGGCCACATGTTTCCCCAGAGAGAGCGAGAGAGGGAGAGAGAGGGAGAGAGAGGGAGAGAGGAGCAAAGTGAAGAAAGGGTCCAATCGGTAGGAAGCAGATTTGTTTGATTTACAGGGGAAGAGTCAGCTGGAGCCGCCAGGCCGAGAGACTCTTCCGGACTGGATTGGGATCAGAAGAAGATGAGCGAGGAGAGGAGAGCGGTGACACAGGCGCGTTGGTTTTCATTCCCTGCGTTTGTGTGTGAGAAGACCGGAACTGCTTCCTCGGATTGGTCAACCAGCCCGGGGTTCAGTGCTCAGGTGACCGGGGTTTGTCCAGCAGCTCTGGGTTCTCAGTTCTACGTGTGAAAGAAGAAGCTGAGGTGTGATATGAAGCCCCGGACAGGTCACCAGCACACACACACAGATCTGGGGGAGCTTGGCTCTGTAGATGCTGTGCATCAGCTGTGTTGTCTGGTTCCTCTTCGTGCCTCCTGATGCCACACAGATGGATGAATGTGGGCAAATCACAGGACCGCCTGCATCTGGTGCGGGTTAAAGCGGGCCGAACGGCCACGCGGCAGGAAGCCGACTGCCAGCCCGGAAGCTCCTGCTGTCCGCTGCGTTCGCCTTCTGTCAGGATGACGGTGGTGGTGATAGAACTACTTTGTGTTTAACAGATTAGCTTTTACATCTTGTGGCTTCCCAACCAGAAGAGGCTGGACTCCCCCCCACCACCACCACCACCACCGCCCCCCGTGGGGTCACAAGACGGCTGCAACCATGAACAAAACAAATTGAAACCATATGAGAGCTTATGAGATGAGATCTCTCTTTGTTGTTACCACTAACTGCTGTTCATCTCCAGCGCTGTTGCCGGGGAACGGTTAGAGGAATGTTATTCATGCTGTCATCCTCAGGGGCCAATCGGCTTCTGCCGAAAGCGTGGAACCGGTCTTGGAGATCTAAGCAATCTCTCATCGCTCCTTGGTCTCCCGTTCTGCGTGGAGGACGACTTTCAAGTGACCGGACAGCTGTTCTCCGTGGAAACGGGGCCAGATGTGTCTCCTTCGCATAACTGGCCTAAGCTGATGGACAGAAGCAACAGGCAGCCGTCCCATCAGCGAACTCGCCGGGTTCTGGCTCCTCGATCCGCTCTCAGCCTCCCCTACTCATCCCGTTGTCCACAGAGCACCGGCGGCGAGGCGAGGGAGTCCAAAACAGACTGGCGGAGCGGACCAGGCGGTGGTGGGAGTCCGGGGAACGTCTCCGGCTTCACTTTTTATGTGGATCTTCGGATGGAAATATAATAATTCTCCCCAGGATGTATGTAAGGGAGCAAAAGGACGAGGGGATGTCATCAGGGAAAAGCAGAGAGGCTTTCTGGGCTCGTTCCAAGTCGCTGTTCCGTCTCTACAAGAGCAGCCCATAATTCTCCCGCTGTGCACAAACTGCAGTTTCACTCCGTGGCCATGTGATGGTGGTTTGGGGGAGGCGGGAGGCCCAGTCTGATACCAACAACTAAAGATATCAGGGTCCTGGAAGGCACCGTCTAGGGATTTCAGATGCCAGCAGAGAACCTGGAGCTGAGCGGCTGCAGCTACCCGCCAGCCCGCTGTGGAAGTTACTCTAACTAAAACCCAGCCGGCGTGCTTCTCTCTTCCACGTGTGCTTCTCTCAGCAACTACTGGACAGTCGCTGACTGTGCTCATCTGTGGGAAGGAAAACACACTCAAAGAGCAATTTCACTCTGTCTTCTTCAATTTAAAAGGCAGGTCGTCAGTGGCTTAAAAAAAAAACGTTTAGCTAGAAAGATTCTTTGGATCAGTCCCTTTTATTTACAGTTGTTAAAAAAGCACGTATGTTGCAATTGGCATTAACAAAAATGGAGGTTAATTTTTAATTAAAATTAAAGTTTTCATGTGCCAGTTTATATCCCATATTGCTATATGCTAACATAAAAACACACCAGTGCTTCCTCTTTATGACATAAAATGTAAAACATGTCCAGCTGTCCTTAAATTCCTTATTTCAGTCAGTTATAGCTGAGCTCAGTAGAACTGCTGAGCTTTGATGATCGCTAAAGTAAAATACTTGTTTGACGCGTATTAAACACGATGATGCAGCTTTTTCATTTCACTCAACCACTCAGCTGTCCTCTCTCTCTCACACACACACACACACACACACACACACACACACACACACACACACACACACACACAGAGCTGTGAAGTCGCTACATTTGGACTCAGCACGTGTCACTAATCCCAAAATGATCCCATGTGTCAGCTTTGTTACTGCGTCTCAGTTTTGGTGGTAATTACATCATTTTCTTGGATGTATGTAATTATAGTAATTCGTGTTCTTAGTCGGCCTTGCAGCGCCGTGCAGCTATTGGCCAAGTGCTATTTTCATGTCAAGCCGATGTTTGGTGATAAATCAAAGTTTTATAAATCAAAATGAATATCCTTAGTGTCAATTTAAACGGATTAAATGTTTTTTCACTCAGATAAAACCCTTTTTAATAAGTAGATTTAGGATGTTGGGTATCTGAACTACATTTATTATTTAATAGGTGATAAACAAGCTTTTTAGAACAATAGCACCACCTGATCATTTATAAAAGCAATTACTTTTAGGGCTGGTTTTGAATTTGGGGATTTAAGGCTCAGCAGAAAACCCCTTTAAAAGCAGGTCCTTGGTCTCTCGTTTGTTCCCAGGACACCCCCACCCCTCCGTCCAACATGGTAGATCCAGGAAGTACAAATAGACCCAGGACTCCAGCTCGGATCCATTTGCCTAAAAAAAGGAAGAGGCCAAGAAGGTCAACAAAGGTAAGCTGGGCCTTGATACCGCAACCGTGGTAGCAGCACACCTCTGTAAAGATCACAGAAATCTGGGGAGATTCAGCCGCTGCCTCAGAAATGTTTGAAGTAGCCCTAAAAGAACAAGCTCAGAGTGGCTTTTTACAAGTCTGGTGAGTCCAAACCACTCACTGAACCACCCAGTTCATGCAGAAAAGCTCCCCGTTGACAACACTTTGTGCTAAATGCTAAGCTAGGAACACTCCAAACTGATCAAAGCTCTTCTTTTGAAACTTTGCGCTGCCTTTGACCACAAGTACTTCCTCTTCCTGATTAAGAGAGTTTGAAATGAATAGTGGTGAAAGACTTTTACATCAGTAATAATGTGAGCTAACATGAGAAATTATGTTTTTTTTTTTATTTTAAAATGAATGTTGGTTTTTGAAGAAAATGAGAGATGTTTGACTGAGATAAGTTTTTATTTATATATATATACTGTATATATATTATGCCTTTGGCTATTGATATGGGATGCGAACCAATACTGGAGACTCAAATACTGAGAACTTATTGTTGCCATCTGTATCTTTGACCCCCCCCCCCCCTTACCCAGAAATGTGCAGCTTTGGCTTTTCTCTGTGTGTTCTAAACTTCACTCCTGATCCAATCAGCATCACGTCTGGAAATGAATGGCCGGAATATTGAGGTAGCTACGTCGCCAAAGTGCAGAACCACGTGGAAAAATCTAACAGCAACAAAATTAACCACGTACCGGTAGGTTAGCCACCCCCCTCCCCTGCGCCCAATGGATGCAGGAGAGCATGGCTAATTTCGGGAAATGTGACTCGTGATGTGCAGTGACAGTCAGGAATTTGAAGTATGAGCGTCCAAGCGGAGCGATTCCATCCAAATGTCCCATCGGCTCCAATGAAAGCTAAGAGCTGAGGCGACTGTGTCGTGCCATGGTTGTGTTTACGTATCTCCATGTTTGTCAGGGTTAGTTTCAGCAGAAAACGGCAGAGCCTCTGTCCTAACACTCGTGTTTTATCCCAAATGACACTCTCCCTCCAAGGAAATGGAACAAATTCATATGCTTAGCGGTCTGCTTGACTTCTGCCACTGTTGGTGTGAGCTGCGGATGAGCCCCTGCTATTGTTAAAGTGTAGTGTTGTGTTACCACGTTGTCACAGGCCTCTGCGTAAACTGCAGGTTTGGATCCGGACAGTCGCTGCAGCTGCAGAGCAGATTTTGGGGATCAGACGAGCTTCTGTGGGAACCCGATGGCTGCAGCAGGAGCGAGCGGTAGCTCTGGTGTCTGAGGGACGGTGTTGGCGTGTTCGGGGTAGAACCGGTGTGTCAGTCAGACGCCGCCTGGCACGGCCCTTTTTTTACGCCATGGTGTCAAATTCTATTGTCCAACATCAACAACATTGGAGCCGCACAAGCTTTTGTAATCATCCTCTCGTACACGCCCGGATCGTCCTAAAGGGCCTTAAAGTTAAGTCAACAAAGCTGACTGCAGCTAACTGCCATATATTTTAATTCCAGCGTCCTCGGCTCTTCAGTACTCACGCTACCTCGACTAGCTTGAAACTTCAGCTTCCTACAGCAGCTGTGCAGCACAAACAATAACGTTTTTAAGGGTATAAAGAGATTTCACAGTGTCTGCCACAGGAAGCCGGAAGAAGGAAAAGTCCAACTTTTTCATTGACTAACTTAAGTTGTTTGTTGACTTCTTGTCTGGCTGGTTTTCATTCCTGTTGAAGGTTTATTTTGGGAACCATCCTTTAAAACTCCCACGCACCTAGCCACCGCTAGCGCCAGATATTCCCTCATTTTCTTGTTTGCATCCTCTAATGAGTTTATTGCAGCATCACAAACTTTCCAACGACCCCGCGTTAAACTTTTATTTCCTATTGTTCTTGTGAACTTTGCCCTCTGCAAGTAGACGCGCGTTCGCGGGGACACGCGCGCGCTGCTTTCGTCACCAATCACGCGCGCGCGAGCGCTGCGTCGAGCTTTTCCGATCCAAAGCGGAGAGCCGCGACCGAGCGGGGCGCGTGCCCGCCTCTGCAGACGCCCACGCGGTGTGCGCGGGCGCGCCCTAGAAAAGAATTCGAAGGCGCGCGCTGCTGACGCGAACACGAACACTTCCGCCACTAATCACGGCTTTAATATCAAATTCGGCCTCTTCGGTTGTACATTTCGCCGTTCTTTGTTCCTTTTGTTTAATGTTACTAATTTATTTCGTCCTGATCTAGCAGCTAAACTAAAATAAGAGACAGAATTCGGCGATATTGCAGAAATTCTCACAAAATCTTTCAGACGAAACTGTGTGTGGATATAATAGTCCCATGTATACGATACAGACTTTTAAAAAACAGATACCAGCTAAGTTTTATTATTTATAAAAGGTCACCTTTGCATAAAAACGATAAAGGATTTCAATTAGATTGTGTGCCGGGCTGTAGAAATTAATGCTATTTTTCATATTTTAATCCAGTTCGAATTAATCTTTAAATACAGCCCATTAGAATTGGAGCTAAATTAGAACAGAACAGCTCCTCCAGACACCGCGGGTGAAGGAAAACGCTAGTTTACACAAGAGCCTGATAAACTTTAACCTTGATTTTTCAAATAAGTACCTAATAAAAGTCCATTTATCTCCTGCCAGCGTTCTCCCACTCTTTAACCCGCCGCATTGGCGCTAATATCAGTCTGGCGGTGGTCATATAGATATGGAGCTCTCACAGCTACAGATACGCCATCGATTGGATGTTGGCGCCCCGATAAACCCGCGATGTGCGCATAAAACTCGTCCCAATCTTCTTCCGACGTGGTCTGTCTTTATAGCCTCTTTTTTAGAATTTAGAAAAGTCTTAAAGCCAGTCGCGTCAGACAAAAAAAAAGATGAATGGATTAATCAGTAATACGTTTGAAAATTAGAAGCAAAAATAACAAAATAAAGGCTTTTAATTGTTATTCCCGGCTAGAAACTGCGGCTGTTTGCCACCTCAAACCCCAGAGGCAGAAATAAAATGAGCAAACCTTGGAATATATAAAATTAGCTACAATATTATAGAGTTTTCCTAGCGAAATGGTTCTGTAAGTGGGCCGCGCTCTTCTCAAATAACGACTCGTGTAAATCATTCTTGAACTAAATCCTCCTTTCCTGGAGTTTTATTCAAACAAACATGGCGCCATAAACACGGGTGACCGTCCTCGCGAGTCACCTCTCGCGGATTTATACATTTCAGGCTAAGGAACTTCTGCAGAAGCTTATATTAACGTACAAAACACGTTGCACTCAAGTTAAAACATGCCAACATCTCGTTTTCAAGCAGAGTGACAGAAACATCTCTGGAGGGATTTAGCGCTCGGTGGGAACCTGCGCGCGCACGAAGCATCACCAAATAGCTACACTAGCTAGCGTTTCCTGTCTTGCTAAAATCCGGATTCTCGCAGGAACCTCTCCGCCTCCTGTCAGTCTCCTAAAGCAAGCAAACACAAAATGGAAAAAAAAAAACAAATCCCACCATCTTTTTTTTTTTTTTTAGGCCAGAATATATTTACAGTTACATATGTACAATGCAGCAATGTAACACGTCTTCATCGTTGTTGTTTTTTTTTTTTTAAAAAAAAAAAAGAAGCAACGCAAACCCTGGACTTTTTAATTGCTGTGCAAGTTCGTCGGTAAACACGTAAAACCCGCATAATCCATTTTTCCTTTTTTTTTTTTCTGAAAAAATGTCCGCAACGATCCAGTTGAGTGGTCGTTCGCTCCGTTTCTTTCCGTCCGCGGGTGGTCTGAAAGCTCTGGATCTCCCGCGTCCGTGGGCCCCGCGCGGGCGTCAGAGGCGTGGACTCCGGGCCGGGGCCGGGGCCCGTCAGCTGTTGTACTGGCAGGCGTTCAGGCCGCTCCCGGGGCTCTGCAGCCCGCTGTACCCGAACGTCGGGTGCTGTTTGGATTTGAGTCTGAGTGTAGCCAGGCTGGAGTTGCAAGTGTCCCGGTAAACGCTGTAGGGAGAGCCGGGGGGCCCCGTACGGGCAGGCCGGGGACGACATGGCCGAGTTGATCCCGGACGTGCCGATCCCGTTCAGGTTGCTGATGTTGTTGAGACCCGGGGCGGGCATGCCCGGCACGGCGGAGGGGCCCATCCCGGAGGCCATGGTCATGGAGGAGATGGAGTTGGGCGCCGAGAACATGGACTGGGATGTGAGAGGGCTCATGGAGTTGAAGAAGGTGAAGTTCTTGGTGGACAGCGGGGCCGGGGCCAGGCCCTTGTTGGTCCAGTTGTTGTAGGTGTAGGCGGGGTACATGTCGTCGTACGGCTGCATCAGGCCGCTGAACTGGGGCAGGTAGCTGTTTTTGCACAGGTCCATTTGCTGGTTCCGCTCCCGCTTCCTCCACTTGGCCCGGCGGTTTTTAAACCACACCTGGAGGAGACACGCAAGGTTACGGCCACGCAGAAGCAAAGCAGGGCGACAGATCCACGCTCGCGGCCCCCGGAGAGCCTCGCCGCTGCGCGATTTTACTTGGGAAATTAGTTCTGGGTTAATTATCTCTGGAATTAAAACACCAGACAAGAATAATTTTAAAGCACACGAGCTTTAAAAAAAAAAAAAAAAAAAGGCTGGATTTTTGGCCCCACGACATCTGTTTAACGTCCAAAAAGCTGTGTTTATAACGCTGAGTGAGCAGAAAGAAAAGTCAGATGGAGCAAATCCTTCAGCCGCCCACAGTTAAAACTAATGCGTGTATTTTTAAATACAGAGAAGAAGTGTTAGCATGTGTGAGCTGACGGGAGATTTGTCTTTTTTAAAGTATCCTAATAAGCGAACTGGTTCTTCTGGACGTGGGTCATATCGACACTATTACCCTCACAAACGCAACACTAACGCAGTTTAACGCGTGTTTCCCGATCACCTGGGCTAGTGTCGATTTATTTACAACATAATTCACTTTTTTATTCCCGTAGTCAACAGTACACTTTGAATTCTGATCAATTTTACAAACATTTAAATATCCCGTTTTGACAAATTGAGCCGCGTAAAAGTCTCGTGTATCGACCGAGTTTTATGGCGTAACTGTGTTTCTGCCAGTTAAAAACTAAACCGATCGTGTGTGTGTATGTGTGTGTGTGTGTGTGAGTGTGTGAGTAAAACGTCTGGGCAACATTTCCCCGCTCGAATCCTGACTAAACAGCCTCGCTCAGGTCATTTTAAATTCGCAGCGCAGACACAGTTTACACGCGGTCTCACCAGGGGGATTATTCCTAATCCCGCAGTGAACAGGCTGCTACGGATTAATTATCCACAACGACGTGAGCGATGTGACCGAGGGCCGCGCGCACGGACGCCGGCGCGTCGGGGCGAGCGCGGCGCTGGTGTGTTGTGTTAAAACACGCGTCCGTGACATCCTGGCCGATGTTTGGAGGATCCGCGTCTGCAGATCCAATTCGGGCCCTCCGTGTGCTCTGTCAAGCATGATTACGCTGATGGCCTTTAAAGGTCAACGTCGAGCACTTTGAAATGTCAAAACATTTAATTAAGCTCTTCCAACCACATCAAAAGGGTCAGGTTATGAATCACACTTTATATTTTCTTATTTCGCTACCAAAAAAGTTTGCACTGCTTTCTATTTTTAATTTTATTCCTTAACCTAAAATTATTATTATTTTAAAATTTTAAATAGTCACACTTTCGTGCCAGTAGTGTGCACTTAGCCCCCTCGCGCGCTATCATCACATCTATCCTGCTAAAATGGATTTTATTTCATGAATTTTGTAGTCTCGTGTTTCCCAAACGCGGCAGCTGCCGACACACACCTCCCGGGCTCTCCCTCTTCCTCCACGCGGACAAATAAGAGCCGTGCGTGGCGGTGACGCCGTCGGAAACAAGGCGCCCCATTGGCCTCACGGGCAGCGTGGACGCGCCCTTCAGACGGCTGGAAGAGCCGTTTAGCTGCTCCGTCACAGTGGAGTAGAAAATGCCTCAAACGCAGGTCCATAGTACAGCCATTCGCTCTAAATTATTTTTATTATCCAGAATAATTTTGAAAGTAATTGCACACTTCTATAATTTTTTTCCCAGTGCCATCTTTTATCTTCTGTCTTCCTGCATAAAATCAGACTAACTCGGGAAGAGCGACGTTATTCCCGGATAAGATCTCCCCTGCTCGACACCGCATAATCACCACAGATCTGATGTCCTACCTGCAATGATTTGTAAAACAGATTTTCAGTCCTGGGAAAATTTCTGTTTAATTTGACACTAAAATACGGTCGTGTTATTTAGTCGGTGCAGTGATTTTTGCCTTTTTTCCGCGTATAATGAAGACTTAAATTTGAGCCAGTTTTGTAGATAATATTCCAGCGGTGTCTTGAGTAAACACCACCAAACGATGCTCTCTTTTCTGTGCCCAAAGTGTGCCCACGCAGCCTCTGCGCCGGGTTCACGCGCGGCCCTCGGCCGCCTTCCGGGGCCACTCACCCGGACTCTGGCCTCGGTCAGGTTTGTCCACACGGCGATTTCTTCCCTGGTGCTCATGTCAGGGTAGCGGTTCCTCTGGAAGGTGGCCTCCAGCTCCTGCAGCTGCTGGCTGGTGAAGTGAGTCCGCTGCCGCCGCTGCTTCTTCTTCTTCGGGTCGTCCGCGGCGCCGTCATCGCTCCTCTGCTCGGCGCTCCGCTCCTTCTCTGCGGGGCCAAAGCGGAGCCAGCTCAATATTTCCAAACTGACAGGTCAGGAAGAACATTTCCAAGGGTAATGTTTGAAATGCAGAAGGTTTTACACAGAATTTAAGATCAGACAAAAGCGGAACTCCACCTCTGTTAGAAACGCGTTTAATAAGAAGTCAGAAATGGACCCACGAGGAGAGGCGATCGGGAAAGTTGGTTTCTTTTCCACGAGTGGAAGCCTTTGGCTTTAGTTCGGGATATCAGTATACTTTCCTCGCGGGGAGGTCTGGCTGCTCTTATCTGCCATGTGTCCTAACGAGATTGCCTCATTAAACTGGAGGGTCAACACGTGCAAAGGTCAGTCATAAACTCGGAGTAGTCCCGCCAGTCTTAGAGAAACACTTAAATCTCTATTATTCAGCGCGTCGTTTTTAAGATGGGGCTCATAAAAAAATCTTTAGAAGGAAATGAGAAATGACAAGCGGGCCCGAGGGTCGTTGGTCCGACGCTCCACCTGGGAGGACGCTGCGTCTCGGGCTCTCTGAGGCGCTCGTGACAGCGGGCCAGCCCGGCGTGCACGCCACGTCCCCCGCTGACGAGCCGGCGCGACCAACCCCGAACCGCTGCCCTGCTTCGACCAACCCGGCCTCCGATGCAAATGTGTCCCCCCTGTGGGCTGCTGGAGCCGCCCGGACACGCGGAAATGAGCCGCCTGAGCAGTGCGTGTGAGCACGCACGGGGGCTGACAGCTCGGCTAAAAGAGCCCCATTTCCCCCCGCCGGCATGTCGCTCGTAAAACCCTCCTCGGGAGCCCTAACTCAGCATCCCCCCCTCTTCCAGCCGTGGAAGGGCCGCGGGCCCCGGCGCTCGGGCGGCGTACCTGCCAGGTCAGTGTCCGAAGACTCGCTGCTCGAGTTCTCTAAAGTTTCCCTGCGGCTGTTCGAGCTTCTCGGTAAGTGAAACGCGGGGGCCCCGTCGCGGGGCGGCGGTGCTCTCGCTGCCTCTGCGATTCTGTCCAAATTCATCCCACCTTGAAGAGAAGGATGAGCAAAAAAAAAAAAAAAAGAAGGGGAAAAAAGGAAACGGGGGTGAATCCTTCGGGCGCACAAAAGCTTTGCGTCAGCGGCTAAAAGTCCACCCGCAGTCGGACGGAACCCGGAGGGAGAACCGAGGGAGAACCGAGGGAGAACCGCTGGTTGGTTCCGGGGCGGGGGGGGGGTTCTCTCGGGGCCCTTTCCCTCCACTGAGGCAGTGACAGCCCAGCGCGCTCTGCGTCTCTCCACAGCCTCTGTGCGTCGCGCTGGCTCTCCCACTCCGAGGGATCCACCCATTCTGGCGTCTCCTCTCCCAAACGAGGCGGTCCCACCCACCGAACCTGCCCGCCGCGGCCCGGCACCCTCCCAAACCCGCCATCGAGGGTGACGTCGAGCACACTTCTGCCTCTGATACTGCCGATATTGCGCCGTTGTGCCACAAACACCAGCCAAGGCGATTCGTGGGATAGAGCGGGGAAACGGAACATTCCAGCACTCTGGCTTTATTTCCTTCCGGTTTTGATAGAGTTTTGGTCTAACTCGGGCTTTCACGCGCTGCTGCCGAGCCTCAACTCCGGCGTCGGGGACGCGCACCGCGGCGCTTCGGCTCTTCCTGTGGCGACTAGCTCTTTTATTCGCGCAGGCATGTCTGAAATCTGACGCGCGCGCGCGCACGCACCCCCCGTATCTCCGAGCTGAGTAAACATTTGCCTGCGCAGTCTCTGTTATCCCACTATTGAAAGTGCGCGATGATATGAAGTTGTGAGCGATCCGCTTCGCTCGGCTGGATCCACCGCAAATAAACACTCGGGACTGTGAGACTTCACCGAGGTCAAAGGTGACGGAACGGCGGCGAATTCATCATTTATAACAAACGTTGACACTTGGCCGAAGCGGCGGAATGAAGCAAACATCGGATAAAACCCGCTTGGTGCTCGCTCAGCCTCCTGAAACGTATGAAAATAGCAATAGTGTGTGGTTTAAGTCATTTTCTCTTTAACTTAAATGCCCCAACAATTAGAAAAGGTTGTTTTTTTTTTTAAATTTAATCTGACGTGCGTGAAAAGCGCCCACGCAGACCGTGGCCTCAGACCAGAACCACGTCCAGGTGATGGTTCGCGTAGCTCGTCAAAAAGACCTTCATTTGCAGTAAAAAATAATAATATTAATAAATAATGAAAAAAATCTAATCACATGACATCTGGGTAGAAAATAATAATAAATATCGAAAATAATAATAAATATCGATCTTAATGTTGCATTTACAGATGCGTATTTTTACTTTTACAGGTCAGAATTTAGGATTTATTCATTTATTTGAACTGTGTTAAAATGTAAAACTAGGAGGCAATATAGTAAAAAAAAAAAAAAATATACATATATATATATATATATATATATACACACACACACACACACACACACACACACACACACACACACACACATATATATTTAAATTTTATCTTTAAAAAATAACACAATTGAATCTATGTGAAGGGACGTTGAAACTGTGTTTATTTCCCAGCTGCAATGTAACCGAGTGTAGAAATGCCATCCTGGAACCTCCGGGAGCCTCGGGAGCACCGGGCCGCTGCCTGTTGTAGCTCAGATTAGTAATTAGAGCTCGGAAAAGATCAGGCTTCATAATCCGAGATTGAAGCGCTCCCCGGCGCCAGTCTGCGGCCTGTTGGGCCCTTGTGTGACAGTAAGCGTGACACGAGATCCCAGTCCGACCGGATCACATCCCCGAAGGCCTTTCCAGGACAAGCGTGCGCGTTCCCAGCACCCCTCCGAGCCTGTTCGGTCTGTAGGGTTAACCCGCACGAACGGGAGGCAGAACTGGACCAGGGGCCCCGGGGACGCTGGGGTGGTGCCACCTGCAGCCAGATTACGCCTCCAGTGAGGAAACGACCCCGACAGGTGCACACGGAGCCCCCCCCCCGACCCTCCAGCCCCCTCCCTCCGATCTGCGCCACTTTGGCAAACACAAACCCCGCTGAAATATTCAGAGGATTTACAGCAGACGGAGGCAGGAGCTTGTGTCCAGCAGATAGAACAGGCTGATGGACGGGGAGGGGGTCCACATCCCCAGCCTCCCCCGCTCCCCTTGCGCGTGTGATGGATGCGTTAAAGAGCCTTTCCATCCGGCGGGGCGGGTTAGAGGCCAGCGGCAGCGCAAACACTCGTATCTCCCCCCGAGAAGTGAAAATAAACTCCGCGAGCTCCGTTAATCACACGGCAAACACGCGTGAAAACGCGGCCCTGGTGTGTTTTCGTCCCCCGACTGTCAGAAGAACCACAGAGGCGCTGAACGGCGAGGACGCAGAGAGAGAGAGAGAGAGAGAGAGAGAGAGGACTCCAGCCGGACTGGAACAAAACAAAACAGAGCAGAGCAGAAGCGGAGCCGTAACCGGAGCCGGGGCGTAACAGGAGAGCAGCAGGGCCCTGGTGACGGGCCAGCTCCTGCTGGGGGCCCGGCGACCGACCGGGTTGGACGCGCCGCGTCAGGAAAACAGCACCGGGGGGCTGCTCGGGGAGGAGGAAGAGGTGTTTTCTACAGCACCCCGCGCGCCCGCTTCTCCCGTTTGAGTTGTTTCAAAGAAAAAATCAAAAACAGAGAAACTCAAGTGCAGCTGCTCATCACGGCTGAGTCGGCTCCCAAAATACAGCAATAAAGCCTTTAACAAGAAACAAATAGATTTATATGCATGCTTAAATGCGCAAATTCTATCAGGTAAATTATTTTTCGTAAAACTGGTAGTTAATCATTTTATCGGCACGTGAATCTGAATTAAAACGTCTTTTTACACATTAATTATTAGATTTGACACTCAGCGGCTTGTTGCCACTCAAATATCTCAGATCTTCGTTTCTGTTACCTTTAAAACCTTATTTGTAATTAAGTAATCGTATTTTTGTAATCATAATTAGGAGTGCATTCTTCTAAGTAAGCCTGGTTGTATTTATTTTTAACCCTTTGGTAATGGACACAAGTGGCCATTTTCAGAAAATCGTTGAGTGGAAGAAACACTCGGATCTCGCGCTTCTCTTTAGCGCCTCGCGGGAGAATTTACGGCATCATTTTCACAAAGTAGCAGATTGTTGTTGCGTTGGTGTCATTCAGGCTGATGCTGGAGAGTTCGGTGTGTGTGTGTGTGTGTGTGTGCTGTGTCAGTACCTGGGTCCACACAGGAGATCCCGTTCTTGGACAGGTTCAGTTCCATCCCAGCTGCCTGGAAACAGGGGGAAAACACGTCAGAATCCAACCTGCCAAAGCCTTTTTCTGGTTACCAATGAATGATCTGTTCCAGGAAAAACCTGATCTTTAAGTCAAAAATTCCAATGATGCGTTTTGACAGTAAATTTACCTTTTCCCACTTTTTCTTAAATTTTATAAGATGTAAAGAAAATGTTCTCCTAGCAGAAACGAGGGCCGTTGAGTATCTGCAGGGTTATTCTGATCTTTAGGAGGAACGTCCCTAACCCACCACTGCAAAGGCTCCCTGGTCCATCATGGCACACACGCACACACACACGCACGCAGGAGTCTATCTGCTGCCTGTATGTCCTCATTCACACGCGTACGCGCACCGGTTGGGGTTTTTTTTCCCCTCTTTTGGGTACTTTCAGCTCTCCTCGCTGAGGAATCTCGCTTTGAGCGCCTGGAATATTTGGACTGCAGCTCCGGACATCCCCCCAAAACAGTGCGTAAAGTTGCGCCTCCTTGTTCCCCCTGGAGCTGACTCCAACAAGGAAAACACCCAGTTCATTTCCCCCGTCAGTTCACGCTCCTGCATCGACTCCCGTTTCCACCGAAACCAGGAGGCGCGATGCCAGCCGAGCCTTAACTAAGAGAGAATGCTGCACTCACCAGTTGTCCCCCAGCAGAAGCAGAATTTTAAAAAGAATGAATAAACCCCTCAGAATGTCTCCATACAGGTGCAGAGTAAATCCCTCTCAGTGGTCGGCGGCGCGCAACCGTGTCCGCGGTAATCGGCACATTGGACGCGTCTCCGCGGCGCTGTCTTGCTTTTCTTCAGCACCGCTCGCAGTGACGTAGCCCCCCACCCCCCCACCACTTGATGTCTCGGGTGTGATAGGTTATCACACCACCTCCACCACTCCCCGCCGTCGCCGCCATCTCCCGCCCACCCTGGTTCAGCTCACCCTCCTCTTCCTCCTCTTCGATCATTTCGATGTTCCCCAACTTGAGCATCCTCATGACGTCATCATGAAATCTCCCAACAACTACATTTTCCATCACCTAAAATCTCTCAACCAGCAGGGAATTCTGCATTCAGGTTGAAATGGTGTCCATAATGTTGATGAAGAAGAGATTTTATTACCAACGTCGGGTTAGTTAATGTGTTTAATGTTCAGCAACCTAAAAAACGGATGTGAAAACCCGAATTTTGACCTTTGTAGGATCCAAAATGTCTGCATGTTAGTGGGGCTAAAAACTGAATATAATGTGTTTACATTTGTTTTTCAAAATGTGGTGTTTAGTTTTGAATTAAATTTAAAACGTTTATGAACAAGGTTAATAGGTAACTAAAATGAGTTGTTAACGAGATTTGCCTCCTAAAATCACATTTTACCGGTTAAACCGTCAGAAAAAGAAAAACTCAAATATTTCGAAACTTCTGATAACAGTAAAACGCGTTAACACTAAGCATAAAGCTATATATATTACAGTCTATAATTTTTAAAAAATATTTATATAAAAGTATATAAAAATATTCCTGAAAACACTTTTAATTTTTTTTATTGTTCTTTATCGGGGAATATGCGGAATTTAATTCTAAATAATATAAAATAATTAAAATGATTCCCTTCAAATAAAGTAACGTTTTAGATATTACTAATAAGAATGGGAGATGTTTTATAAAGACTTAAAAATAGTTATAAATGTCAATGAAATGAACATATTTACGTCGCAAAGACTCAAAACGCAACAAACGACAACAACGAATATTTTCAGTTAAATCACAGAAACAGTCTCGGACCTGGTGGAGGTTTTCAGAGCAGTGAAGGTCTGCAAAGCCCAGAAACAGTCATTCCAAAATAAAAACGCTCTAGATAAAAAAAAAGAGAGAAAACACTTTTAAAGATCAGCGGCAGTAAAAAGTCAGACAGATATTTTTGTCTCAGATTAAACCGA
Organism: Tetraodon nigroviridis; assembly: GCA_000180735.1. Classification (NCBI taxonomy): domain Eukaryota; kingdom Metazoa; phylum Chordata; class Actinopteri; order Tetraodontiformes; family Tetraodontidae; genus Tetraodon; species Tetraodon nigroviridis. The sequence continues at coordinate 526,941 of CAAE01015001.1, forward strand.
CGTAAAAAGACCACGTTTAAGCACCCAGACGCAGCCGGTCGAGCTCCGTCGAGCTCTGCGCGGCACCAACAATTCCCGCTTCACAAGCTTCTTTCTCTGGCTCAGAAAAGTCCCAGATTTGCCCGACGTGACACTTTTTCTTTTAGAACTCGGCCAGCAGCAGCGAAGCCGCCTCTGAGCTGGCTCCTGGAGGGATTAAGGGCGAGCTGCGGGCCTCCCTCCAGGACACGGACGGACCTGCTTCCGCGGGGCCCGTCTCCCATCAGCCCCGCGTCACCCCCCATCAGTGGCACCCCGGGGTAACTCTCACCCACACGTCTGTCAATATTTGTGCCGAAGAAGTAAAAAGAGCATCGGAGCGCAAAAATCCAGACATTTTAAACAATAATCAATTCCTGGTCATTGAAACACGAATTTCCAGAAGCTCAGCTGAGTTCACAAACCTCCGCAATGTTGCATTTATTATTGTTACCGCTTATCTGGACCAGAGGCCTGGCCATAACATAAAACGCTAATTATTTTCATTAAAGCTAATTATGCTGAGCCCATCTAGCAGGAATGCGACTGTATCCTCGTGTGTAATGACCCGTCTACCTGTGGGGCCACCTCTGCCCCCCCCATCATAATTAGGCAGCCAGGTAGAATGCAGTGATTACTCAAGGAGTGACTCAAGGACTTAAGTAGAGCCCTGAAGGTGAGGCCACAGCCTCATCTCTCCTGTGTAAATAGGTGGAGGGATTATTCAGCCTTTTTAGTGTGTGTGTGTGTGTGTGTGTGTGTGTGTGTGTGTGTAAAGGAGGTAGAGGTGTGTGTTTGTGGCCAAGCCTGTCTGATGGTCACCCCTGCAGCATAGTTATTCCTCAATTAAGTGAAGGTGGCGTCCGGGTTGGAGACCAGGCACAAGTGTAGCGATGGGAGACTGGCTATTAGTGTGTGTGTGTGTGTGTGTGTGTGAGAGAGAGAACATCTAGGACGGTCGTAATAAAGCAGATCTGGCGGGGCTTTGTAATGAGGCCTGTTTCCGTCGACGGAGGAGCAGAGAAGTGCTCTCGAACGTTTGCACGTTGCCCAGACTCTGCAGAATCAATCAGGAGGGTTTAAGGAGCCGAAGACGAGCAGCCTGACAGGATGGAAAAACCTTTCAAATGAAAAAAAAACAAGAAGCAGACTTTTTTCAGCGCTCAGGGCAGAAACAGGAGAGTCTGCCTGCATGTCACACACACACACACACACACACACACAGGCCAAGCTCCTTGCTGCATACACTTTCCTCTCTGGATATTCACTTGGAAACCTGACATGAGGTCGCTCTGGGCGGAACCGCGCTGCCCAGGCACCTTCTTCCTGCTCGGAAGCCCCCCACGTCCCCCCCCCCCCCCCCCGCGAATGCAGATAGTTTCCGATCGCAGTTCAATTAGCCATGTTTTGATTGCGCGGGACTCAGGGATTTCCAGCGTAAACAAGTCTGGGGCACACATCATCATCAAGAGGAGGCGTCATTCCTTCTTTTCCACTCGATCCAAACTCGGCAGGCCTCTCCGGCTCAGCGCTGATGAGAAGCGGATGTCACGCTTCCAGTCGTTCGGCCGAGCGTCGAGCTAATGCTGGCTGAAGTGATGTTTCCTCTTGATGGTCTGACCGCTGCTGGATTGAGCTCCTCTGAAAGGAGGGACACGGTCCATCTAGGACCAGAAAACGAGACCTCGGAGGTCCAGATGTGCTGAATCTGCCGATGAACACGAAAGGACAGAAGCGAATGATGATCACGTGACCGTGGCTGCCGATACTTGCTCCGCAGCAGCTACTCTCACCTCCCCTGATGAAACTATCCAGCCTCTCTGTCCCATTCCAACCAGTTCATTTAGCTCCCCAGTCGCCATAATCGGCCCGTTTAGCCTCGTGTCCCCTCCTAGCAGAGCTTGGCTTCCTGGGTGATTGTAGACAGCAGATGTTCATCTTGAGACCCTGGTGGGAAACCCATCCTCTTCGTTCCTTCGCTCTCTCTCCCCTCTAACATCTGGATCCCGGCTCCTAGCTTGGCCGCGGCTCGGCGAGCTCGCAGATTTACGGCGGCGGCTCCGCCGTCTTCAAGGTGAGGCTGCCCAGCGCGGTCCCGTGACCCCACGGTGTTCCCTCCGCCCCTGCCACCAGGCGAGGCCCCGGCACCGTGTGACCCCGGGTCCTGAACGTGGTTCGAGGGGCGGAGGTGTAGCCGGGTGAAGATCCCAGCCTGGCTTCTAACTCAGTGATTTGTAGGAGATATTTAAACCTGAAAAGGTTCATTTCGTTCCTCGTCTACCTCATGTTCCCCCAGTGACTCATCAGCTGGACGCTCCGAGCTCCCCCCCCCCAAATAAATTATTTAGCTGGTGTGAGTCAGCAGTGGAGTTATGTTCCTATTGAACCGTAACGGTCCAGTTTTCTCTTCCTCCTCAGTTTCCCCTTTTTGTCTTCTGCTTAGAGCTGATCCCCCGTTTGTGATAAGATCACCCCCCCCCCCCCCCCCCCCAGCAGCTGTTCCATTCTGCTCCCCCACATCTGCACGGCTGTCAGCAGCGGTCTGAGTCAGCTGGACAAAAAAACCCAGATATTCCTCTGCTCCGAAGCCATTTCTTCTCTCTTTCCTGGCAGTCCAGTTTGGTCAGGTGCAAACTCTCACTCCCTCCAGGGATGAGTGCTGGAAATGTCCGTCTTTTTCTTTTCTTTTACCGGCTGCCATTTGCTAATTGGGGCGGCGGCTGAGGGAGGGGGCGTCCGAGCCTGTCCCTGCGGGACGCCGCAGCTGCTCGCAGGTGCTTCGTGAAGACGATTCCGCCGAAGCTGTGATGAGGTGTTTGGTTATGTGCAGCATATTTAGAGATGATTTAGGAGTTTTTAGTGCTCGTGCAGTTTTGGGGAGTGAGAATCAAACACGCAGCTCAAAAACAGAGAAGATCGTTAGCTCCTTCCCACCAGCATCTCCGGGAATTTTAGTTTCTGGAATTTCTTGACCTTGGTCAAAGCGTTGCCGTTCAAATGTGCTGATGGCGCTAGAAGCTCCTGTGATCGTCAACACTGACGTCATCCTGTTCACACACTCAGTTTCCCCCCTTGCATAGGAGTGAGAAGCGGCTAAGCTAACGCAGACCAGGCTAACCCAGATAGACATGACAGGAGACCTGAAAAACAACCTGGCGGAGAGAGAATGGAAAGTGGAGAGTGTCCGCCGAGCCCCGCCCAGGTTCTGACCTACAGCGCTCTTTGTGCTCCTGTGACACAAAGATTTATTGAGCAAACATCACCGTTCCCAAAAATACATATTGAAACAATTTTTGAACAAATACGAGAGACGGAGTGGTTGTCCCCCGCGGTCACGGGCATTTGGAGCCGGGCGCGAGGGGACGACGGCGCGCTCGTAGTCTCGCTTCAGGAGCCCTGAAAAGACCAACGGGCCGGGCGACGACGTGGGCCGTCGCGCAAGAGCGAAGGACTGTCAGAAGACGGACAAAGAGGAGACGGAGATGATTGAGAGGCCGCCGCGGCCTCCCAGCCTGCACCACGCAGGCCGGCCCTGCACGGGCCCGAGCCCGGGCTGGGTAAACATTCTTCCACATACGTGTGTGTGCACTCACACATTTGTACAGCTGCGTGTCCTCAAACACACACACACACACACACACACACACACACACACCACATATCACTACATAACTGGACTAAAAGGGCACAGTTGTATTTGCATGTTAACCTGGTTTCAAAAGATTTATGCAGGTTATAATTAGTAGAAAACAAAAAAGGGCGTGGCCCCGTGGCCCTGTGGCTCTCTGGGGCGTTACTGGTTTGGTACCAGAGTGATCCAGCCTTTACTGGTTTGGTACCAGAGTGATCCATCTTTTGTTAACGACGTCGTTAAAGCACCTGAGACCTGAAACAGTCACTAAGTTTCGACTCTCACGCGTGGAGCTCAGAGAGGGTGAGGCGGGGTGTTCAGGCGGAGGGTTCCTGGGCGTCAGGCTCCCAGTCAGGGTCCCCGTCAGGGTCCCCGTCAGGCTCCCTGGGCTAGCGTTGCCTCTCGTGCTGATGAAGAGCCTCCTCGTCATGTTTGTTCAGGAACCTCAGTCGTGTTTGTCCATCAACAGACGGTCAGCTGCCTGTTTTATTTCCCACAAAACAGCACGCTCCCTATTCACTGTTCTGATGGGGATGAGAAAGGTCCTCTTAGACTGTATGCGTGCGCGCACGCGTACGTGCACAATCACAAGCGCAGGCCCGCATCCTCCCTTAAAAAATAAAAGTGATGTATGTGTTTTTGTGAGAGGACACGTAGGCGAAGCTCCACATGCCTCCTCTCTGGTCTCCTCTTCCCAGAGTCAAAGGTATTCAGGAGGGAGAGGACAACGTCCACCCCGACGGACAATTTACTGCCCTTCCCCAGAATTCCACATGATCCAGGTATGGGAATGGAAAGCGGGAAAGGCTGGAGCCCTGGCAACTTTATCCAGATTGTCAGATAAAACAGAATCTGCAGCCTCAGAGTCGTCAACAAGAAGCACTTTAGCTCCTTCTCACGTTCTGGCTGCTGACGAGAGAACGAGCACCAACGCCGTCATTAGCAGAGCCAGTAAAACGTCAGAATCCCGGGACGCCGGCTGCAGGCCCTTCTTTAATGGACAAATAAAACCGCCCTCGCTCGAATTCGAGAACAAAGTCGCTGCTTTTGTTGACGCAGAGAGCCTCGTCTCTGTGTAAGAGTGTGATTAAAACTGTCCAGGACTGCAACAGAATGCAACGTGATCTACAACACAGGCTGGTTTCAGAGGGGAGTGTGTTTCCAGATGCTGATTTCTGTCCAGAGTGAGATGTCGCCAAAGGACTCGACTCTCTCTGTTCGTATAAAAGCGGCGCGTTACATCACCACTCTTAAACCTGGAAAAAAAGAGGCTTTTATTCAAGCTGTTGATGTGAGTGGTGCTCTTAAAAGCACACACACACACACACATGCATACATACGCATACACACACAGTAGCCTGAGCAGGCAGGTCAGGTTAAAGACGAGGAGGAGGAGGACGAAGGGGGGACTCTGCTTATCCTCAGCGAGAAGCGTGTTTTCCCACAGTTTCACACAAGCGGATCCACATGGAACCGGCCGCTCAGCCTCTGTCTGCTGCCTCTCTGAAATACAGAAATACCATCACACACTCCGTTATTCCTCTCCTCGTCCACACACACCAGCTCAATTCAAGCAGCTTTCAGCTGGATTTTACTATGTGTGAACTTCCAGCTTTTTCTCCTGGAAAAAAAAGTGAAAAAAAGTGCGATAGAGTTCCATTTTTCTCCGCGAGCCTCCTGCCTGCTGGGAAGATGTTTTTGTTGGTGTAACAGCCCAGCGGAACCCTGATCGGAGGGATTTCAACACCAGCTCCTTCCTCCGCGCTCACGCATCAGGAAGAAGGTGGAAAAATAGAAAACTAGTTGCTGCTAAAATGTTTTTCCTGTGCAGGTAAATAACTCTTACTGAAAAGCATTTTACTTCCACAAAAAAAAAAAAAATTAAATTAAAACAAACAAACAAACAAGTGAATAGTGGTGTGAAACTAAAGATTTTAAAATTCTAGGCATAAAGTTAAAAAAATAAAATAAACATTGATGTATAAGTATTTATAAAGTAAATGGGGACTTTGGGGAAATTTTTAAAGAATATCTGTATTCAGGAATTAAAAATTAATTGTTTTAGAAGGGCAAAAAAAATTACAGTAATTTAGCAGTTTTGAAAAACTACACTTTACTGAAAATTTTAAAATTTAAATAAATATATAAAACTATCTTTCTATAATGCTAACAATAAAATGATAATTAAAAATAATTTTCAAAAATAACTAAATGAAACAACAAAACAAACTCAGTTAGGCTGTGCACAAAAGAAAAGAATCACAATAAGAAAAAAGTGTAAATGATGTTTGTAGTGATGAGAAGCTCCAATAATGTTGTACAAACATCTTCATTTTGCCTCATCTCAATTCCGGTTTGGATAATTAATTTATCAGCATATATTTACGCTTGCATCTTCCGTATTTGAGCCTTCGGCCACAAAATGGCCGCCACCATCCGCCCGAAAGGCCTCCACCAGACCCTCTGCAAAAGAAAAGAATCACAATAAGAAAAATGGTGTTTTCAAGTGTAAATGATGTTTGTAGTGATGAGAAGCTCCAATAATGTTGTACAAACATCTTCATTTTGCTCATCTCAATTCCGGTTTGGATAATTAATTTATCAGATATATTTAGTCGATCTTCCGTATTTGAGCTTCGGCACAAAATGGCCGCCACCTCCGCCCGAAAGCCTCCACCAGACCTCTGATTTGCATCCAACTCTTCAAATTTCAGTTATCTCCTAAAGAAACAGGTGACTGGTGAGGGTTAAGTTTGGAATCTCCCCCCATCATGGAAATCTGCAGAGGTTATGGTGGGGGGGAAGGGGGGGTGTTGGGTGAGGCGGAGACGGGTGAGGGCCATTCTCAGGTGGGGCTGCCCAAACACGACCGTTTGTTTACCTGTCAGCTTGTTGCTTTTGTCTGGGCCTCCCACGAGAGACAAAGAGAGAGAGCTTTAGGACCACCAATGGAGTGTGTGTGTGTGTGTGTGTGTGTGTGTGTGTGTGTGTGTGTGTGTCTTCATTAGTGTTCCAGAGGAGCTTGCACTCTTTGGCATGTTTGTCTGCATGCACTGTATGCCATGTGTGTGTGTGTGTGCTGGTACATCTTCACATGTGCAGGTGAGCATGCATGTGTGCCTCTGAGTGTGTGTTGTGTTTGTGTGTGTGTGTGTGTGTGTGTGTGTGTGTGTGTGGGAGGTTTCACATTCTAATGCAAACAGGTGTGACTAATTCATCCGAGGAGGCTGCAGACAATGCACGCGGTGGTGGAACTGGGCAGAGGGTGAGGTGTGTGTGTGTGTGTGTGTGTGTGTGTAAGAGAGAGAACAAGGGCGTGAATTGTGTTGTCTGTAATTTATATGTTAAAGCGTGTGTGTGTGTGTGTGTGTGTTGTCATTCGAGCACCGTGGTTTTCACAAGCACACTAATTATGGCCCTCTTTCCGAACGCAGCAACCGCAGCCGTCACGTGCACACAGCCGAGGTCATGTGGTCCGTTCGAGCGCGCTGGTTCGACAGTAACATTTGCTACGCTACCGTTTCCATCTTCTCCTTTACTGATGCAGGAAGAGGCGTCAGCGTCAGGCGTCAACCCTAAAAAGGACGCAATCGATGGCGAAACTGCGAGATCTCCGATCTTAGGCCGTCGTCTGCGTGTCCCCGGCCGTCATGCGTGTGTGTTTGACAGAGTGTCTACCTGCGCGGCGGCTGATAAGCCCGGTAATCTCTGTTTGTCTCGGTCTGAGTAGCGTACCGCCGTGACTCATCCCTCCATCGGCCGCGCTAACACCGCGAGCGCTCCGTCCAGCAGAGAAATCAACAGTCGCCGCTGTAATTTACAAAGATCTAATCCCCAAATGCCAAATTAATATGTTAAGTGTAGGCGTGATTAAGGGATGTGAAAGATGTCTGCAGACGCCGAGCGTTTGGTGACTGCGCTCATCTTTGGTGCAACCGGCCTGAGTTTCATGCGCTAATCCCCCAGATTTCTGCGTTTTCTTTTATTGCGGGCCGCGGAGGCGGCGCCGCGCTGGTGCCTTTTCTTTCTTGGAATCAGGGCTGATGAGAGGCGCAACTCTTTTCTTTTCAGCCCTCCTGGTTGTTGTTGGCACCGGTGGTTGCGCTTGTCTGAAGCGGATTCGGAACAAAGTGCTTATTGTGGAAGAGGAGCCTGTTGCTAGCTACACGGCTGCTAGGAAACGCTAACAACGCTGGGCTTGTTCCTCAGGCAAATCTGTGTAAAAACACTTGATGTTTGCTTCACATAGTGTCAGTGTTTTGTGTTTTTTTTGTCTTTTTTAAACCTGTTGGATTCTGTAGGTACTCGTCCAGCATGGATGAAATGATGCGGTGCTGGGGGACGGCCTTCATCGCGAGCGCTTCTCAGACTTCTCAGCAGCGTGATGAAGAACATCCAGGCTGCCGTGTCGATGATGAGCAGCGACGTCTCCCTGGTGCTCTCTCGTTCTCAGGAGCTGAGTCACTCCTTCAGCAGAGCCTTAAATTAAACCTTAATGTTCCGTAATGGTCATTAATGTGATGGCTGCCATCTTGGTAAACATCTGGCCAGTAGCTAATAGTTCATAGATGAATGGTGCTGACCTCCACCCCTGATGTTATCTCCACATTACATTAGCCTGAGTTCCAGCCTACACCTGAGCCTCCGTGCGCTCTAAATTTCCTTTCCACACGAGTGTGTTGGGCTGAAAACTCTCACGCTAGTGTTTTTCCCCTCTTCCGTGGCTCCTCTTCTCCCACTCTTCCTCTGCCACATCTCCCATAGTCCCGTCTCTCGCGCCTCATATCTCTTCCCCATCGACCTCCCCACCCTCCCCCGTGCATCACATCCTGTCAAGAGCAGAAGCAGCTTCTCTTTTTCGCTGCTGAAAGAAGAAGCAAGAGAGAAAAAGAGAAAGAGAGAGGACAAAGTGTGAGGAGTGTTTTAAGAGAATGACAATGGGTGGGATGGAGGTGAGCGGCGGCGGCCCCTGGGGTGGTGGGGAGGCTGTGGGGCTTTGATCTGACCCACACGTGCTGCGGAAGTGTGTTTTTTTGCGTCTGGCCTCAGGACGATGGAGCTTCGATCTCACCCAGATCTTCCAGCTCTGGTTTTTACGCCGTGTCCCGGTTGGATGCTGCCGGTGCCAAATTTACAGTCTCTCCGTCACACAGAGTCCTCAACCCCAGCTGTCGCCATGGCGACGGCTGCCGCGCCGCCTTGTTGTTTCACTGACGTGGCTGATTTTTAATGGACTGGAGACAAACGGCCTCGGCTCCTGCGTTCACGGCTGCTCCTTCCTCCTCCAGGTGTTCCTCGCGCACCCGACCTTTTGTCCTGGTTTAATCAGGTAAAGTAGTGCTCCAGTAATCCACTCTGCTCCGTGTGTGTGTGTGCGTGCGTGTGTGTGTGTTAGTGGAACCCTGTAGAGATTGGAGTGGCCTTGGTGTCAAAGGTCAGATAAACACAGCTGGCACTCCCCTCCTGGCTGGCTTACAAAAAGCCATGTTCTCCTTTTTCTTCTCCTCCGCTCCTTCATTCGTTCCTCCCCTCCCAGTCTGTCTGTGTCACTACCGTTTTGTCTTCCTCCTCTGATCTCTCTTTCATCTGATCTGTTTCTCCCTCTCTCCTCCTGTTCTCCTGCCCTCTTCTCAATATTTGATCCTTCTTTCACGTGTTGTAACTTTTCTTCCCCCCATCATTTCATCTCTGCTCTCCCCGTCCGTCCTGTTTCCTCTCTGCTTCTTTAATTCATCTGTTTCTCGCTCTCTCTCCGCTCAGAGAAGAATGCACCCTCAGATCCAGCCAGTCTCCACACTGTTATCAATAAATCAGCCCTTTCTGCCTCCTTTGTGTTTCTTCTCCTCCGTTTCATCTGTGACCCAGAGGTCTCGCTCGCCATCGCTAACCTAAATTACCCCTTATCACAATTTCACTCCAATAAAATTGTCTTGGCAGCCTTATCTGCTGAATTATGTTTGTAGCACTTGTGTGTGTGTGTGTGTGTGTGGTGGGGGGGGGGGGGGGTGTTTTGGTGTGTATGCAAGCGTGGGGAAGCTTCACTCCGCTGGATTCCGTCCGTGTCTGAAAGCGTGCGTGAAAAATATTTGAGTCCTGGAGTTTGTGGAGGAGAGTGGGGTCGTCACTCCGCCTAACCCAGCTCTGGTCTATGGGCCTTCGAGAGTTTTCCTCCGGAAACACGCACACACACACGGGGACGTGATTCTAGATCGGTCTTACCAAAGAATGGAGGTGAAGATGGATGGAACTTAAATGAATCGACCCCCTGAGTTTGCCCAGTGGACCCTTTGCTTTCAGTGGTAAACTCTGGCATCTTTGCGTGCCCCCCCGTCTCGTCTGCTAACCCTAACCCCCAACCGGCTAGCCCTGTTCAGTAGGAAGGCCGACCTGCTTCAAGGCTGATTCCTGACGAGCAGCCACAGCTGCCAACCAGAGGCGGCGTCCTCGTTGTCCTCCTGTTGCAGACGGATGGAGGCGCCGACAGACGAGCGGAATAAATTGGCAGGGATATCAAGGATGGGCCAGGTTACGTTTCAGCGCCCCAACCCCTTTTTTCCCCTCCTCCTTTTCGGTTTTGGTTCTTTCAGCACCAAGGGTGCGTTTTTATTCAAATGCAAAGGGGCTACCCAAAGATCGTTGACATGGCGCACGTGATTTGTTAGGGTGATTGAATGCAAAGCGCTTGCCTCAGTTCCTCTGCATAACTGGGCTGCGGCGGGACGGATATGCAGGATTTGGGTGTTTGGGACCGCAAACCTGAAACATGCTCGCTCATCCATCAGCTTCTGTCAGGTTCTGAACACCTTTAACCACTCTTCTAGTTTAGCATCATAATATTTAAATGCCCGTGCGTACAAGTCAGGCAGGAAGGCTGTAGCTCAGCAGGCTCAGCCGGTGGACAGGATAAAAACGTTCTTCAACTGAAGTTGGAGAAGCTGTTGGCTCGCTCCAGGCCAGAGGAGAGCTGCTCCTTCTCGGAGGAGTCGCAGGTCTGAGGCACCGCCGGCCTCTTCTGAGTCGCTGCTGCCATGTCCTCCATCCAAAGGAAAAGTCCAATTAAACAGAAGATTAACGTACGCCAGAGGTGTGGAGGTGTGGTTTGGATGTTTGTCACCCAGTAGGAGGCTCCTCAGTTGTTAAACCTTCAGAAATGTCCCACCCAGCCGTGTTTGCGAGCGCGCTGACAGTCGCATTAATCTGCTGAACAAACAGCGACGGGCTGATTTGTTAGTGCCACGTGAACTAACTGCTTCTTTTGTTTTCATTGTTTTCGTTCCAAATTACAGTGTGTCCAGGGCAGGTCCCAGTGCCAATAATCGGCCTAATGCGTCGTGACATGTTGTAAACAGTTTGAAATGCTTTTACGTGGAGTTTCAAACACCAAAGAGGCAGCAGAAGTTCTGTTTCGTCACCTTAAACTGTCTCCGTCCTGAGTATTCAGGCCACGAAATAACAGTTTCATCTTTTTTGTTGCGGTTTTCCTGCAAATTTAACTCAAACAAAGAATATAATATAAATAATTTCTGTGTTTTACTACAGTTACCTAATTTTTACTGTCTACATAATAGATGTAAAAAAGAGTATTTATATTCAAACGAAATTGAATACTCTATAATAGTATAATATATATAATTTTTATATAATATAATATATTTGTTATACTAATCCTCTTGCATGTCTGCTTTATTCTGACAATCACTCAAGCCAATTTGCAACGTAATATTTATGATTAGAATAATTATTTCATCATGTTTCGCTGTAGATTTTGAATCTGATGACAGAGATTATCCTAATAATAGTCATTTAAACACTTTCTGGCTGCGAATCCTCTGTTTTAAGACTCGTCTTTGGTGTCAGTATCAGGAACGACAGCGTGTGGAACGTCTGCAGGCTGGAGTCACCTTAAACCTTCGTTCGTCTCTGGAATGCCACCGATGGGGGCAGTGAGGGAGTCAGAACACAGAAACGTGCATGTGGTGCGTTCAGGGTCGTTCTCGCACGGTTCCTGTGTAACCTTGAAGGCCTCATCTGACTCCAGCACCTGAGCCAGCAGCGACTGGAGCTGCGCTGCCGCCCACAGACGCTCACACTTATAATTACAATCAGTTACTGCCGTCTCATCAGCTGCTTCGTCGCTTTGATGACACACACACACACACACACACACACACACACACACTGTGGGCGTTTTTAACACTTGACCTCAGCTGAAAATTGTATATGATTAAAAAGTGACGGCGACGACTCTGCTCGGCGTCTTTTCATGTTAAAAATCTAGTTTAAAAACACATTTTATCATCTGCAAACTAATTCAAGCAAACTTTTTCCAGAATGCTTTTGGTTAGTTTACCTTTTTTTAAAGGTGCCATTTGTCTATTGACAAATAAATGATTTATTTATAAGTGGGGATGGAGGATAATTGTTTCATGATATAGTCAAACTAGTGATGCATGTGGACTATTAGTATCATTTATTATCGTCGTAGTGTTGGACGTAGCTGGAACAGCTAAACGAATGTTCGGGTCACAAATGAGTTTGTTCTGGGAACGTTTGGACAGGCTGATGGCGGACTGATCCTGCTGGTGGGACTGCTGAAGTGTGCCGTCCCACCTGAGTTATTCCAGCCTGACTGTCAAAGTCGTGGCGCTCAGCTCCCAAACAAAATGAAGATGGAAACGTTGAAGAAGCAAAGCAGAAAGAGGGAGATGGTGGGTTTACTGTAAGTGCTCCTCCTGTCGCTCTGCGAGCCGAGGCCTAAGTGGCCCTCATTAGCCTGCTAGCAGCCTCCGTGGTCAGCAGGTGTGAGGCAGGAGGACGCAGAGCCTGGAGAAGCGAGGATGCGGAGGCTGAAGGGAGGATTGGCTGGATTTGGGGCAGCGCAGACAGAATCCGCTCTCCTCGCTCTTCGGTTTGACCTCTGCTCCTCAACCTGGCGGTGCAGCCTTTACCTGTGTTTAGGGAAACCATGACACCAATTTTGCTAGGCAGGGCGGAAGGAGAATATCACGGAAGACAGAGTTTGCTCACAGTCCCTTAAGTCTCCTTGGGGAGGTTTTGGTCTCAGCTCCAGGTCCGGCGGTGCGTTTAAGGCAGCAGCCTCGCTCGCTCGCTGGGAGTCTTTGCTCAGTCTCCACACACACAAAAGCCGAGCTTACGCCTGCGAATACGCCTCCGAGAAGCTGTCTGCTGCGAGAACCTGCACTCCAGCACTACAAAGAATATTAATGATGGGGTATTAGGACGGCGCACGAAACACGGCCCACCCAGAGACGCGTCTGAGATGATGCATTAGCTCCGTTTCCCCAAACGCAACTGTTCCAACACTGAGCTGCTTTTTAGTTTGTAATTAGATGATGGATTTTCAGATCAGTCGGTCGACGGTGCTGTGTTGTGGTTAGAATACTTTTCCAGATCTGAGCAGCTTAAGCGGTGATCAGGGATTAGTCAAAACGATCATTTACCTCTACCTTTACTCTCACAGGCCAGCGGGTTTTAGATGTGCTGGAATCTAACATTACCGATAAACTTTGATGCTGTCACTGTCTTTTATTTTAACGTCATTTTCTTGTTTGTGTTACAATTCATGGGAATTAACCAGGCTGCCAACGAGCCCGTGTGAGATCCCCTGATGTTCTCACAGCTCGCAGCTCGCTAGCGTTTGAATATCCCTGTTAGCTAATGGAGCCATGAGAACGAAGCACTTCCCTGTTTCAGCCACGTGACTGCCTGAACGTAACCTTTAATCCCGGCTTAGCATAACTTCTTTATCTCTTAGAAAAATGTCCGTTTCATCTGTGTAAACGCTGCATTAATGACATAAGCATCAACTGCGGAACCCAGTTTTCAAATGACACCGTTTCGCTGGGCTTGAAAATCATTTCCGGGCCAAACAGAGAGCGTCTTTGTCACAGGCTGGAAAAGCTAATAATCCACCGACGGGGCCGTTTACATTCAGATCCTAAAACAACAAAGATGTTCCTGTGCTGTCTATGACCCAATCAGCCTAGCGAGGCCACTGCTTTACTTACACGCTTTCAGAAACGGCCTAACTCGACTTAAGGGTGGATTTGTGGAGGAGCAACAGCGACGGGGTGGTTTTCGTTTCATCTGGCCGGGCCTGACCAGCTGGTCACAATGTGCACTTTTTTTTTCCCGCCTGGTGAAACGTCAGCTGACAAGGGCAGATTTTATTAAAGAACATCAAACAAACATCAAACAAATCCCCAGGACTCCTGTTTGCCTCGGCTGAGCTCATCTGGAGCCCAAAAACACAGTTAGCAAAGCTTCCAAAGGTATTTAGCTCCAGTTTGCCGATTTAGGGAACTAATGTGATTAAAAATTTTGACTAAATGTCGTCTTCCATTAGTGGCCTCGCCGTTTTGACTCAATACTCCCTCTGTCACATGATCGGCACGCCAGAGAGTCAGAGCATGTAAATGCTAACAACAATTAAGGCAGGGCAGCTCTGAGACGCAAGACTGACGCTCTTAACCTGCCTCCGTCAACACGCGTCCACTGAGTCAACGGCAGAGCGAAAACTCTCACGACACCAGTCAAAACAAAACGCTGCGTTCACACAGCCGAAGGCCCTCCTCCACCCACAATGCTCATTTGTGTCCAGGCAGAAACGCGCCGTTCTCATGGAATCCAAAGGCGGCTGAATCCAGGTGAAAGCCTTCATTTCCTTATGTTGAGTTCAGCGGCTGAAGCCTCTTTCTTCAAGTTTGTGAAGGGATTGTGAAGATCTGGCTGGAAAAATAGGAAAAAGCTACAACCTGTTATCACAAAGATGATGCTAAAAGCTAATTATTAACACAACAGAGGCCTTTTTAGGAGTTTAACTAATAAACGTTAATTAAATTACTTTTTGAATCCAACTCGTTACAAAAGAATGCCTGTGATTAAATCTCTTCCTCCCTTTTTTTTAATCATCCAAACAGATTTATGGCCTCCTGTTGTGGTTGCAAATCCTCCCCGTGGTTTACCTCAATCAGTCACAGCCTGGAAGCAAAACAAGATCATCAAGCAGATAGAAAGCAAAACAGTTTGGAGGAGCTCCTGTAATTTCCGCCCTGAAAGACTAATAGAGAGATTTTACACCCTGCTCGTGTTTACAAAAGAGAAAGCAGCGTGTAAGTGAAGCAGCCAGAGAATGATTGATGGACCCGGTCATGGTGATTAACTGCAACAACTGCCGCAAAAGACGTCTTTTAAAGTCAATAAAAAGAACGTCAAACTCAGTCGCTTCTGTCTTCAAACCCACATTATTCGAAATGAAATTTCCCAAAGCTTTTCGTAAAGATGGTGTGAGCTCTGTGTTGCGCAAGCGTGTTCTGCAGTTCCTGCGTTCATCTGGTGAAGAGGAGGAGGTGGAGACGCCCCTCCAGCCCTCCTCAGCGTCTCTCTCTCTCTCTCTGCTGCCTTTGCCAGCATGACAGGTTTGCCTCCAGGGAGGACTGTCAACCTGTCAACTGTTGCCACGGCAGCAGGCACACACGCAGCATGGGCACACACACCCTGGGTGTGTGTGTGTGTGTCAGAGATCAAACGGTGGATGCAATGAGGAGCAGTTACCCTAAAAACGTCATAGAAACGTGTTTGGGAACAGATCTGAGGATAGTTTGGGCCAGTTGTCATGGTAACGCCCCAGAAGATGGTGAAACACAGGAAACTGCTCAGTGATGTTCAGCGTTTATGCGTCAGAATTCTGTCTTTTCTTTCCTGCAGAGTGTTTTCTACAGGTCTACATTTGCAAAAGCGTCTCTGCGCTGACTGTTGAACAGTTTGTGCGTCTCTACACAGACGGGACAACACTTAAAATTCCTCCCTGCAGCTTTTCGGCCAGTTTAACCTGCTTCCTTTAACCTGGGAGACAGACATTAGCTTGTCAAGCTCATGTTTGTTACATCTCAAAGACAGATTCTTCTGAGCCCCCCCCACCCCCCTAGTTAAGGCCACATTGGTCCAAACTTTTTTTGCGTCAGAGGACATGTTGGACGCTGTGTTAGCGCGCTACACGGGTGAATGCAAAGAATGTTGTAAACATCCCCATTATGGTGTCGCTCATAGCTGATGTTCTCTGTTTGCCTGCTGGTCAAGTTTTCAATCTGCTCCGATGTTGCAAGTGTGAAAACGCTGGGTGGGAGGCAGCTCAGACTCCCGCTCTCCAGCACCTCAAACTTTGGCTTTCATTAAAGAAAAAACAAACCAAAACAGAAACGTCTATATGCATCCTACACGCTTAAAAAAGCTCCGTAATTGACTCGTCTGCTGGCTGGGCTGACATGTCCGCCTCCCTTAACAACCACATCCACCCGAGCACCCACCGGAGGATAATGGCCCACAGGAGAAGGTGCCTTTAGGTGCCTCCGAGCTTCTTTCTCTCCTTCCGCCTCGGTCTGATTAGAACAATTGAGGAGGAACATGCAGGCTGCTTGACCCAAATGCTGTTTTGTGCCAAATTGCTTTTGTTAGGTGAGCTAGTGCCTGACCGGCCTGTCTGCTGCATCCGGGGGGGATTTGAGATGCATATACATGAGCGCTGCAGGCTGGAGGGAGTCAGGTGGAGGCCAATTTAGGCTGGGTGGGAGATGGGAAGAGGACAGGGGAGAGGGTGCAACCAGCTAATGGAGCTCCCCGCTAACAAGCCTCCATCTCTGCGCCTTAAATCTGGTGTCACCGCGTCTTCTTCTCTTCCCGCTCATTGTTTTCCTTTGCATAATTTCTCACCTTCCTTCGCGCGGCTACGCTACTTTCCCACCTTTTCCCATTTAAAGGGCGGCAGGAGCGGCTGCGAGTGGGACTTTTTCCTCTTTCGGCCTCATTTGCAGGCTGCTGCAGGTCGGAGGGGCTGTTTGCGTGTTTGCCCGTCTGTGTCTTGTCTCCGTTGGCTGTCAGCTGGTTGGTTGAGCTGGTTTGTCTTTTCCCTCCTGAGGGGCTGAGTTCTTTTTTCTTTTTTCTTTTTCCTCCGCCATCCATGCATGGCTGGTTTGCAAGTGTAACCAAAAAGCTAAAGGGGTTGTTCAGGAGAGATTACATCGAATTTTTCTTCCCCTTTTTGACCTTTCTCATGCATTCCACCCCCCCAGCCAGGCTGTTTAGGCGCAGTTCCTCATAGCGCAGCCTCAGGGCGACAGTTTGCCCGAGGCCACGTGCGGCTGAAGTCACAGGGACACAAACGGCTCAGAGAACAAACAAACGACACAAATGTGCTGTTTGGATGCAGCCAGTCTCTTCCCTCGGAAACGGATTCTGCACTTCTGCTTCATAGCCGCCGACTCTGACCTTTACCGATGTCGCTGGCGTTAGATCCTTTCAGCAGTGGGTGTGGCCAACGGAGCGTTGGCTGCACGTTTGGGCCCTTTCTCGGGACGGATGCAGATGTTTGGTGAATTAAAACACAGCGCCTGTCGGAAGGAGACAAATAAGTTTGGATTCATCAAGAGATCTCAGAATTAACGCTATCATTAACTAATTAGGTCCTAAAGCCAAACAATTGCGAGGAGGACAAGCGCAGCCCTCTCTGGGACGTTGCAGCCGGGGTGGGCGGCACGTTTGTTTTGTTTATGGTAATTTACCGACTTGGGTAAAACAAGCAAGGGGCCACACGTTGGGTGGTTCGCTGCAGCAAACGCTACCCTTTTTCAAGATGACCTTTATTGGCTTGGCATGGCGCGCTAGCCGCAGCTTTGGGACTTTTATTCTTCCCCTTCCTGTGATGATATGTTCGTGGCTTAGCGAGCACGCTGGGGGAAAAGGCTTCTTCTTCTTGTTCCTGACTGCAAACAGTCTCCATTCGAAGCAAAGCCTGGGCTACGTGACGATATTTCTATTGATTACGATTAAATATACAATCTGCGCGTCGGTGTTGGGAGCCGCAGAGACACCTCCGCGCTGCCTTTGACCCCGTAAAACCCCTGGAACAGGAACAGCTGCTCAAATTGAGCTGTTTCACCACTTGATCATTCAGGAGACGTCCTGACGGACGTGGAGGGTTAAACTGGGGGCTTGTCTCCCCGCCAATCAACCGACAAGACCAACATCTCTGTCGGAGGAAGACAAAAAAGAAAACCCACCCTCACCTCCTCCCGCCGGGCCGCTGCTCTCATTCTGACATCTGTTTTAAACAAGGACTCTGACAAATCCCCCCCCGCCCCCCACCGCCGGCTTGGAGCAGCTACCTGGGGAAATCACAGCTGTGGGGTGGGTGGGTGGATGCGTCATACATATCCATGATGCCCCTGTTGCTCCAGGAGCGGCGCATGTGTAGGTTGGCAGCCTGGACTCTGGTTCCTGGGGGTAATTGACAAGCTCGGGCTCCTTGTTTAGTCCCGTCTCCAGGGGGGCAGTTAGGCTGCCTGTGCTGCCCTCCACTCATAGAGGATGCATAGACGCTGCAGCTCTGGTGGATGTGCGGATTAACTGCGTAGTAAAAAGGGCAAGAGGGCAGAGAAGGCCAGGGCATGTCAGGGATACTCGTTTCCCTAAAGAAAGAACCCTGTCAGAGCAGTGAAAACTGTGCCAGTCGGGCTAGGAACCGGTTTTGGTGCCTTACTTATTAATAACGCGCCTGTCACGATGAGTCACGTTACCCCAGGTGATGCAGTTTATTTAGATCAACACTGCAGCGTCTAAAGGTGCAGCACGTCGGCCCCAGGCCCCACGCTCTGGTCCAACCAGCAGCCTTTGTCCTGGAATGTAAATACCAGGACGAAACTCTGACCACAGACAATTGCGCTGAATGCCAGGATCAACGCTTGTGCAGACTCAGACGCCACCTCTTAACCCTTTCCTGTCTTCTGCTCCGAGAGAGACGAGATCCATAAAGCGATGTCTTAGCTCCCAAGCTAAGTCGGTGCTAACTGTCGGCACAAACGCTTCTCTTCTGCTTTTCCTTCCCTTCAGGCGGGATTCCCACCCACGGTCGGACATGATCCGACCTGCAACTGGGCTGCCGCGCTGTTTTCTGCGGTGACAGCATTATCAAACAGCGCCCGTCGCCCGAAACATCGAGCAGGGCGCCCCCCCTGCAGCAGACATGATGTTCTTGTTGCTGTTGCATCATTTCCTGTGATTCCACCTGCTCTACATTTGTTTTGGTTCGTTTTAGAAGAAAGTGCTCGTTTACCCCATCATGGGTTAGTTCTTAATCTGACGGCTCTCCAGCCTCAAGATCAGATCCTGACGGAGCATCGTTGGCGTTTCGCGCTCCGCTAGCTTCCCGGTGGCGTGAAGGTGTGAGAGATGGCGACGGAGGTCTTTATTCTGTCTTGGCTGTCGTGTCGGCTCAAGCAGAACTTCTGCCTATAACTCAAAACAATAATTAAAAAACTTTTTAGGAAATGTTGATAACGGGCCAACAAATAGATAAATAAATGTTTCCACAAAATATAAAACATTCGACTCATTGACATTGTCAGAAAACATCACCTCGTCTGCCAGCCTGATTATATAATTACATCTTCTCAGCAGCTTCTGGGACGTTCGGGGCATCTACAGATGCCCCGTGTGCCCTCTTGTTGCCTGGTTACCTGCCTGAGCCTGTAGCTGCCGGTTGTTTGTTCCGCCGAGCGTCAGCAGAAGTCCCTGCAGGCGACGGCTCCTGCGCGGGGACCCAGAGATCAAGGGCCACATCTGGTCGTCCGCAGCGAAAAGCAAACCGTGAGCGGCCAAGCAAAATAATACACAATCTTAGTAAACTGTAATCTTTGTCAACATACGCGGGAGACGGGCCAGGGATCAGGATAATGGTTTCGGATCTCCGTGCATATTGGCTTGTTTATCCCCTTCTGCTGAAGACAGAGAGGGAGGAGAAGGAAAGACAGATGTTGTTTAAAATGTATAATCCGCGGGCCTGTGATGAGGTATGCAGCTCTGCTGTGTGTCTCCGCTCACCATCTAACCACCGATGGCAGCTCCATTCAGGCTCAGCTGCTCAAAACCTCCTCTAGTTCCATTTCTTTTGATTCCTCCCGCAAACGATCCGACCCCAGATGAGATGGCCGCCCGGACGGACGTCGTCCGGTATCGGACGCGTCAGCGACACGGCTGGGCGCTAATGGTAGCGTTGCTATCGGTGCATCTGCCGTCCATGTGTTTATGTTTGACAGAGGTTTCCCTGAATCCCTGCGACTGACAGCCCTGAAGACGGATGAACGTCGCGACCTTTGGAGAAAAGTAGAAAAGATGGCGGCGCCGAGCGTGCACAAGCACGGGCCCCGACGCAGGGGAGGAGAAACGCGCTTAAAGGCCGGTTTGTTTTCACAAAACGAAGGCGCTCGCTATCAGATGGGATTCATCGGCGCGTAAGCCCGACTTTCATGGATCGTCAGCAGCCTCTTTAGTTGATCCAGCATCAGTCATGACGTTCACGGGTGGGTTACTGTCAATCGCCACCGCCTCGCTGGAGCGGCTCACGCGAGCGTGGCAGATAAAGACCGATAGCTGCGACCTGCAGTCGCGCCCACGTTTGGGCGAAGGAGGAAGAAAAAATGTGGGTGGAGATTGAAAAAGTACAATAAAACTGCTTTGAATGTGAGTCAAGTGTTAATCTATATGTAACGGATGATAAAAAGCCTCACAAGGTTGCCCTGGAATGAAAATAAAGATGCTTAATCGCTAAAATTCATATCAATTGCGGCGTTTATCCGTCTTCTATGGCTGTTGGCCTCGTTGCTGTTGAGCAAACCTTCCATTAATCTTCCCAGTCTCAATCAAGTGTTTGTTCAGACACCGTCCAGGATGAAGGTGTGTAGACGGGCTGTTATTTCCTGTCCTATTGTGCGTTGTCACACAGCGACATGGTGGGAACTCTGCGAAAGGCCTTCGTCTGGCTGACTCTGGGTTCTCACACAAACCAGTTCCGGCTTGCCTCGCGGCGACATCTGAGGCCAGCGGCTGAGCGTGTACGTGTACACGTGTACGTGTGTGGTACTGAGCCTCAACGTGTCAATCAAATTTAATCCGCAGATGAAAAAAAAAAACTGAGAAAAGAAGGGGATGCCATTCCCTGCCTGTAATTATAGTGTTTGCGCAGGAGGAGTCAGGAAACAGATGCTAATGTAGTGTAGCCGCCGGTTACCTACCTGTGCATTTCTTCCATTAGGAGACGACTTTCTGGCTTAATTATTCAGGGAGAGAGCAAGAAGATGGTAGTTGGGGGGAATCTTTGGCTGCTGATGCCTCATTGTTCTGGAGGATTATTGGTGTGAAGGGGCCGCCGGGGGTCGGGTGGAGGAGGGCAGTGGCGGAGCACTGATGCAGCGTATTGTTTAAGGGCGAAGGGAGAGGCTGGAGGCAGACAGGTTAATCCTCTCCCGGCAACCAATTACAGACTTCAATCTCCCATCCTTCCTCCCCTGTATAATCTCCCTGACTCACCCCTACACTCCCTTCTCCTCCCCACTGCCTGCCCTCCCTCTCTGTCCCCCACACGCAGGCCGGTGCAGCGTCTGCGGGTTGCAGAACTCTGCAGCCCGAAGCTTCGCCCGGAGTTCCGAAAAGGCCTCCAGTGGAAGGTCGGCGGACGCTCAGAGGACTCGCTCTTCGTTTTAGGTTCCAAACGCAGTCATCAACATCCGGCGCAACAGGTTGTCAAACCTCAGTGGTGTTTCACGCGTCATGTGGTGAATATTCCCGCTCAAGCACACGTCGGAGTCCTGGGGTCCATCAGATTTAATGGTGGTTTACCTGGAAAAAGTCCTCTTCCAGGTTTTTTAGTGTCAGGCTGATCCTTTAAGTCGCTCTTGAGAGGCAAAAACATGTGTTTGAACAGCCTTTCCAACGTTTATAACACACTTACGGGCTCCACAACCTGTTGCTCGTGGTGTGTGTCATCTCACAAAAGCGGCTTAATAATGAATCCTTTCACGGTCAGACTTCAAATTCCAGTTTGAAAAGTCATTTCATAACATTCCAACCCTTCAGGGACGGTTGAAAACATCTTCCAGGAACATGTCTAATCCCTGACAAAGGCTTTTGTTTTTGTTTTTAAACTTATCATTCAAACGTATTTTAATTTTAAATTAATCTGGTGAAATATAAAATCTATAAATCTATATATTTTGAACAAAATATACAACAATTTTCTGCCAAATATTTGAGACTTGCTGAAGCGTTTAAGGTCCTTCAGCACTTTCTCTGTTTCCTTTAATGATTTTATTTTTTCAAATTTAATTCCGGGTCACTACATATTATAAAATCCGTAATTCAGCTTTAACCTCTAATGTTTTAAGGTTTATTAATTTATTTGTCCTTTATTTGGCAGATAAAGTAAAAAACTAAGTCCCAAATAAACACACGTAAAGGATCTTAATATGTTTCTGTCTGTCTCTTTATCTTTCTTTTTGTAACTGAAAGCACACTGATAGCGGAGCAGGGTGGAGGTGGTTAAACGCTGGCGATGTTCAGGTTCACCATCTGGTTCTGGGACCTTTGTAAAGGTTCTTCTTTACGACGGCCGAGCGGAGGTCTGAGCCGACATTTCAATGTCTAAATGGTGGCGAAGGATGTTGAAATGTCCTCTGAGAGGATCAGTTCAGTCTGATTTCTGTTGCTGACAGGCTGCTGATTTTCTGATGAACCGTCTCTGGTCTGATTTCCACATTCTGATTGACGCAAACGCCTGTTTTCATGGTGGAATTATGCAATCCCGGCCTGTGGATTATATATTCATCCCATATTTCCAAATCGCCTCGGAGGAGCTGCTCCGTGTAGGATCTTGTGCACCCTTTTTTCCCTTCTTCTTTTGACTGGCTGATCATAAAGCAGTCAGTCAGAGCGACACTCGGGAATGAGACGCGGTGTTTTGGAGCAGCTTTGATCGGCTGTATAATCCCTTAATTGAAGACGCTGAGTCGTCCTCGTGGCGGTGACACCGACAGCCATCTGTCTGTCTGTCTGACTCAGGAAGCGTGAGGATGTGTGGAGGTGTCGGCCAGCTTTTCCTGCGTCTTCCTTTCTATTTCCTCCCTCTCCCGCCGTTCTGAACCGTGATTTCTAACCTTCGGCTGGTTTCTGGTTTGAACTCTGGGCTGCGGCTCTGCTGTTCGTCCCCCATGTGGAGATCATCTCCCGAGCGTCTGCTCGCTCCGTTGGACGTAATGATTTCCAGCTAAAATGCCAAAACCACTCAGCGGCACGTCAACGTGTTGTTGGCCAGATTGGTTCGCGTTTACACTCGGCGGACTTCAAAAACCCTCTGGGTTCTGCCGGAGTGTGTGTGTGAAGGAGCTGCAGCTCACACGTGCAACCGGCACGGTTGTGTCACTGCCTCCCTGCCAGACAAGAAGCCAACAACAGCGTCTAACAAAAGACATCTTAAAGGCATTAGAGACATCTGGTCCTGTAAATCATTACAATGATACTTAAGGGCCGATGCGCTTATTGTTATTTTTACACCGATGATGAGGAAACGGTTCAGTTATGACACCTGATCTGACAACAGATGGATTTACAGTGTTGGTAACACTAATTTTTTTGTTTATGTTCTTAATAATTGAGGTAAATTCTCATAGTGTGCAGCTGTTTTTCCTTTTTTGTTGTAAAAGTACAAATTAAAGTGGATTTTGACCTGTCTGATGACCCCCCCCCTTTGTGGGTCAGATCAGCTGAGAAGAGCACAGCTAAGGACCCCAATTAGGCCGTTTGCTCCAGAGGTGCAAGCGCCCCTGGGGGGGTCCTCACCCTGGAACAGCCCCTGCCCAAATCCCCACGCAGGGATTAAATAAGAAGCTTCGCGCAGATTTCACCTCTATTTTGTCCTGCTTTAGCAAAATTAGGAGTAAGGCTTGTGGGGGAGGTGTGTGTGTGTGTGTGTGTGTGTGTGTGTATGTGTGTGTGTGTGTGTGTGTGGGTGC
>CAAE01015001.1:550624-605000 GCA_000180735.1 Tetraodon nigroviridis
AAGAGAGAGAGAGAGAGATAGCCAGAAGGAGCTATTAATGAGTTGGAGGCACTAAAATTACAGCTCACCACTCTGAAATGGTTGTTCTCTCTCTCTCTCTCACACACACACACACACACACTGACTATCACACACACACACATGTTTTGACACTTTTCAGAGTAAAACAGGCCAGCCATTCATAAAGCCGGCATCATAATAGGGAGGGATTAGCCCTGAACATTTGCCATAGTGCTCCGTGGGTGGAGGAGGACAGCGACACCTCCGGGGCTGCTGCTTCCAAAGGGCTTCACCCCCCCTGGAAGGCCTCTGGCACCAGACCCCTGCAAGCCCGAAGGGCAGCAGGCGTGAAAAGAGGAGCGCTGTCCTAAAAAACCTGTTCTCTCTCCTACCTTAGCACGTATGTTGGAGAACATTTACCCCTGAACACACCACGGGCCTGTTCATTACATGAAATGATGGAGGAGGGACCAGGAACCGGGACGGGCCCCTGGGGCTGCCGTGGAGCTGCAGTGGAATGCTAATGCAGCCCATCGATTGGCAGCGCGGGAGCAGAGATCATGATGCTGATGCAGCTAATTAGCAGCCCCCCCCCCCCCCCCACCAACATCTACCCACAGACGTGATGTCAGGTCCCGGGTCCTGCCGGAGCTTCCCGTTCCTGCAGATTCCAGCTGATTGTTCACTGCTGGACAGGCCTGGAAGCACTTGGAGGGAAGATTACTCAGCTTGTGTTACACGTTTGAACACGGTTTCCATACTTATTCTGTCCCCCTGCAGCCTAAACATCTCATCTGAGGGGAAAACACATTTGAGTTACCCCTTTTTCAGCGTGATAATGAACAAAAAAGGCATATTTAATCCCCCACAGAGGCGGAATATTGACACACAAAACGGCACCAGAGACTGAGTCCACACAGTGTCTTGGGGTGATGTGTGTGTGTGAACCGTGCCAACAGTGGTCCGATTGTTCTATAATGCAACAGCCGCCTGCCCCCTGCAGCAGACAGGTGTGGAAAGGTGGCGGCGATCTTATTGCTGCATCAAAGAGCCATTATTCCAGACAATGAGCCCGTAAGCTCCACAAAGCCTGTTGAATTAGCGACTGTGTCTGCGTGTAGGTGTTCTGTTTTGATGAGACCCGTGTGGGGATCCTGTACCTGCCTGCTTTTCACCTTTGTTTGTCCGAACAAACGGCTCTCCGGGTTTATCCTGCGTTCCTCGCCGAGGAACACGGCAGCCGCTGAAAATGTGCAAGTTTAGAGGAGAATATAGCAGGTTTAACTGGCTAAAAAAGACCAGAAATTCGGTTTTCCAGTCAATAATTCTATAAATTTAAATCGGTCACACTTTTTTCCTTTGATGACCTTTTTAAACCATCTTCTCGGTCATCTTTTCTGTTTGCTCTGCAGGATCTGCAGATCCAGCCGTGATCCCTCCTCCTCTTCGTCATTAGCAGGGCCATTTAACAGCTCTGTTATCTTCCTGGGACGATGCTCCATCGCTGGATTAGCCTTTAACTCTCCGCATTACTGCAGCCGCCTGCTGCAGCTCTGCAGCTCTGCAGCTCTGCAGCTCTGCAGGTAGCACCTGATACCTGCTGCCTTTCTCGTTTGCTACAGAGTCTCTGCCCAAAACAACCAAAAATGAGACTTTTTTACGTTTTACTGGGACATATTCATATTCCTCATTGGTTAAGAACAGTTTGGACACACAGCTCGCTCATTTCTACACTTTCATCCCTGAGAAATCCGTTTTTGTTCTAGCTGATCATTTTATTCACTGTGGCAGTTTCCGGAAAAACTTTTACAAGATGTGATGAAAAACGTTCTGATTTTCTAATTTAGGTTTTTTATTTTTTTGCTTTAATGGAGCAACACACGGACGTGCTGTATGAGGGCAGCTACGGTTCTGGTCGGTGGTTAAATATTTTTTTTCCAGCATTTTGGTTCAAGTCAATTTTTTTTTAGAACTTATTACAGTCAACGAATTAAAATCATTTATAAACAACAAGAAGTTAAATACACATCAACCTGTATTTATGCTCTTTTTTTATCATTTAACTAAAATCTAAAATTAAAAAAGTGAAAATATTATATTAAAAAGCTCATTATAAACAGCAAAAGAAACAGATAAAATAAAAACCACAAAAGCTAAATCGTTTTTGAAGATTTTACTCTACAAGTCATCACATTTTCTGTTTCAAAGTGCAAATAAAGCCGCATAGTTTAGCGCAGACTCATTTATATATTTTTTTTTCTGTCATACATTCACAGACACACACACACACACACACACACACACAGACACACACACACAGACAGACACAGACCCAGGTGAGGATGCTGTCTGGCCGGCCTCCTGGATGGAGCCAGGGCTCTGGAGGCAGGACATCGATCCCGGTCCACCAGATCGGGTGGCTCCGGCCTCCTCTGACTCCTGACAGACGATCGTCTCTCTTTTTCATCTTCGGCCTCGCGTCTTCCCAGCCGTAATCTCTCTCTCCTTTTATTTCTGTGAGAACCAGAGGAGGAATAAAGGCGCCGGTAGCCCGACCCTTTCGGGACTTTCTTGGACAGATTCTTTTCCTTCACTTTGAAAATGTCGTCGTCCCTTTTTCAGACAAACGCAAAGCATCGTTTTTAAATCGGCTTCCACTTCTGATTAAGGAGACAAATAAAGGTCAAACGGATTTTTAAAAGTGGAGAATCAGGACGTTAGTTGATCTGTGGTGCCTGGGGACACTTTTCTCTATATGATCCGCAATATTTAAGCTTTTTGGTTAAATCCAAACAGATTTATGCCGACGGATTCTGCAGCTTTGACATTAACCACGAGGGTCAGTCCGCGACCCAGGGAGGCAAAACCCCCTTTATTAACACTAAAAAATATAGAAGAAAGGGTAAAAATATACCCGTGTTGTCCTGTAAAAATGTTTCATATGTTTGTTCATATTATAATAAATCTATTTC
This sequence comes from Tetraodon nigroviridis, assembly GCA_000180735.1. Classification (NCBI taxonomy): domain Eukaryota; kingdom Metazoa; phylum Chordata; class Actinopteri; order Tetraodontiformes; family Tetraodontidae; genus Tetraodon; species Tetraodon nigroviridis. Next base: position 553,597 of record CAAE01015001.1, read on the forward strand.
TAAGATAAATTTTCTAACTCGGCTGCGACAATTCAAGAATTTTCAGGTTCAGGTTTGTCCTAAAAAGAAAACAAATTATCAATAAAAACCCCAAATAGGTACAAACATTTTTAATTTTTAATAATTTTCCACAAATTAACCTCAACGCGTCCATTTTTGTTACTGTATGTTTTTAATCTCGTTTATCTTCCAGAACATTTGAAAGATTTTGTGTGTACATATATTTTTAATGTATAAGAATTGTTACATGTATTTTATTAATTAACAATTTAGATAAAATAAATTTGAATTGAATTAAATAACTCGATTTTTAGGCTTTTTTGTGTTGATTTAAAAAAAAGATTTTAGAGCGAGATTTAGCCATTATAACAGAATTTATTTATACTAAAAACGTTAATAGTATAAAAAGACAGCACCGAGGTAAGAGTTAAAATTAGACTACAGATCTGGAATTTTAAAACCAAAGAATTTGATTTTAAAACTAAGCGTTGGCCTCCTTCACTTCAATCTAAACTAACTGATACGCATTTAACAACATTTGCGTTTATTTTATTTCATATTCTATTTAGCGGCAGTTGCTTCTCCTTTTTTTCTTTCTTTTTTACCCTCGTTTACGTCTGAGGGGATATAACACCGTGTTTGCAGGCTCCCCCTTGAGTGCGTCACTAAAACTGGACAAGAAAAGGCGATAACGATGCCGCAGCCTCGGAACCTGAAATCCGCCTTTTAGGGAGGAAAAGTCCTGCGGTCAAAGCAGCCTTTCACCGGTTTGTATAGATAAATATGAAACTGGAACTTTAAATGACAGAAAAAAGTGTAAAAGTTAACTCTTTTATTAAAACTAATCAGCGGACCGAGGCTCCTAAACCCGGTAAAAGCCCCGGTCAGGGCCCCGGTGAGGGCCCCGGTGAGGGCCCCGGTCAGGGCCCCGGTGAGGGCCCGGCTCCTGCTGTCCTGTCCACCGTGACTGATCCCACATCCGACCTGTCCCAGCGGTTTCCATCAGGATTCAGGTGCTCTTTGTTTCCTTCTCAGGGGGCAGGACGGAGAACGTCTGATACCGCTCATATTTCCCTAATAAAATGCAATTATTTACCTCTATTTAATGGCTTCTGGAGGTAATAGAGGTTTTTTTTAATATATTTTTTATATCAACTGTGAGCAAACAAATATAATGTAAAAACAGGGTCGATGCATTTAATTTGGTAATTTAGCTTATTTAGGATGAAACTCCTCCCTGATGTGTTCATTCAGAGTGTTAATGAGTGGTTATTTTGGAAGGATTTCTACAGCAAAGGCAGACTAAGTCCAGATAAACGAGACTTTTTTTCCTCTTGGTCCTGCAGGGAGCGAATGGACCGGGGTTTGTGGCTCCTGGTCCCTGCAGAGGCACTTTCTCAGGCTGCCGCGGCTCCGTGATAATGGAAAGGCCTTAAATCCCTCTGTCCATCTGACCTTTGTCCCGTCTATTTTTAAACCGTGCGCTGCAGAGTTGCGAACAGGCCGCTGCTGGGAGGATTAGGTGTGTGTTTGGGCAGAGGTGACTTCCAGGTTCCTCCTGTTTGGGTTGGAAACCCCTCAACCGCCGCACAGCTGCCGGCAAAACCCCGCTTGATCTACCCGAGACCCAAAATCATTACGTGCTGTTTGTTATGGAGGGGCTGAGGAGAAGCGAGGAGGAGGGAAAAAAAGAGGTTTAGTTTTGTTTGAGGAGGACTTTAGAGGTTTGGTCACAGGTTCGAGCCGCGGATGGCGACACCATCACACCTTCCAAGGTTCAAAGGGCGAAAAAGGGTGTTAAATATTCAGATTCGTTCATCACAATTCTGCTTTGGTTTTTTTTCTCCCCAAAATCTTAGGAATATTTCAAAACCCCGACAGGCAGAGTCTGAGCCCTGACATCAGGAGGCCTCAGGTAGGAGCGGCCGAGCACTCCGTCATCCTTACCGAGCCTTCCTGGTCGTCTGACAGTTAATGGGCTTGGCCCTCTGATTAATAGTGATGAATGGAGGCCCATTCATAACCCGTTGTGCACTTGCCCCCACGTGCTCGGTGTCACAGCACCTAAAAACTGGCCCTGCAGCAGAGAGAGGCCGACTACTGCCCCCTGTTGGCCGGGGAGGCTCACTGGCAGCGCTGGGAAGTGTGTATTTTCGGATTTGCACAAAGGCAGAACTTAGTTTGAGGCCGTGAGGTTTGCAGGCCACAGGCGGCTGGACGAGGCAGCGGCACACGCAGGGTGAGAACGAGAAGAGAAGATATTTATCTGCCCTTCTGCTACGATGGAAAACATGTGAAAAACATAGCTGCGAGCAGCGATCCGGGGTTTAGGCCCATATGGGAACGTTAATAATTTAAGGCTGCCAGGGGTCAAGAGCTACATGGGAATGCTGGGAATGTTGAGAGCGGAGTCTGGAGCAACGGCAGACATCATAATACAGAAACGGGAGAGTTTTTACGACGCTCTTCGGCGGGTTCGGCAGCTCCGCGTCAGTAGAAGTCCAAATCTGCGTTCGGAAGGCTTCACCTGAGGCAGGAAACCGTCACGCTTCAGAGGCTCAGGAAGAGCTTCTGCTTTCAGATTCTCTCCTAATATTGTCAGTTTTGGGATGAATCATCTGGCTGTGTGGATGTTAGCGGCTGATTCACAGCCGTCATCACTGAAGCGGCTTTGCGGCTCGCATCCCACCGATGCTTCTCCTCACTTGTGCCTTTCGCAGATCTCTACCAACCCTGCTAGATTCTATGAGATTGCCTGATTTTTGGCGCGCGGGTTCATGTGCAGACGGTGACATCAGCAGCCTCTAAATCAGCAAACAGCTTCTTCTTCTTCCTAATCCCTGTTTGTTGCTGGAGGAGACAGCAGAACAGCACGTTATCGCTGGGATGACATAACGAAGCTCGGGGTCACCTCTGGACGTGCGGGCTCCTCCAGCACTCCCCCTGACGGTGCTAGCTAAGCTAGCCTACATCCTTTATGGTTGGGGGGCAGCAGAAGGCCGATGTGGGCGGCATCATCCTGAGACGTAGCCAGCAAACGAATCCTGATACGTGCTATTAGCTCACAACCCGGCCAATCAGGTGATCAATACCAGCCGACGAATGACAGTTTAAGCTAGATCACTCACTGAGTTCCTAAAAACGAGGATAAAAACACATTTTTGACTTCACGTTTCCTCTGCTTTGAAACACAAAGAACCTCCGTTGCCTCTCTCTCTCTCGCTCTCTCTCTCACACACACACACACACACACACACACAGAGTTCACCGTACAGCCTTCCAAAATCTGAGGCCAGATCTGTGATTTACACCCGGAGGGTCAAAGAGAATGCATTAGGGCCTTTTGCAGGAGAGGTGCAGGGAAGAGCCAAGAGTTATAAAGTGGTTGGCTGGATGCTGACACATGGCCCATCATAACAGTCAGCCAGAGAGTGAGACGCACTGGCCCTGACCTCTTCCTCACTGACCCACATCGACACACTCAGCTCCCATTCTCCCATTCTGCTGCGTCCTTTTCGCATGTAAGGCACAAATAATGCCAGCTAGGTTCGTTCTCGCCGTTTCTTCACTTCTCCAGGCTTTTCTCAGTGTTTACGTCAGTTTTTATAACTCTGGGGTCACACACACACACACACACACACACACACACACACACACACACACACACACACACACACACACACAGAGGAATCTCTGGACAGTGTCAGGCAACACTTCAAAGTGCAGGATTCCCCTTTTTACAAGCCATATTAGGCTCACATCAAAGCAGCGTCTAAGACTCAGACCAGTTTTCAGGCCGAGCGCATGTCTCTGTCTCATCGAGCGCTGATGAAGCACCGGCGGCGGGGCCCGTAGCGCTGCTCAGGGGCCAGACTACCTGCACACGCGTATCGCGGCCCAGGCTCAAAGCAGAGCGCTGGGGCTTTCACCTTTGACCTCTGTGCTACCATCAGCCTGTCACGTCAGTGTTTTGAGGAGTTAGCAGCGCTGTTTGCTCTGGTTTATGCCGTGCGGCTCCTAAACGGGGGTTTGATTGCGTCTTTAGAGAGCTTTGATTTCCATCCTCATATCGGCCCAACTAGAATCAAACCTGCTTTGGTGGTTTTGAGCTTCTCGCTGGGATTTAGATCACAAAGGATCCACGTTACACGCGGCATACTTCTGCGCTAGCAGCTGAGGCATCTAAGGCTAAAAAAATCAAGCTAGTCTTGAATCAACTCCTATTATTTTCTCTGTTTGCACAGGGTGTCAGAAAAGAGTAAGATAAATTTCAAGGCGATCTTTTTTCCTCTTCTTCTGCTGTCGATAATCTCCCGCTGAAAAGCACTTCAAAGCGTCACGCAGAGCCCTCGCTGAGCCGGCGTTGCTTCAGTGGGTTTTCACGCCTGGGTTCCCATGCGGCGCGGAGCGGCGCGGAGCGTGTGTCATTAGCCAGAGCGGCGTTTGTCAGCGTGTTGGGAAACCACGTCAAGCATCTCCCACTGTAACCATGGCAGCAAGCAAATAAACAACGTGGGCCAGTGCGCAGAAACACGTTGACAAAGAGGAACTATCTGTCTTTCTGACATCGGCCGAGGCCTTTGATAAACAAAGCAGCACCCGTGGGTGCTCAGAGACTGTTGCCTTTGTCCAAAAACCATTTTTCCCCTGGTTGGGACGGTTTAGGGGACGAGTACCCGTTGACAGGACCGGAAGTGCTGTCAACGGCCGACTGTGCTGTTTTCTGTGTTTACTGTGATAAAAACCCTAACTGTCACTTTTTCGTTCGCTTTTTTTGACTTTGTTGGGCCTGAAAATGGCGGCGGAACCCTGGGCGTGGGATGTGACGCGGGCCAACGTTCCCCCGTCGATCCTCTCGGAGGACATTTTTCTGCTGTGCTTCACTGGCCACTCCTCAGCCGACCAAACAGACGTGCAGGCCACCTATTCATCCGACATTTGTTTACCCTTTTTTCAGACTTGTCTTTCCTACATTTTCAAACGGAAACTCCCAACACGGGAGTTGACTTTGTGCAACTGTGCCGTTCACACTGGTGCAAAAACACAAAAGCGAGCCCCATAATTCAACAGCGCTCCACAAATGGCTGCTGGTTCCATCCTCCCTCTCTCTTTCTCTCTCTCTCTAGTCACAAAGTTGAAAACAGGCTTCACTTCCACCAGCCAACTAAATATCTCACAATTTAAAGACAAAGGTATGATATCTACATTCATATTTTTACAAGTCATTTCCCATTAAAAGGGGCTCAATTATGTTTTAGTCCTCTTTCACTGACTGACGGGTGAAAAAGCTGACATTTACTACTCATTTATCCACCAGAGTCATTTAAAGTGGTTCCACCAACGACCAGTTTCAGAAACTCATTGAATCTGTAGTTTTTGGGGTTTTTTTACAATCAACTTTGTAGACCCACGTCATTAAAACGCTACAACTGGGCCATAATTCACAGAGCCTCATTTATCACACCATTTAGCACAAAATGAAGGCTTTTTCTCTTTCTCTGGTGAAACCTCTCTAAACAGTGACCGTCAGTTGACTGATGGCGTAAACTTGTCACCAGCATTTTTGTTGCTTCGGATTATGACGTGCTGCTTTCATCGGGCTTTGACACAAATCCGGGCTTCGGTTAAACAAACAGCACTTATTCAGAAGTGGACCACTGGCACAAGTAAACGCAAACAGAGCAGAAACACCCGGAAAGTGAAAAAAATACACCCATTCTGTCGTCAGATTGGAACAGAAGGGAAGAAGTCAGTCGAATTTCTGGCAAATCAAAGACTCCCTGCTGGTAATTAAGCATTTTAACCAACATTTACATTTTTATTTGGCTTGCTGTTGAATCAGCCTTTGCTCCAGACCTGTATTTTTTTGTCTTTAATGTGTCTTTTTCCTCTTTTGTATGCAGAATGAGTCACTCCAAGGCGTTTCCGCAGCAGAGTAAACCAGGCAGAAACTCCCATTCATCAAACAGGTATGTGAGTGTTGTTTTTGCTCAGAGGAGGAATACAGAGGTGGGGGGACAGAACCTCACGCTGCTGAGTTATTCCAGCAGAGTTTGGGCTCCTCTCCAAGCCTACATGCCATCCCAGGCCACCCCGCATCTCCACGGCAGAGGCCTGGGGCGGAGGGGGGGGCACAATCCCTTCCAGGATTAACACAAAGTTCCCTAATGGAGCCTGGGGTGGGAAGAGCTCGCACACAGCGACGCAATTTAGAGATGCCACTTGAGCTTCCAGGCGCTCGGGTTTGATGCTCCGGCTTCTGGTGTTCAGCAGCCTAATCTGGAGGCTGATGTGGATGGATAAAACTGTTTTCAGGGAGCAGCTGCTGGTTGATTTAAAAATTAGCGACGCTTTATCTCGGTAGATTCTCGGTATTTTCGACCCATCACGGAATCTGGTGATTTTTTTTAACAATCATATCTTCAGATCTTGCCTCGGTCTTCCAAGGCTCATTCACCAAAAGTCAGCGGGCATTACCAAGGATCTGATGAGCTAATTGACGTTAGTAATGGTTGTTATCAGCGGGGATTAGGCAGCCAATCGCCCGGCGTGTAGCCTACGTGTGTGTGTGTGTGTGTGTGTGTTAGGGTCCTCGCCCTGCAGAGAGGCTCTTGGGTAATCCTGTGTTGACCAGAGGGCTTGGTGGTCCATTACAGGTCAGGCCCAGACAGAGGGTAAACAAATTCCTAACTAACGAGGGAGGAGGAGGACAGAGGAGGGCGTGAAGGCTGCCCTCCTCCCAGATGACCTCTCCTGCGCGACCCAGATACGACAAATTACTTCCCAGTGGTTCCAGGAAAGTCTTCTTTTTGCAGGTTTATCTAAACAGGTGTTTGCTTTTGGTGCAAGTTTGTGGAGAAACAACATGAATGTTGAGATCTGGTGCTGTCGGCCGATGTGAGGAAATGTTTTCTGAGCAGTTAAAGAGCATATTTGGAGTTAATTTGACCGTCAACACATGTATAGTTAATAAATCACACATTCCAATCATCCATGACCAAATAAATAACATTCCATTTACTTATTTATGTCCAAAAAGGACTTTTTAATTGTTTTTCTTGTACTAAAAACAGACAAACCAGAGTTTTGAAAACAGCCTGCAGCAAAGCTGCCCTTTAAATGACCCCTGTGACCTTTCGTAGCTCACATCTGCCCGGATGAATCAAGTCAGAGTGTGAGAAGACACAATAAACCTGATATCACACACACACACACGCGCAGAAACTCTTCCCAAACTGTAAGAGGCAAATCCGTCCACTCAGAGGACGGCAGCCACAGGAAGCTGTCGCGCTGCCCACTTTTGTATGTGTTCTTAACTCTAAATGACCACTACCCCTGAATGAAAAAAAAAAGGTTGTGGGATCTCTTTAATCCAATCTCCAGTGCATTTAATGTCCGTACTTGTTTTTTTTATTGATTTAAATATCAATTGAAGCCTACATCCATCACCTCCTGCCCTCGGAACCACACACAGACATCAGATTAGATGACACGATGGCCTCAGGGCTACAAATCTGCTCTACAAGTACTTAACGAGAAACGATGGTGGTTTTCAGCTCAGGATGGAGACGCACTGCAGCACCTGTATTCACACACACACACACACAACATCCCGTCTGTCATGCCTGAACAATGACGCGTCACTCCAGGTCCTGTCCTGGAAGTTCTCAGAGGCTGCGGAAGCCGGAGGCGTGCGCCTACGTCCCACCCCCACTGACGCCACCGATGTCACGCTGTCACCCGTGTCAGCTTCTTTTTAACACCTCAGGGAGGTACAGGTGGAAAAAACACCAGTCTGGCTGACAGACAGCCTCCCTGACCTGACATCCACGCAAAAATGAACGGCAATCACACACATAAGCCCCATTTATTAGAGCAAAGAAAACGGATGTTAGTTAGGGCAGACATGGGGGTGTTAGGAGTCTTGTTCTTGATTTATGATGAGAAATCACCATTTTTTTGTGGAGCCGTTGACCTGCTGTCCTCTCCTGGGGACACTGGAGCCCACGTGTTGCTTTAGGACAGGTTTGTTGTTTCGCTCATGACAAGCGCACAGGTTGAATTTCATCACCATCCAAACACAACAGCAGGTTCAGCACAGTTTTGTGGTGAGAGAAAACATCAACACACACACACACACACACACACACACACACACACACACACACACACACACACACACACACACACACACACACACTCACACACTATTCTGGTTTCTCCCCAGATACAACACAACCACCTCAACCATACTATTCCTTGAGATATTAATGATTAAAACCGTTTCCTTGACACGAGGGTCATTAAAGTGATCGATAACCAACACTTGTGTCCACACACGACTGTGATCGCCACAGATCCCAGCCCAGATCCACGGCTCAGGGGTGTGAGGCGATGCTCTTTCCCTGATAAGACGGCTGATTTTAGATTGGGCCTCCACAGATCCTGTTGCGACACCACAGGCCGAGGTAACCATTGACCCAGAATCAACAGCGCCGCCACCACCTCCGCCCAGCCCCAGTCCAGAGGACGGACCCAAGCATGAAAACGGGGTAGGAGTCCGTGTCCGTGCTCCAGGCCGAAGCCTCGTCTGCATCTCAGGGTTCCCTGTTCCATCGCCTCACGTGCCAGGTTACTAACAACCTGTGTCATGCCATGTGTTGTTAATAAAACGATAATAACAGATGAATATGTCTACAGATGGAGCTCTCGTCCATTTTGTGTGCTTACAAAGTGATTACCTCATGTAATCAAGTCTCTCTCTCTCTCTCTCTCTCTCTCTCTCTCTCCGTCTTTCTCTCTCTCTCTCGTATTCAGGATGAGACAAATCTCATAAATGCCCTCGCTGAGGAAGGGAACGTACCTTCGCTAGGTAACTCTAGAGGCCGCCTGTCTCCAGATCAATGTGGACCATGTGTGCAGACCAATCTGGTACCTTACAGGGGATTTGGGGCGACCATGTCAAGTTTAATTGAGCATTAATTACCAACCACACGGGTCTGCTGTGATTAGGGGGACCCCGGCTTTCAGGGACTCAATCAAAGGCTTTTTTGTCTTTCTTTCTCTGGTCCTTCCTGTCCTGTCGTCATCTGTTGCTGTGCTCTGGTATTTTGCTGTTGGCAGAAAAAAAAGTGCCAGTTTTGCTCATGCTTCCTGTATTAATGTGCCATTTCTTGCGGTCGATCAAAGAAATCTAGATCTGAAAGCAGCTAATAAAGCAAACTGCTGTAATCTGAGTCCAGATTTTTAGATTACAGGACACAAACCTTCTGCTCAAGAACACAGCAACCACAGATACTCTCGGATCGCCTGGCTGGACCCGGCGTCTTATCAGCTGTTCTTTTCAGGTGAAGTGTTGGTTTGAAATGCAGCACTTGACCCAGACCTCTGTGGTGTAATGTGTGTATCAGTTACGTATTAGTGGGAACGGTGCACCAGTAGCACGTGGAGTCGACTGTAGGCTGCTTTTGCACTTTGTACTCTTTCATTTTAGCTGTTGTCATGTTGTCACAGCCGTTCGGCCCCTCTGACAGGTTGTTGGATGTTTGGCTAAATGCACCTGGATAATAAAGGACAATAAAGCTGGTGGAGGAGTGGAGCTCAGGTTGGAGGGAGGAGATAAAAGATGTATTCGATAAAAGGTTTTTTCCCCCCCGAGTGGCTGTTGAAGCCATTTTTCAGGGACTTTTAAAAACCGCCGACGGTGAAATAAACTGACCTCGAGGGAGGTGAGGACAGGGTTGAAAAAGATGGATGGACGGACAGAAGAGGAAGGCGAGCAGAGAGGAAGGCATGGTGGGTACATCTCAGATCGGATACACACGTCTGACCTCGGAGCATCCATCTCCGCCCAGAGAAACGCTGGATGGAGATACAGGGAGGAAAGACAAGCTGTCCTCAGCTGAAACCAGCGGGGGAGGGAGGAGGGATAGTGTAAACACAAGCGTGTGAGGATGTCAGGTGATCGGCGGGAGGAGGGAAGCCGAGGGAAGTGGTGTTCCGTGTGTCCAATCAGTGATGGAGGCGTCTGTGTGTCTGTCAGTCAGCTGGAAATGAGCTAAAACTAGAGCCAAACATGGTGGAATGGCTGGTGTTTCACCGAGAACTGACACCAGCTATCAGCAGTTCCCAGAGAAAGAGAAAGAACAAAGCCAGTACTTGTCTCTTTCTGAACACGTGCACGTGCTTCAGACATGTCTGACGGGCTGCTGAAACGGACGCTGGTTCCAGAGACGTCGGCACCAGAACCCAAAAACCAAATTTTCCATTTCACATCGCTGCTGATTTGGAAGGTAAACGCGGTTTTTGGGTGACTCACCCGCGTCTACGCTTCGTTTCTGATTGGGGCCAACGACTCGGCTTCCAGACAGGCCGGTTTTATCACTTCGCTAAAGCGCCGTAAATAAACAACTGTTGGAGAGCGCTGAGAGAAGCTCTGGCTCGGGTAGGAGCCGCAGCTGGGAAGCAGGAGACCTGATCCCGGTCAATCTCCGCCTTGATCCAGGATCAAGATTAGAGCTTTTATTAATTTACCGTGTGAGATTGTTTGTGATTTATCACACATTTTGCTCCGGCGTGAGATGACTCATGCGGTGAAGGGAATTTGTTGTCTTTTCTGTTGGAAAATATGTGCGAGGGAAATATTTGCCATCATAGATAATCGAGAAGATGTTTTCAAAAACTTTCTTTTCACCTGTTTCACGTAAATGAGCGCCGCCATGTCGTGACCTTTCCCGTGACCCTGCCGTTCATCCGGGCCTTTTTTTGTGGTCACCTCTAACGTGATTGGTTCGAACATGGGTTGACTCCATGAAGAGCAGATAATAGATAATCTCAGAGAAACTACAAATATGCTGAGTATTTGTAGTATTGATCTAAAGCGAAAGTCTAACAAAGGGGTAAAGCTCCAGATGTGGACACAAACAGCCTTCCTGAATCCGAACCAGGTGGGGGTGACACTGGGCTTCACACATCTGCTGGAGCTGCTGGGCCCAAGTTCAGCAATCATAAAAAATATGTCATATTGGCACAAATCTGCAGAATAATTAGGAAATAAAATTGGAAAAGTCACCAAAACCTTGAAGTCCTCACGCTCGCTCTCTCTCTCTCTCTCTCTCTCTCTCTCTCTCTCTCTCTCTCTCTCTCTCTCTCTCTCTCTCTGCTGTCTTTCCTGTGTAGACTTTAATTTAAACCTACATATGTTTGTGTAGCTGAGCTACAGCTACAAGATAATGAATAATAAAACTGGGGTCGTCTCTGCATCGTTCTGTAAATGTGAATATGAACAATATGACTAATTTGTTTGCTTATTTTTTCCACTAATTCATCTCTGTCTGTCCCAAGTATGTTTCTGATTTTGAGCCATCATTTGGCTTCCAGACATGCCGGTTTTATCACAGAGCTAAAACATTTCAGCCTGTCCGCGTTGCTTTTTTCCCCCTTTTTGACATCATAAATAAACAACTGTTGAAGAGCGCCGAGTGAAGTTCTGGCTCTCAGAAGAGCTGCAGCTGGGAAACAGGAGACCTGATCCCGGTCAATCTTCTGCTTGATCCAGGATCAAGATTAGAGCTTTTATTAATTTACCGCCTGAGATCGTGTCTGATTTATGACACATTCTACTCCGACGGGAGAGTTCGAATAGATTTAAAAACCCTTCTTTTCAGCATAAAAGTAAATTTACTGACTTTTCCCCTAAATTAATAAGGGGAAATATACTGTGAGAATCACACACCAGTGATGCACTGATGCAGCATGTGCAGCTTAGGTATTTCGTTGTGATGTTTGGCTTCTTTAATCTCAAACCAAGGCTTGTAAATCATACCTCAGTCCTTCCAGATACTTTTTTATTGCCAGTAATCAAATAATTATCATGTCGGTGCTGGATGTTACTTTTTGCAATAGTGATTTACAATGCGTGATAGTTGGTTTTATATATGCAAATCCGGGCATTAATTGTCCATAAAACCAAACTCTGAGGGATGCAGCTTGAACCGGAACACCAGGGGCAGCGTAGAGCGCAGATGCTTGTAGCTCCGCGAGGTTTAGAGACACTGGATGGACAGTCGTTGAGAACAGCCTCGACACGTCTGGCTGTGAACTCTCGCTCCCCTCTGCTCTCATCTCCTCATCCCTCAGTGTCACGCTGAAGGACGAGGCGGAACGATGACGTAAAGGTGAACGGAGGGAAAGCGGTGCTTCCCGGGATCCAGCCGTCGGTGACTTGCTCTTTGACCGTCTCTGGCCCATTTCCCACATTCCTCCGCTCATCTGTGGGCTTTGCCCTGTTTTCTTCCCTCTTTACACAACGCATTCCGTTGCATTGTTTACGTGTCACGAGCGGGCAGCCGTCGCCGCTTTGATGTGCCAAATTCAATTATTGTAATACGTCGACATTTGAAAGTCTGCTAAACACACCGCGGCTGGAGTCGGCCTCTTTCCCAGCGACACATTCTTTCAAACTGGTTCTGCTTCAGATGCGATTTGATGGATGTGCTGACAGCAACTTTGAAGCAGAGAATTAAAAGAGCTCCACGGCTGCTGCGTGGGCTCCCAGGAACCGCCAGCCAGCCCGTTACTCTGTGCCTCCTCGCAATTTTTCACCGATAACTAAAGTTATATCGGAGTTTTATTGATTAGACCTTGACGTTCTTTAGACCTCAGTTTACAGCTCGGCCTTGTTTAGTATCCGTCCATCCCTCCATCCATCCATCCATCCATCCTGCTAACAGCTCTCTGGTTTCAGATTGATTTGCTGCATGTTTCTGAGGATTAAAGCAGGCAGCCAGCCAGTCTAGACTGGTCTCCAGTTACACTGGACACACACAATGACTGGGCTGCAGACACCGTGGACAATACATTTAACGGGCGGAGTGAGGGGAGAAGCATGCTGGAGTTTAATTGTGTTTTTACTCATTTTCTGTTCATGCATGTGTGTGTGTGTGTGTGTGTGTGTGTGCAGTGAAGCTACACGTGTTTTTCTGAACTGTAGTTTTCAGACCGATTTGACAGGATAATAAATGACAGACTAGGATTTAAAGTATCTGTACATTTATCTTTTTTTTTGGTTTGCTCTTTATAAAATGACCCTATTTCCTCTTGGAAATCTCGGAGCAATCAGCCTAATGGGAATCAGTGAGTGGATCTTATCTCAGCCACTCCAGCCGATGGAAACGCTTCCATTAACGCTGATGAGGCCTCGGTACAAGTCCTTACTTCCCCCAGTCAACATCTTCCTTTGCAAGAAAGTGCATAAACAAATGCAGAGAGGGGGCAAATAGATGCAAGAAAAGACAAGGAGTACACCCACCCACATGTGCGCGTGCGCACACACACACACACAGCACATTTTGGACCTTTATCTGTATTAACCCGGCAGCGAAAGGCTGAGATCCCCTCTGTAATCTCCTAATTGTGCCTCATTGTTCTGCAGGACTTTGAACTCACAACAGGAAAAGATGACACCCAGACCTGCTGTCTGAGGTGTGTGTGTGTGTGTGTGTGTGTGTGTGTTGGAGGAATAAGGCTTAAAGTGTCAAGACCCAGAAACCCCTAACAGTCAAACAAAGACACATGTGTGGCCTCAGCCGCCATGACAACACAAACACACACACATTCACACATCTACTCCAGCATGTGTCTACAGATGATGACCTGAACGGCGTTGCAGATGCTTCCTCAGTCCTGATCCATCGTCTGACTCTGCCGCGCGTCTGTGGGAATCAGCGTTGCCGTTTAAAATAAATACATTTAAAAATGTATTCCGACCTCGGTGACCCGGCTCCGAGGTGTCAGGGAATCAGGGTGATGGCGTCGACGGGGCTGCGCGGATTTACGGCCACACCCAGCGTTTGAAATCAACACCAACCTGACGGCAACCAAATGCCGATAGATCTGCGAATATTCCCCAGCTTTGTGACAATATTCAACTTGGAAGTGTTAAATCTCTGATATTTTCCCTCTTTTGACATTAAAATGATTTCAAGGCCCAGAACGAGGCGGAATATGAAAACATAAGCCGTGGATCCAGTATATTTCATTCATGTTCACCACACCTTCAGAATAAGTCACAGATATCAAAGACTTGATGAGATCAATTTCATCCTTTGGTTTTGTATTTTTGTATTTTTTTTCTTACTTTTTAGACAACTATGACAGAAAAAAATGCAAATATTTATTCATTAATTGGATCATATCATCAGCTATAGTTTCTCATTTGTTTTATTATTTCATCACATCTTTGTTCCGTGTGTGTGTGTGTGTGGGGGGGGGGGTTATCCTGTTCATCAGGTGTGTCTCAAGCTTAAGTATAGTCAAATGTGTCAAAGGCACTCTGTGTGTTTCACTCAAACTGTGTTTGGCAGGAATTAAGATTGACCTCCAACACATTTTGAAACAGTTTTTCATTGTTGCCGATGTTGAGCGCGGCGCTCACACCCTGACACACACCCTGCTGCATACCTGGAATGAGCTAGGCGCAGGCCGAACACACACACACACACACACACACACTCGCCCTGTGCAGGCTTCCACATGCACCCACACGAACGCTTTCTGACGGGGACGCACATCGGCAACACAAACCTGAGTAGAAGCTCACCCTCGGGCGGGGGGGCCCACACACACACCCTAACGCTCATCCTCCTTTATGAGTGGGGTGGATGGGCGTCACCTGTCTCCTAACGGTGTCGAGGCTTCAGGTGAGAGCTCTGGTCTCTCCGGCTCCTCAGATGAAGGTCGGGATCCCAACCAGCTGGAGGCCGGTGCTGGAAACCCCACCAGGCCTGGAAAAGACTCCCAGCTCCGTCTTTTCCTCACGCTCCATTCACATTTCTTCACTTTTTTCACTTATCTTCTCTCTGAGCCGGGTCCTTCTCCGCCCCCTCGCTTTGATACCCTTCATTTAGCATGCCAGCAGCGCTGCCACACACACACACACACACACGCATTCATCCGGGCCTGTCACATTGTCAGATATGTATTCGGAATCAAGCAGGAACAGGCTCGACCTTTAGCTCCCCATTGAAAACGCTGCCGCTGTGTAAACCCCGCAGACATTCAGCGGCCTGAGCGCTTTCAAAAGGATTCCTTCTAGAGGATCTCGCTCACAAAAGCCGGGCTGAGATTATAATTTGCCTGCCGTGTTCTCCTTGAGATCAGCCCCTGTCAGGGGTGAAGGGTCTTTTATCTGCAGGGCTGAGTGGCTCTCGCGTCGAGGTCGGAGCGCGGAGGCTCAAAGCCCAGCGACACGCTAACGCCAGCGTGAGCGGCAGGGAGTCGACAGCGGCGTCTGCGACAAATCCTCCTCTCTCTGGCCCGGAATCCTCCGGGAGGACTCGGGAAGCGGCCATGAATCACCTTGAGCTTAATGATTTGCAGAGACGCAGAGAGACATCGGCTGCAGGCTTCAGAGCCGGTTTATCTCCTGGACCTGACCCTTTGATCTGGCCTTCAGATTTACACAGCAGACAAAGAGACAGAGAGAGAGAGAGAGAGTGTGTGTGTGTGTGTGTGTGTGTGTGTGTGTGTGTGTGTGTGTGCGCTTGTGTGTTGTATATGTTAATATGTGAGTGTTGGAGGATGTTTGACCCTCAGAATAACCTCTGTCTGACCTTTAGGCTCTGGCCAAGACCAATAAAAGCAATTTGCAACAGTCCAGTGATGCGTTCACTGACCTATTGTCCTTGGAGGAATTTATTGTTTTATTGTTGTTGGGGTTTTTTTTTTTAATTTATGTGGTATTGATTAAAAAAGACGCAGTTTCTTATTTTTGAAATGTCTGGTGACATTTCAGTGCATCTTAAAAGTATTTTTACAGCGTTGAAAAAGAGGCATTTATGATCAACAATTCCTGAGTCTAAATACATTAGAATCTTTATTCCAATGTATAAAGTGAAATACAAAACAGTTCCCAGGTCAATAGACATGCCGGCCCGTGGCTGTCCGTCATCCGCTGGGCTGGTGACTGATGAATCCGGGATGAGCGCTGAATATTCCCGACCTCGGACTCTTGAGCCGCTTGGTGACTCTGCTCCATGGCTCTGCTCTGACTGACGGCTGCGCGGCTTCATTACAACCCAAAAAGGTTTTTCAACCCAAATTTTCATCCGCGAGGCAAGGAGGGACGGATACGGGGAAGAAGAGAGCAGGAAGAGAGGGAAAACCTCCCCAGATGAAAATCCTAAATCAGCATGCTTTACCTCTGCCGCCGAGGCCTCGCTGGGGATTGCGTTTAATTTACTCTCCTAAGCCTGGGAATCAGGCCATCAAAAGGACCCCGACTCTCAGGTTTCCTGCCCTAAATGGACCTACGGTCTTATGCGGCCGGCCCGGGATCCGGTTAACTCTTTCGAGGTGGCGATGAGGCATCGCAGGCCGAGGCCTTTGGGTGTGCGGACCCGTTCCCCGCTCGCACGGGCGCCACCTCTGCTTCCCTCTGGACGCTAGATGCTCTTATCCCCTCCTTAGCCTTGTTAAACGCTTGTGGATCATGGGATTAAGGGATGCCGGCTCTCGGCAGGCTTTTTAGCAACCTGTTAAAATGTCCACACGCGGGACATTCCGCGCTGCCGGGAGCTGTGAACTAACCGGAAAAGGTCAAAAGGTCGCCTCCGCAGCCCCTCCGACCGGGACTTTGGTCTGCTTGCAGGACATGGTGTGGTTTATGTTGCCATGGGCAGAAGCAGCCAAAGTTTCCTTTGATTTTAACCAAATGTCCATCTTGTGCAGAACCCTCAGCTCCCAACTCTCATATTGAGGCTTCATGGGCGAAGCCGGATGGTCGGAACTCTGGATCTTTGGCTCAGGGGCCACCGCTGCAGCGCTGCCCTCCACTTCCCCCAGCAGCCAGATGTGGGAAAACAGCAGCAGATAAGCCTGAAGTAGAGGTAAAAATAGAACTTTTCAGCCTCCATGCTTACAGTTGGGGTCAGTTCAGACCTTCGACACGCGAGCTAACCCGGTTGGTTAAACTTAAATGTTGTTTCCTAAAATATGCGTCTGAGTCTGTCTCTGAAGTTCTTGGCGGTGATCACGTTGCCTGGTGGACTTTTGTGCTGACCACACAGATAAACACCCGAGAAGCTTTTTTCTCCTTCCCGGTGGATTTGATAGACACAGACGGGACTCGAACTGGTCCTGAGGACGCCTGGGTTTGAGAAACACGGAAAACGTGACAAGGTTGTTAATATTTTATGAGAAATTACTGTTTTGACTGCTGTGACCTTTGACCTTCCCGAGGATCAGAGAGCCGCTCTGGAAAACTGAAAAAAAAAGGATCTCAGCAGCGGCGTTGTTGTTTCTCGGACGTACAAAAACCAAGCGCTCTTTTTATGAGGCGCACTGGGAAACAGATCTGATGACCAGCTCCTCACCCTCCGTCTCCTCTCCTCCTTGATCTCCCCCCCCAGTGTTTGCTTTACTTTGTTTTCTGTTTTCTCTCCCCTCCCCCCGCTGCAATTTTTTCGTGCGGAGAATAAAATTTCATCTGCGCGGGCTCTGGGAAAGGCGGCTCTCGGATTGGCCCTTGCCCGTACAGATGCTTTGAATTTACGGGGCTTTTCTGCCTCCGAGGAGAAGAAGGCCGAGATGGAGGGACGGATGGCGTGATGGAGACCAAGAGATTGGAGGGTTCCAGGAAGGTGGGGGGGCTGAAACCTGCCTGTATTTCCTGGGGATTAGGCGAGGAACGGCGCCCTCGGAGGAGGTCTCGGGTCCCGGCCTCCCTGGATGGCTGGGAAAGTGACCCCCGTGTGACTCGGCGCTCGTTTGCGGTCCTGCCAGCTCCGCCTGAGGAGCAGACGACGGTCTGGGCTGGAGCCTGGCGACGCTGGCATCTGACTGTCCACAGAGTCTCCGCTCCCACAACCAGGAAACAGGAGCTTCCCGACTCCAAACGGATACCTCGGGTACTCTTCATTCATTCATTTACTGGATTTGGATTTATTGTCACATTACAGTTTAGTCACACACTCATATTTATTGACAAAGCCAAAAAAGTAACGCCCTAAAACAACAGCAACAAAGGACTGCTTTAAACATATTTTTATTACTGGAGTGTGTACAGATTTTGGAGATTAATCGATTGTAACAATCCTTTAGAAAGAATTTTACATTTTGCTTTTAATACAAAGTTAGGCTTTTGAAAAGTCCATAAAAAGGTCCTTCAATCCCAATTCCAACCCAACTCAGAGCTCCAGCTCCCTGCGGACGCGCAGAAAATGGCTGAACCCACAACACGCACTCGCTGGGTAAACGGCGCCCCCTGGCGGCGGGGCGGAGGCCAACGCCAGCTGCAGCGGAGAGTCTCCGCTTTCAGCACATTTTCATGGCCAGACAGACGAAAACGCACAAAAAACCCTTTATCTTTCTTATTTCAAACCACCAGCGAGTTCAAAAATCGGGTGTGCAAATTAAAAGAAAATTAAAATTATGTTACAGTCGGACAGTTTACTACACAAATACCCCATCTATATAAACACTTATATGGACAGACAATATAAATCCTTTATGTCCTGCAAAATCCTCCAATGGTTCAGTCTCATTATAAATAACAACATGTGTGTTGGTTGTGTACCAGGGAGTGAATGCAGTAAAACAGACATTCCAGGAATATATATCTTTTTTTAACTTTACAATACTAATTTGAGTTGGGGGTTTTGAGGTCTATGCAGCACACAACACCATAATTATTCCAACTGTGTGACTAAAATGAAAATACAGGAATCTGCAATACACAACACAAAATTCCATCTCAAACGGCTGCTAAATCCGGCTACTGTGGAGCTAACGGAACTTCTCTTTCCAGCTTCTCTCTCTCCACCGTTTCATCAAACAGTACTTTAAAACAACAGAGCTACGCCAATATGCAGAAATGATACCAAAAGTACACGAAAAATGTATTTTTGAAAGCGAAAGATAAGGTAATTAACAGATTTTTGAACGAACTTTACTGCAATGACATGCATCAAACCCGTATTAGGTGGACTTCTCTGGAAGCCTGTAATTGAGGTGAACATTTGTCATAACATATTGTCTATTTTATTAAAATTAAAGTTTGTGGCCTTTTCTGTCGTTAAATCTTTTTTGTGCAGCACTGTTTGTATTAAAAGGCCGCGAATGAAAACAGTGCACTCCCACGTTGACCCGCAGAAACTAAAAAGGCTTTTGCAGAAACACCAACGTAATGCAACGACGCAAAGCTCCCGGCCTACAGAAAGATCATTCTTTTCCTTCCAAATATCTTAGAAATCATAAAATTCTCCCGCTTTCAAGTAGCCTCGAAGAAAATCAAAAGCCAAAACAAGTTGGGAAGGAGACGGGGGGGGGGGACGACTCTTAACTGGTCTCCAGCTTGGCCATTTCCTGCACGTAGATGCCGATGCTCTCGCTGTCGAACAGCACGAAGTAGACCGTTTTGATGGTGGACGACATGGTGGCCACAAAGTAGCTGGAGATGGCCTTGAGGATCAGCTGGGCCGCCGTCTGCTTGGGGAACCCGTTCCTGGGGGGACACGGAGTAAGGAGTGGAATAAGGAGCGGATGGGTAAAGAAAGGAAGCGGACTTTACCTTCCGCTGCCGATGGAGGGGAAGGCCACCGACTTGAGCTTCTTCTCGTCGGCCAGGGCCAGGCAGTTCTTCACCGTCTTGTCCAGCATCTCCTCACACTTGTCGGAGCCCCAGCCTGGACTGTTACAGTGGATCACGTACTTGGCGGGGAGTCCGAAGCCGGCCGTCAGAACGGCTGAGGAGGAGAGAGGACGAGGAGCAGAAACCAGTCACGTGTGGAGACGAGTCTGGTCTCAGAGGACCGACCCCAGCAGACGGCCCCCAGCAGACGGCCCCCAGCAGACGGCCCCCAGCGCGGCGAAACACAAACCACTGAGTGAAATTATTATTACTAAATTGGCTCTTTCCAAAGATGATTTGGTCCCGATCTGTGACATTATTATCACAAAATGAGCTCGTTCACCTGGATTTCCTCGTGTCGGCTTGAATGCTTCCAGTCCAAATCAACTAGCTATTTCCCCCAAACCTAAAATGTTCTCTTTGCCGGCCAAAAATGCAGAAATAACATTCCAGAGGCTGACCAAAGCCCCCAGATCTCTAGCAGTGAGCAGTGGAGAGCAGAGAACAGGGACTCGGGACGGCACCAGGAGCAAAGGCCCTCGATGAGGGTCCTCGTCAGGATCCTCCAGCCCAGACAGGCTGCCCTGGCTCAGAGTCCACCTGGGGATGACCCCCAGGTGGCTCAACATGGCCGACTGCTGCTATTTATGTCACCCGTGACTCTGATTCTGGTTCCTACCTATCAATAACTGGGACAGTAACAGGAAACCGGTTTTCCAGTCTGGACACTTGCCTCCAGCCACCTCCAGCGGGCCGTTTTTCTTCTTCAGCTCCTGCAGCGCCTCGGTGAACTCCTTCCCTCCTTTCTTTTCCAGGGCGGTGCCTGCAAACAGGAGGGCTGCAGTGACTGCATCCCAGCGTGGGGGGGGAACAGGCAGGCAGCTTGGGAGAGCAGAGGAGAGGCGGCACGCATGCAGACAGCGACGTGAGCAGGCAGACATGGAGACGCACACTGAGGAAGGTAAGCAGGCAGACCATGCTGTCAACCCTTTCACCGGGCCCCTGGTTCCGGGAGCGGGGACTGAAAAACAGCTGCCGTCCAGCTCTGAAGAGGAAAGGACGCGTCTGGAGCGCCCGGCATGCAAAGGGCAGGTTTGGAGCTCAGAGAGATGGCTGCAGGTGACCGTCAGCCTCTCTGAGGAAGGTGAGGCAGCTCCTTCGCTCACCTACGGTTTTACAGGTCAGATGACAGCACAGTCAGATCGGTGGCGGGGGATGGGGGGGGGGGGGGTGCGCAGGGTATGAAGCGAGTCCCAGACGGCCCACATTTCAGCCAAGTGGACCAGAGCGACAAACAGCAGCACGGTAATAGTTGTACACCTTCTAGGGTTTGGTGGGGACTCTTTCTGGGTCTGAGCCCAGCAGCAGGACCAGGGCCTCCAGGACCCCCTGCTGGGCTCAGCCTGCAGGCCTCGCTGAGCAGCCTTGTTCTCCCCAGGCAGTATTTAAATGATTCACTCTCACTGGTGTGGATGTTCATGCGCCCTAATCTGGAGGACTTTGCCTGAATGACCCATCAGCAGCCGTTATTAATGATCGTTACACTAAAAGAAGCTCAGCTGAGTTCTAAAATCTACGTCCTTGAAGCTGTGGGGCCGCTGGAATACTGCGCTGCTGCTGCTGCTGCTGCTGCGGTGACATTTGTCCACAAAGTGCAATGCAGACCACCTGCGAGGAGAAAGCAGACGGGCAGTCGAGGTCTCCGGTGTCAAATGGCTCCTTTACCTACTTCACCACCTGTATAGAAGGAGGAGCTGGTGGGGTGAACGACAGCGTCGCTCTCCACGATGGAAATGTCGGCTTGGACAACTTGCAACTACGGAACACAACAACGACAAACGACAGGCAGACAACGGTGGTGAAACTGTGAGTGACCGGGGACCAACGGGGGCGGGGCAAAAATGAGCAGGACATAAAACGGTGGAAGAGAAGAAGAAAGAGACGTGAGCGCACTTGGTCTTGGCTGAGAGGAGTGCGGTGCCATGCGGGGCTGCGGAGTTAGCCAGATTGGCAGGGAAACACCCGAAGGTTTGGAGCATTCGCTAGCAACACACACCGCCCAAGGGCAAGTTTCAGCAGATCTCTTACTGGTCCACCTTTTATGACTATTGGTGTGAGCCTGGTTATTTTATGATCTCCCCAGGACACCGATCTCACAGCCAGGCTGCAGAGGTGGTGGAGCTCTAATTCACTAAGTTATCACTGCTACAAAGATGGAGCAGCCATCTGAAAGGACGGTGACCTGGAGGAGAACTTCCAGAAATCTACAAGACGAGGGAGCAAACAGGATTACTGCACAGGGGAGCCTTGATTAAAAATCCCTTGGTCAGCTGTATGCATGGCCCTCCATTTTAGCTACTTTACAATCAGTTTTGGTTCAGCATCAAAGTGTAGCATCTGATCCAGGAGGAGAGGACGAGCGCTTTGACACTGAAGGATTTTTAATCTGCCCGCTGTATTCAGACTGACGGGGGTGGGGGGGCTCACCTAGGTCATCTTTAAGCTCGAGCTCAGCATTGGTGGGGTTGATGACCCCCTCCACATCAAAGCCAGCCAAGTTACTGACCTCGCTGTGGATGAGGTTGAGCTGCAGAGGGCGGAGGTGGATGGGGAGGCATGCATGAGGAGGGAGGGGGGAAGCAAAGCCATTAAGATTCAACTGACAGCACTAACGTAGAGGATACCTTGACTTTGTCATTCACAGTTAGACGACTTTGTCGTGTTCATCTCAAGGTGCTGAACTAGCTTAAATATACTCGTTCTAAACGGATGGCTAACGTTCCAGTGACCCAGCGGAGGAGCAGGCACTGACACCTAAAACACCAGCTGTTAAAAGAACCTCCTGTTTGTCACAGTTGCAACCACGCTGTTCAAAGCTGGGTCAAACTGTCGAGGTATCCTTGTTAGAATGTTCCAGCGTATCGATCACACCCTGTTAGCTGCCCCACTCATCCGTAACGCCAAAGCATTCCACCAGCCGGGATTTGAGGTTGAATACGTAATCACACCATCGCCGGAGTAAAGCAGTGAGTAAAAGCAAAAACAACAAAGTGTGTGTGAGAGAGAGAAAGAGACAGAGAGAGAGATGAGGGACACATTTTTGAGAAATACAGTTATGAGCATTTACTGTTATATTTATCGCTGCCGGGTCAAAAGATCAACTGCAATATTTAAAGAACCTCTCATCGGTTAATCTGGTTGAATTACGCATCTTCCGTTGACACGAGAGCAGAACGTCCATCAGAGGTACATTTTCTATACGGTATTTTTTAGTAGGACTATTTTGTGTGATTTTCACGACTGAGATAGAGCAGATGGAACATTTCCAAACACTTCTTGCATCAGACGGGTGTGTTTCGACTACAAAAGTGTGTGCACATCTAACCAGTTTCCCTTTTAATCCTGTTCAAAGTAAAGCATAAGAAACGGGTGACGCCACTTACATCATCCTTGAGTCAGTCATACCTAACCCATCTTGTGCTGCTTTTCATCTTTCTTACCCATCTTGTGTTCTTAAAACTCAAAATCCAAAACATTTAAAAAAAAAAAAAGATTTAAACAAAACAATGACGTCTATACTTGGAGTCGGGGTTTATGTTACGGAGACTGACCTTCTGACCCAGAAAGAGGCTCTTGGTGGAGAGCACGGTGAAGCTGTCAACCGGAGAGCCCTCCGTCGTGCTGTCCGCCGACGCCGCTTTGCTCACCTCGCCCTGCTTCTGTCGAGACGACAAAAAGCACAAAATCAACACCAGAGCCACAGTCGCAGCCCCCCCACAGCCCCCAGCAGCGCTACCTTCGCCTTCCCCCCCGACTTTTTAGCGCTCAGCTTCTTGGCCGCCGTCTTCTTGACAGGTTTGGGTTTCTTCTCGGGGGCCGGTGAAAGAGGGGTTTCCAGTTTTCCTTTGGCCCCTCTCTTCTTAGCCAGGAGCTCTGGGTGGATGTTGGGCAGGACTCCACCGGCGGCGATAGTCACACCTTTCAGCAACTGCAGCAACACAACGTTACACCTGGAGTTGGCAGTGACGAGGGGGCTGGAAGGCCCCCAGGCAGCCCTCCGTTGTGTCACTCTTAACACATCCTTGTTTCCAGTTTACACAAACGTGTGCCGTCCACAGTGGGACTCCAACTGACCTGGTTCAACTCCTCGTCGTTGGCAATGGCCAGCAGGATGTGTCGTGGCGTCACGCGGCCCTTCTTGTTATCTCTGGCAGCATTTCCTGCCAACTCCAAGATCTCAGCTGCAACAGAAGACAAAGCAAACACACGTGTCCTTCGTCATCTGACCGCGTCGCAGGTGACGTCCCCACCGGGGGAAAAAACAACACAGAAAATCATGTTGTCACCGGTAAGATATTCAAGGACAGCAGCCAGGTAGACAGGCGCCCCCACGCCGATGCGGTATTTGGGCAGACCGCGCTTGATGTAGCGCAGCATGCGTCCCACTGGGAAGATGACCCCCGCCTTGGTGGACCGGGACGTCTTTGTGGTCTTCTTCTTTCCTCCTCGGCTCGACATGGTGCTGAGATTGAAATAGTGTCAGGCTCTGCAGGGGCCACAAAAGGGATGCGTCAATGAAACAGATCAGATTGAAAGATTTTAGTGGTGAAACAGGCAAATGTACTGAAACGAGCAGAAAGCCCTACGTTTGCCCATAACCTTTGAAATATCACTTGTTCAGGACAAGTGTATCTACGGGAAGGAAAAAAATGATATAAACCATAGTAAAGGTAGGTTAATGAAAACTGCAAGATATAATGCTGCATGTTTTTAAAAACAACAGGTGTTTTGGACTTAAAATTGATCAACTCTTGTCTGTTCAACCCGATCAATATACGACCATTATCAGTGTTTATATGAGTGTTTCAGTGTGACCTCAATGATTTCCTATCTTCCCAAGAATCTTGCAGTTTCTGCAAACAAGCTAAAAGCCCTCTTATCATCATATTTTCAGCAGCAGAGCATCAAAACAAGCACCAGGCTGCAGCTTCTGGCTTTTTCATTTATAGCATCTGCTGCTATTAGCATCCTCAATATGGGAAAATCTGAAACTTACATATGTTTACATGTCTAATTACCTCACTTCACCTCTAGCATATATTCAAATAAATCACACGGAAAATCGTTCATGTAAAACTATTAAACGTGACGTCTTTTTTATTGTACCAGACGCCGTCACCAATTAGCCGCCTGTCACCGACTCAATTAGCCCCGGTGACGACCGGATGTGGGGTAAATATTCAGAATCAGCGGGGTTTCTGGGCGATAAATCGAGACCTTTCCGCCATAACGACAACAACGAAGGCGACCAGAACCTCTGAGGGCAAGATCGTGGAGGCAAAAACATCTGCGCCATCAGTGGGCTCGGCTCCGGGCAGGTGTGGGTAGGTGGGCTCCGTCCGCCGCACCGGGCACCGCTTTCCGAGGGCCGCTCGCAAGACGACCATTTCCGCATGCCAACAAGCGCCCCGGAGCTCCTTTCGGGAATTTTAATCCATTTACGGAGAGGACGACTGAGCTAGGGGCAGCCAGCGCGCTGTCAGGCGACCTGGGGGTGTTTTTCCCGGCCATGTTGACGGGCTTTGGGGGGTAAATGTATGTGACGGAGCCGCGGCGGCTGCCCGCTCCCGCGTCCCTCCCCTCCCCGCCCGCCTGTCATCCTCAGCGGCTGCTCGCTCTCCGCTCTCGGCCTCTGCGCCGGAAAGCGAGAAACGGCAATGGCGACGCTTCGGTTCGGTTCGGCCAACGCGAACCAGCACGACGCCCGGGAGGCGAGCGCGCCTGGGCGGAGGCGCCGGAGAGCGGACGCGGCGGGTTACCTTCGAAGCAGGCCACGGCGAAAGATGTCTCCGGGAACGGGAACGAGCCTGGGCAGGAGCGTCGACTCCCACAATCCACAGCGAGTGGATCTAGCCAGCGAGCCAGCGCTGCCCGGGGAGCGACGGCAGCTGCTGGAGCACCGAGCGAACCTGCTGCCCAGAGGATCTTTAACCCTTTCCTCGGTGGACCCGAACACACACACCAGCTCCGGCGCCTGGGAGCCCGGTGGGAGCCTTCAGCTCGGCGCCCATTGAGCTCCACAACCCTGGGCTGATCTGGGGCCCCTGACCCCCAACATCTCTGAGCCCCCAGGTCTGGGACACTACAACCCACACAAGTGTGACAGACATGCATAGACAGTTAAAAACTGCCCTCAACCAGCCCTGTACTGGCCCCTGTTGTGTTCTTTATAAACACTGTTAAACTTGTTTACATGTGCAAGGTTCAGCATCCTCCAGGCCGCCGTCTGTTTGCCATGAAACCACGACCTGAGAGCAAAGATTAAGGCATTCCTTCGATTGTGTTGTTCTCAGAAATCTATCCAATGGCTGCAGAAGCTCTTGGAGGACATTTAATTACTTAGAGTGAGACTCCAATGTGTTTAACCCAGATGATCTCATCAGTGTGTCCTGTCGGGTCTCGCCGACTTTGGGGCGAAAATCTGCAGTTTAGGAGGCGCTGAAGATGTTTTGGTGTCATCTTGAGGTGGTGGAGCGCGTAGGTGGGGCCCGTAGGTGGAGAACCTGTCTGGGTCGCTCCTGGCTGCTCACCAGATACCCCGAAGGTGACAAACTCCAAAAAACCTCACTGTTTCATATCATTTGGGGGGAATAGTCTAAAATATTGCCTCCCACAACGTATTTTTAAAGTTTGACACAGTCATATCAAACTTCATTCAACCAGGTTTAAAACGGGTTAATTTGAAGCCACAAACCTGTGGTGGACAGAAAGGAAAAACAATCCCACACTTTTAGCAGCTGATGCAGCGGCCGGAGCTCAGCGGCAGAGGGCAGCCGTGCCAGACGAACGCCCCCTCCAAAGGAAAGCCTTTCAGCTATTTAAATCACCCGTCAAAGGTAGTTTAGATTCCACTGATCATTTCCGTTATCCATGTAGTTAATCTGGTCCTTGAGGTTTATGGTTGGATGAGAGTGGAGGCGCACGTTGGGCTCACCTGGGTCATGGCTCAGATAAATGTGCTCGTAAAGTTGCCTTTTCACAGTTAACAATCTATGGTTTAATTGCTTTTTTTAAAAAAAAACTAAACGAAACCAATGCGTGAAAAACGTCACTGGAAACACTGTCATTCAAAATCTGTAAAGAATTATAAAATTAAAATGGAAATAGAAATATTAAGCCTGAGCCTTTACATAATACTTTAGCTAGTGCTGTTTAACAACTGACAGGGCTGCTATAATAAATAGTATAATTATAGAATTAAATAACTAGTGAAATACTAATAAATATTAACAGAAGTAAGAGAGAAAAGAGTTTGAACTCTTACCCGATTTGTTTCTTCACAGTTGCAGCTACTTCCGTGTACATCTGAAGTCAGCTGACCAGGAACCGGCCAATCAGAGGCGAGCGACTGGCGTCAATAAAAGCGCAGATATTGGCTCCACTTTAATACGAGCGGCGGTGCAAAGATTGTCAAAAAACGCAGACATGGCGGTGGAGACCAGAGTCAACGGTGAGCATCGACCTATTTCCATTACTGACACACCCGATGAGCGTGTTTGTGTTTGCTTTGGTGACGATGCAGACAGAAGTGAAGCATTGATTTACAACTAAAGGCTGTGTTCAGCCATGTGAAACATCCACGCTCGTTCTCCGTCTCTGCGTGGAGCATTGGACAGATTGTTCCACACAAATGTGACTGCTTAAAGTTGGAATATTTCTGAGACTATGGCTTATTCTTAAAAATCGTGGACATTTTAATGGCATTGAAAACAACACATCACAGTAACTTAAACAAAATAAAACAAAACACCAACAAAAAAAGATGACAACATGGTGCTGGTTTATAGTAATATATGATGTTGTTAAATATATATACTGTTGAGGCGTAACCTGTAAATAGATCTTTCTTTTTGCTTGAACAGACAATAGAAAGGACGGGCCAGGAGGCAGTGGCGGACAGGTGAGAACACACCTTTACAGCTGGGCGTTCACAGTGGGACCTACCCAAACAGGAGCTGCTCCTCTGTGCTCTTTGTAGGCTTTCAGCCGTCACCACTGAATAAAGTTAATGTTGCGCTGCAGGTTTGGACCAGTCACATCAGACTTATATTGTATAACCTGTAACGCTGACATCTTGCTGGTTTGGCCTCATAAATATTCTTTTTGTATTATTTTGGGGCCATATTTGTTTTGGGGACACGTTTAACCTGATAAGACGTGTTTGTTGCCTTCACTGAGAGATTTATGGGGCTCCAGAGAGAACAGGGGGTGTTGCTGTTATTAAAGTGTCGCTGTGCCATTATCACAGAGATTCATTTTAAAGTCAAATGAGACAAACAAAGGAGGAAAAATGTTTTTAAAGCCTGTTTATCTTCCTGTGTGTTGATTAGATTAGATATACACACACAGCACAACTGTGACACAAGAGGGGCTTTGTATTTGTTAGGAAACCTCTCTATTTCTGACAGAATAGCAGCAGAAGCTCCTGTGATAGAATAAAGCAGAAAATGTTACTGTTTATGGTTCTTGATGCTGAGACAGCGACTTTGAACAACATTTTTATCGTCATGTTGCTCTGTGGGAAAATCACAAATGCAATTTTGTAACAACCGTATGTGTTAGTAATAATGCCTGCGTGTGTGTGTGTGTGTGTGTGTGTGTGTGTGTGCCTGCAAGAGAGCACTGGAGGTCTGTGGGACTCGGTGAAGAAAGCTGCTTTTGTCATCGGATCAGGAATCTTATTCCTGGCTGCGTTCGGGAACTCGCTCACGTGGTAGGATTTTATTAACGAGCCGTCGCTCTCGACACCGAAACCGTGTGTGCCGTCATCAATCTGGTTCTAATCTTTATTTATTTAGTTCTCTGTTTAGCGGGCTAGCATTGTCACTGAGTCTGAATCCCAGTTTCGAGGCTGTTTTTCCTGCCCGTGAGGTTCCCCTAACTATCATCTATGAACTCTGGCTACGATGTAGTGAAAGTGTGTGTGCAGGCAGATAATCTGAGTCTGCGCTGCTGAGCTTTGACCTGTCCTCCAGGCATCTTCAGAGGTTCTGGGGGGCCTCGGGGGACTTCTGGCAGGACTTGTGGACCAAGCTGTACGTGGCCTTCGGGGGTCACAACGCTGCTCTCTTCTATTTCGGTGGGTTTTTACCAAACTCGAGTGTGTTCTGTAACACAGTATTCCCCTGAGGATACTTCATTTCTTTGGTAGATGCATAGATCTCATTCTTGTGTGACACACAAACACATCAACTTCCTGTCATCGGTCGCTTTGACGACCCAGTTGAACTGTAGTAAACTTCATGTCTGCTTTGTACTGGAGGTTACTCCTCCGTCAGCCAGTATCGATGTAGGACACCGCGTGCACGCTGTACCCTCTAAGTCAATAAACCTCAGGATGTTGCATGGGCAACTAAAACATACACACACTCAGCAGGATTTCATATCTGAGTGTGTTTTATGAGTTGTTGTTTTTTTAATCTCTTCCCAGGAACGATGTTTGTCCCCACTCTCACCTTCTGGGGGCTGAACGCTCTGCTACTGGTGGTGGACACCACAGGCAAACCGTCCTTCATCGCTCGATACCGCATCCAGCTGGACAAGAATAACCCGGTTTGTGACACACAGGTTCTGAGCCTTTCCGAGTGTGTGTGTGTGTGTGTGTGTGTGTGTGACAACAACGTTGTTACATAACCTTAAATTGAAATCCGTGAAAGGTGAGAATCCTTTGACTTGATGGCAGCGTTTTGCGGCGGGTCCGACGTGTCTGTCCGATCAAAGTCCTGATGATAAGTCGCGCTGAGGAACACAGATAAATATTTGTACTACTGATAACAGGACCGGAAGGTTCGTGTCAAAGGTTTTATCATCTTTTTCACTGCTGGAGACGACAGATAAAGGCAACATTTGTTGGAACTCGTGTTTCTGGGTGGACTGACGCCCTCGCTGTGATGCTGCTCCCTCCAGGTGGACCCGGTGAAGCTCCGTCAGGCGTTGAGATGCGTCACCGTCAACCAGCTGTTTATCTCCGGCCCCATCGTGGTGGCTGTTTACCACCTCATGAGCCTGAGAGGAGATCCCTGTGGCCCGGAGCTGCCTACCTTCCACCGGGCCCTGGCGGAGCTGGCTTTCTTCTCCTTGGTGGAGGAGATCATGTTTTACTACTCGCACAGGTGCAGATCGTTGATGGAGTGTTTTTAACGCCATTTCACCAGCATGAGCATCTGCCCCTGTCGTCCCTCAGGCTGTTCCACCATCCACACCTCTACAAACGCTTCCACAAGCAGCACCACGAGTGGACCGCTCCCATTGGTGTGGTGGCCACCTACGCCCACCCTCTGGAGCACGTGGTGGGCGGACGCTTCCCGAGCCTGCAGGGTTCCGTGCCGGGACATCTAGCCGTTAGAAGCTGAACAGGTCTTGTTCTTCTCTGCTGCAGCTCTCTAACTTGCTGCCTGTGGTCATCGGGCCGGTGATCCTGGGCTCCCATGTCTCCACCACCTGCATGTGGTACTGCGTGGCTCTGATCAGCACCACCATCTCCCACTGCGGATACCACCTCCCCTTCCTGCCCTCGCCGGAGTTCCACGACTTTCACCATCTCAGGTGCGCCCACCTCTTCATTCCCTTATGATTATTTTCCAGTATTTGCTTAAATCTGAGATGTACAACAATCCCAACCTTTGCGGGTTCCAGGTTCAACCAGTGTTACGGCGTGTTCGGCGTGCTGGACCGTCTCCACGGCACAGACGACAAATTCAGGCAGAGCAAACAGTACGAGCGCCACGTGCTGCTGACCAGCCTCACGCCTCTGAACCAAAGCATCCCCGATACGCCCAAGAAGGCTCTCTGATGACCTCTGACCTCAGAGGCTCACCCCACCACCCACTGGATCTTCTTTAAATTCATTTATGTTTTTAATCCAGAAAATGACGCCCTCACATGTCCTTTTACCCACCCAAGCTGCTCCGTGATGAGCCTCTGGTTCGGGATTCGAACCGACACCCACTAAAATATGACTTTAGCGAAATCTGTACGACTCTACCTCTTTTAATAAATAATTCTTTAAGTCGCTGCTCTGTAAATGAAGTGAATGTATTACTGTTTGGACTTGTCTTATTAAAATGTACATACTTACCGTCTGGACGTTTTAGTGCTGCGGCCACGCCACTGAAAGAATCAGCCGGGAGAGGAGGGTTTGGGGTTTTTTTGTCCGTTTTGTGTTTTTTTCTTTATTAAAGGAAAAGCATAATTACTACAAATTACAAATAACACTAACAGCGAATCACGTCAGCCTACAAAGCAGATATGAATAATAAATGTTATAATACAAGATCTCATTCAAGTATTTTACATTTTTCCATTTTATATATTTTTTTGTTCCTTTTCCTCATTTTCATCTTTTTTTTCCTCGTGACAGGCCTAGGGTATTGTAATGAACTATTTTAAATGTTCATAGTTTATTCTTGAATCATATGGCTTTATGGAATTTTGTCTTTTTTCCCAGTCCAGACGTCGTATTCGTCCATCATCCTCTGAGCGACGTTCACCGCAGCCGCGCTCTTCCCCTGCTCATCCTTTCCCTACGTTTCCACGTCCGCTGCTCTTTTCTCCTGTCTGCTTGAGTTTGTTTAAACGGTTAGGAGGCTGCCACGCCCCGTAGAGTTAGTCTGGACAGCCTGCAGGTCCATGCTGATGAAATGGAAGAATCCCAAAACACCTGATGGGTGGATGCCAGGTGAGGTCACATTAGAGGGAAAGACAGAGAGAGCGCCCTCTAGCAGAAGCCTGCACAACTGCAGCTATGCGCATACACACGCACGCGCACACACACACACACACACTCCAAGTGAGCTGTCACAGGGCTTCATCTTTCCACGTTTGACTGTAGTTTTCACCTCTACACTTGGAGCACTACCTCAACTGTAGGACTCTGAAAAACAATCCAAATCTCCCTGAAGAATAAGCAACAGTCTGCTTTTTGATGCCTCCAACAGCTAAAGAAACTTAGCAACCGAAGGATGAGACAATTGGAAATTGTCCACCGGGACATCGAACGACGAGCTGAAGCGTTCACAGAGGAGAGAAGTCACAAAGACGAGACATTCGTGGAAAAGTTACCTCGAAGTTTGTGTAACTGTGCAAATTAACTGTCGTCTGAACTTTGTTTTTTAAATCCTGACATAGACCAGCAACACTTAAGCAACGAATTCTGGGACGAAAAATAACGAAACAAAACTGAAATCCTCTCCTTACAAATCTAAAGAGCCTCCTGTTTTAGCCCGACAATTCACACAAAAAGCCAATAAATTCAAAGAGTTCTGACTTTGCTGATGAAGCTGGTTCGTCACGGTCACAAACTTTTGCTTAAAATAAACTTAGAGGACAGAAGTGAGCAAATTGAGTGTCATTGCAACATAAATACTAAAAGCATAAAAACTCCTGACTTAATACCTGCTGACCTGTGACCTCCACGTTCCCTTTTGTGTTGTGAATAACGTCACGGCTCCGGAAATCCGCCAAAAATCAAACCTCCGTGGTAACAACACTAGAAACATTGCAAATTGAAATTAACGAGTATTAAAACATAACCACAAGACCATTAAAAAAAAAACAAAAAAAAAAAAAACAAAATACATACGCGTGTAAGGCAAATATAATCATCTCATCTATAAACAAAAGTCGCAGGGAGCGGTAATCGTGTATCTTCATCTGTCCAATTCACATTTGCGTTAATGGAAGAAATGGAATCACTCTTCTATTAAAAAGCATCGCAACGCGAGCGTGACGTTGACGTCCACAGCGTAGGTAGTGCCACAACCGAACCCATCGGGAAAGATCAGCTTCAGTCTTGAATCGTATTTTCTCCGCTGTGAGGCAAGATGTCCGTCTGCGTGTACTCTGCTACATCTGTACCTGTGTCGTCGTTTGTGCTGTCAACTGAAGAGCGAGGGAGGGAGGAAAGGGGGTGACGGGCGCCCGAGGCCGAGGTTTTAGCACCTGCAACAGAATCCGACGGCTCTCCTCGAAACTCGCTTCAAGTAATCCAGAGTGATGATTCCAGTCCTGAGCGCCGATCTATGACATCATCTGACGGATGGATATGGAACGGATGGATGCAGCTCATCTGATGGGAAGGGGAGGGGCGGGAAAACACCGGGGGAAAAAAAAAATTGAATCTTCATCCAAATGGGGCTTTTTTTTTTTTTTCTCCAGAAGATGCTAGCACAGAGAGCCACGAGGTTCAAAGATAAGGAAGGATCACAGGGCTTGTAACAGACGACACACTTGGAAGACAGTCCAGGAAGAGGGACGAATGGAAGGGAGAGGGAGAGGGAGGACAGGACGCCCGCTTGGCACCTCCTAGTAGCCACCGCAGGGAATGGCGCCTAGATGTGTGTTCTCAGCTGTACAATAGACATTAAAGTGGCGGCACGTTAGAAGCAATAAAATAACTAAATAAGGCAACTTTCAATCATTGTGAACACACTGAAGGATCGGCACGAGTCTCTATAGATTACGTGGTTGTAATATTTTCTGCCTAATGTCCAGCCATTTTGAGGAAATTGTTTGTTTTTTTTTCCTTTCCTCAGCTGAGGCGACTCTGATCTCCCCAAGTTGTCATGTCAGTCGCTTGTTTCACACCACTTTGGTCCGGCTGAGTGTCAGGAAGAGTTTAGCACAGCAACAAGCTTCCAGATGCTCCATATTATTCCAAATATTGTCAAGTCTCCAATCTCACCACTTGCCAAAGCTATAAGAATAATCATTCAGAGCCCCAAATCAAGTATGATTGAGCTGGCCCGACAACTGCCGATGAAAGGGGGGGTTGGAAAAAAAGAACGTCTGTAAATTATGATCCACTGTGTGGACGGGCGATGATTTTGACCAGCTCATCCTTTGCCTGCCTCTTTAGGATTTAAAAAAAAAGGTATGTTAGAAACTTAAAAATAAGCCACGGTAGTCACGTTTCTCTCTTTCCTCAATCGAAAAATCAAGTTGGAAAAGAAAAAAATCCCCTTCCTCCTCCGGCGGTGCAGCGAACCAGCAACTTGCAGAAGCAGGCGAGTGTCAATTCATGTTTGCGGACTTGGTAGTAAAGTTAATTCAGTGTCTTGGCGTCTGGTGCGGGGTGACTGGCGGGCGCTTTCTGGCTGCTGGATTTGGCATTATCCTTGGCTACGGAGCCCTGGGCAGAGGGGCCCTGGCTGGGGCCCGAGCCCGCCTGGCTGTGAGGCCTGCTGGAGGGCTGGGAGGGGTGTCTGCGGCGGCCGTCCCCACTGGACGAGTGTCTCCTGCGACCACCTTCTTCGATGGGGGGCTGCAGTCAGAAAGAATTGATTTCAGAACAATCACTGGGCTTAAAATCCAATTTATTTGAGTGTGATCTTCTATTACTGGTGCGACGGTGGAGCCGTGTTAATGCAGATAACTTGTTATAGTTGATGGTCTGTGCCACTTACGTCAATTCTGAAATCTTCCAGACGTTTAAATTTGCTCAGGTATATCTGCAGTTTAGGGTCGATCTCCAAGCTTTTGGCTTTGGAGTACTTGAGGAAGGCCCAGAACTTCTCCAGTCCATAAAGCTGGCCTGAGGACACGAGACAGCCACCATTCAGTGCCCGTGGACAGAGGAACAGAGTCTGAAGACAGGGCCTCCGCGCCAGCCACAGTCACACTTATAGGGTTGCTCACCAGCCTCGTAGTCTTTAATGGTCTCCTCCTGGAAGTCCTTGAAGATATCAGGCCTAAACTTCTTCTCTAGTCCGTAGCTGTAGTACCTGAACAGACATTCCAAACCGTACCTGCAACAGATAAAACACGACAGTGTTGGAACAACCGAACACAGCTAACCCGAACTTGCAGACGCGACTGGTCTGGGCTCCCACCTGTAGCCTTCTTTTCCGTCCTCAACCACCAGCTGCCTGAACTCCTCGTACATCTTCCTGTTGAAGTGATCGCGGAGGAAAAACGACCAAAAGCGGAAGAGCGTGTTCATCTCCTGTGACTGGCCGATCCCAAGTCGCTTTCGCTCTGTTGAATAGACAGAAGTGATTAAACTCACAAGATCAGCTGGAAAACAAATGATTAAATGTATCACCACAGAATTCAGGGAGAAGTGGAAGATGTTTGCACCATTTAAGCAGCGCCGACGGTACTTGTGATAAACGTGTTGCGTGAAGCCGTTGTCCTTGAGAAGCTCGTGTGATGGATGCTGGAACTTGGGGAGGGACTGGGGCGTACAGCCGATGTTCCCCAGGACAGGGGTGCCCTCAGAGGGACTGGCGTTGGAGCTGAAAGATTATTTTAGATTCGGGTTATTACGTGTATTTAAACCTCTCTGTCATTCCGCTACGTTCAGGTGCCTAACCTGACAGAGGCAGTACGAGAGCGATGCTCTCTGGAGTCCATCACCCAGCCAACGTGGCACTCCATGGGTGGATTGGAGCTGTGTCGGGTCTTTCGCTTCCTGGGTGTCTGTAAAGTTGCACAAAAGTGCATCAGGGTTCCTGAATCCTTTAATCGAGTATCTGTAAAACAGGTCAAACATTCCCCACAGATGGCAGTTGACCTACCTTGGCATCCACGGGTCGACTCTCCTTTACCACGGGGTAAAAACGCGGCGTCATGGTCTGGTCCTTCCGGTGAGGCGTGCGAGGCGTGCGTGGCGTCCGGGCACTGCGGTAGTTAGGGGAGTCAGGCACAGTAGTGGGAAGCGAACGAGCTATTGAAGTAGGCTCGGGGGCACCGAAGAGTTTGTTCGCCAACGCGTCTGTTGGGACTAAAGAAGCACAAAGTTTAGAGTCACAACCAGAACGATGTTTTGCGTGATGACAAATCAGGATTGGGGTCGGCTGTGGGTTCGTGTCCCTACTCTGCTGGGGTCGTGGTGGGCCTGGAGGCACTTCCTGGTTAGGGTCGACAGGGGGCTCCGGTGTCAGGCAGTCAAACTCTTCCCGGCTTATCAGGTGGACCTTCTTGAAGTTCTCCACCTCTTGCTGTCAAAAAGAAGACAAACCTCCTCTTAACCTTTGAACAACACAGTCGGTCAGCTGCCGCAATCACACAGGTGAAAAAATGGTGAAACAATTTCCAAAAACCGAAACCGATCGGGTCTGTTACGGGACGCTAGGATCACGCTTAGCCAGGTTAGGACCTCGTCACCAAAATCCACACATCAAAGTCAAAACATAACAACAACATAACTGTCAGCAAAGGTTATCAACAGACCTTATCTGCATCAGTCTGGAGATGGAGACGTAGCAGCAGAACATGGCTGCCATAAACAACTTTTTCACTCTCATGTTAACACGTCTGACTAAAGAGGCTCCAGGCG
The DNA here is from genome assembly GCA_000180735.1 of Tetraodon nigroviridis. Lineage (NCBI taxonomy): Eukaryota > Metazoa > Chordata > Actinopteri > Tetraodontiformes > Tetraodontidae > Tetraodon > Tetraodon nigroviridis. The sequence goes on from CAAE01015001.1 coordinate 589,560, forward strand.
GGTCGTTTACATCAACGCATCAGCCCTGACGGCCACAACCAAGCTCCTCCGACAGCAGCAGCAGCTCAGTTAAATAATAACCTCACGTCAAGTTGGAAAAAAAAAACCCCATAAAATTCAGATTATTCCAACATCAGGGGACTCACACTTGCCTCATCACAGCACCGAGGTTCTTCATATCCTCGGTGGTCCATCGCTACCTCGGCCCACAGCCTTGTACCGGGGGGGAGGGTCATTTATAAAAAACTTCTACTTGCAGCTGGATGCGTGCTGGTGAGCATGTGAGCCCCCCACAATGGGCTCCACAATGCCACAACGGTCAACAATGACAACAACACAACAACCCCCGTTTAGTGTTTTCAAATCCAGAAACCGCTCCAGCTGGAGGAAAATCTAACGACCCACTATTTGTTTTGGGCAGAAACACCTCCAAAAATCCAGTGATGCAATGTGGAAGCCGTGAGAACGTCATTTTGAACCGAAAACTGACACATATTCAAGTTTAGTCCATGTTTGTGATTTATGGTGTTTGTAGGATAAATGATCTGCAGTTTATCAAATAAAGTTTTTTTTTTTTTCAATTTTCTTCAACTCTAAATAAACTCACCTTGATGGTGGCGTACTCGGGCTCGTACTTGTCATCCCACAGGTCCTGCTCGTAGTAAAAGAGCCCGTCGTTGATCACCTTGGCCAGCTCGCTGGTCAACTTGGCGCGCGACGTGTGGTGTCCCGTCCGGTCACCTCCTGGGTGCTTCTTAAGGTAGGGAGGCGTCTGCGTCACTATCAAAATTTTGTTGACGTCCTGGTCGTCGATCTCGCCGTCCGTTTCCTCGTCCGACCAGTCGGTGAAGGTGTTGCGCCGCCCGTCCATCTGCTCCATCTCCTCATCAAACATGAAGTCAAGCTCCTCTGGCTCGTCCTGATCTGCTCCGTCCTGATCAATTATTCACACGGTAAATCAGGACCATTCTGTGGCTTCAGTCTCTCCCATCAGATGATTGTGTGTATTTCCAACTAATTGGCCACCAATGGAGATATTAAGTTATTAAACACATTAAGTAACGTTTAACCGCTCCTACCTTGTTTCCTGGAGTGGCAGGAGATGGAGAGGAACCAGTCTGGGGCAAAGGGGAACGACAAAAATCATCCTTTTCCTTTTGTTCCTGGAACAGAGGAGTCTGGAGTCAGTCAAGCACAGAGGCAGAGGAGAATTAGACGATTAGCTTCAGCCAAAATATCCAATTGGTGTCACGTGGTACTGATCCAGCAAGAGGAAACAGAAATTGCGAAGATGGTGCGTGAGCGGTTTACTCCACCTTCTCTGCGCTGGCCTTGGGTCTGGCTGGGGAGGGTCTCGGCCTCTTTTTGACCTCTATCCAGGACTCGGAGTCCAGGTCTGGGAGGCTGGCAGAGAGGCCCCTGGGCATCGTCTTGAGGTTTGATGTGTCTGATTCAGTCTTGGTCTTTTGCCTTACTGGGCTGGAGATTGTGGGAGAACCTGTAGAAGATAAAACCATTAACATCACTGAAGCTTAAAGCGTTCATCGGGGGAGGTTTTCAAATGTCAACAAAAATAAGAGTGAAGATCATTTGCCTCTGAACTCTTCAGTCATCTGTCTGGGTATGAACTCAGGACAGTTGATAAGCTGAGAGAAATCCGTGTGGGTCTGGTTTGGCACGGTCAGGCCTGGAAGAGGCCACTTCAGAGGGTCATCCTTCCGACGGATCTTCAAGTCAATCACCTCCACTTCTTTACTGTCCTTCAAAGCCTAGCAGGGGAAAACCACTCTTAAAACATGCCACATCTCTGCATAAAGGCTGTATCAGGAACTTTTTAGTGTCTTTGAGCAAATATTTAAAAAATGCAACTATAAAGTAGAAAATGAAAGCTAAGATTTTTCTCCACAGTAGAAGAAAATGTCTTTACTTCTACAATAAGGGCGATGTTGGTGGTGAGGGCCTGCACTCTGTGGAAACTGGCGATGAGTCCAATGGGCAGAAAGCCCTCTTGATCCATCTTCCTCCGCAGGAAAAAGTCCCGTTCCAGGTTGTCCAGGCTGAAGTAGTACTCACTGCAGACAGAAACACGAGCTCAACTTCATTCCAAAAATAGAACTGGAAAACTGGCCCACGTTCTGCACGTCCAGGGAAAAAGACCTCAACTCACATCTGTCTCTTGATGTAGTCTTTCAGAACATCGTGGTCAACTGAGTAAAGGTCGTTGCTGCTCATGTTGTCGTAGTAGTAGGTCACCGTGTTGCTGAACTTCTGGCCATAGGGGGACTCTTTTCCATCGTAGGGCTTGTAGCCATAGCCGTAGTCGTAGTGGCCTTGACGGGACAGCACACGGGTTACTTTTTGGATGCATCATCACAACTATTTTGTTATTTTGTTGTTTAATCTGGCCTACTCCAGATGTTTCTGACATTCTAGCAGAAGAACCACATGACTGAAAGATCCCCCAACCATTCCACTAATGGCTGAACAGTAATTTCATCAGTATTTATGGGTTGTGGGTAAAAAACAAACACACGCACAACCCATCAGCTATCACATGACATAAGAACATCTGATAAACATAAAAAGAGTGATAATACCACATTTAACAACTTTAGCAGGACATGTACATAAAAACCCACTTGTTACATTCCAGCTAATAAAGTACTGAAAATTGCCTCTATTATGTGCTTTTACCCTACTTTTTAAACTGTCCCTGGTAACAAACAATGTATTTTGATGTTTAATGTAAACTGCTTCAGGCTAAAACTACACATTTTTAGAGTGTTAATTTTGCTACTAGTACTGTCTTGAATCAACGCTCATATTTCCGATTTGATGCTGAGATCAGAGTTGTGAAAGTTCTCTTCATTGGTTTTTATTCAGAGAAGAGACATGAGGAGCTCATCACGTCCACAGCAAGGTCGACAGATCGGATCTGATGACACGTCCAGAACACTTAGCTCTGTGGCTGCTTGCGTAAAGAAAATCCTTTCGTCATACCTCTTGCACCACCTCTGCCACGTCCTCGCCCCCTTCCTCTGCCACGCCCGCGACCTCTAAACCCTCCGCGGAATGGCGCCCCCTCACTCTTAACGCTCGACACTTCATCGTGGTCGTCGCGCCACTCCTTGTCATACTTTTGACTGTGCCAGTCTATGTGGACAATGACAACATTCCAATCAGCACAAACACAAACGCAAGAGTATCGACTGGGAAGAAGCATTAAAATTCACCTTAACGTAATTCCATAAACAAAAATGCACACATGCGGGATAACTTTCTGCTACAGCCCACAGCATGACGATGCTACTGAGTTATGACATCACAGACTGACCTCTGAGGTCGTTCCTGGCATTGGGGGGGAGGCGGGGGTGTTCGTTCTGTCTGCTGTTGTTCCTGGAGGCCGAGCGCTCTCTGGGGCCCTCCGACTTCACTTCAATCATCAGAGGAACCCATTTCTGCTTGTTTCCTGATAATAAAAGGTATGAAAATAATAAAAATAAATAAAGGAAGTACAAGTCATTGCCTCTACCAACCAGCAGAGGGCATCACTGGCCGCTTCAAGCAGAGTACCAATTCCCATCGCCATGAACTCAATAAAACAGGAGCAATCATCTGTAATTGTACCATCAAATATGAATATTCTAATGTGATGTAAGGAAACGTATTATTGGAGGCCTCTTATTTCTTTAGACTCAATGCTGAGATCAGAGTGGTGAAAGTCCTCTTCATTGATGTTTAGTCAGAGAAGAGACATGAAAACTCATCAGCTTTACAGCACATCTGCAGGTTGACCTGCTGCTAAAGCCTCTCTGGACACCAACACAAACGTCATCATCATGACCTACGCTGACCTTTTTTCTTTGACCCGTTTTTCTGGGAATTGTCGTCGCCGTTCTTCTCCTCTCCGGAGTCGTCCGACTTGGCCTTTAGGTTCTCTTTGCTCTCCTCAATGATCTCCCTCTTCTCCTTTGACTCCTTCTTAGTTGCTGTCAGCGTCTTTTTGTGACCCTGGAGACAAAATGGATGAGATTATTTACTTTATGGGTTCATTTCTGCTGACATTGATGATTTTAAGCATTAACATCTCTGATGAGTCCAGAAAGACGTTTAGGATCTATGACCTCACAGGGACGCCCGATTACAAAACAACAGCTAAGTACTCATAAATGTTTAACCTGTACATCCACCATATATCACACATGCATTTGTATTTTTGATTGTTTTGCACTGGAGGGCCTGTGCTTTGAGGGTCACCAAACATGGTCTCAGCGTGTGAGGAAACGCGGGTGAGTCTCGGCCATGCAGAGGCCAATTCACCCGACTGAAGCCGACTTTTATTTAAATATCTGAATGTCGCAGATCAGAAACGGTGGAAATACGGATGATTTTCCAACTTTGACTGCTGCTAAACTGCACTGACTACATCCCAATTAACCCACAATCATCTGTATTACCCAAAACTTCAATAATCTGACAACAAAAATGACAAAAGAGACACACTTATAAAGACAATTTCTAATGCCCGACTATTCTTAGTTATTCTATGTTTGTCGTGTGTATATTTTTTTACTTTTAGAGGGTGACAAAAGCCAAAATGATGGATGTCAATGAATGAGGATGCTTATGATAAATAACTGGAGTTTTTTGTCAGGTAAACCACATAAATGAACTAAAACAATTAAAATATATCAGTTACACTGCAAAGCAGTCAACCATTGTCACTTACTATCCCGATAGAGAGAAGGTGCCACCACTTGGTGGTGCTGCAACACAGCATGCTAGGCTACAGAGCCAAGCATCCACTTTTAGAATTAAAACAAGTGAATTCAGGCAAACTCTAGCAACAGTGCGTCTGTGCCGAGTGTAACTACAACACAATTGGAAGACTCCTTAGAAAGTAGTAGTTATCTTTGAAATCGTTAAAGTGCAAAAGATAGCCGAGACATACAGTGCTCATGCGTTTGCTTTGCTAGCTTATCTTTGTTTGCGGGGCTGATATCTGCTTTTATTCAAATCAAATAAAGGTTAGTCATTCATCACATCTACAGACGCTTGGTTATCAAAAACATGCATATCTGAACGTCTGATAGCTGCGAGGCATCCGCACGTGCTATGCAAAGTGTGCGAGTTAGGCGACAGGAGGCAGCAGGCGTGCACCGAGACGTCGGGTCAATTAATTAATGAATCTTGATGTGATCAACCTGCAAGGTATCACACTGCAAAATAATCTAATCAAACCAAACTTAAGTTTAGAACTTTAACAAGCAATCAAGGACAGGCGTCACCGCTGTCAACGAGGGGAGAATTTATCCTCCACAAAATCCAAATACACTGTTTGCACTCGGCAGCAGCAAAAAATGTACATTTACAAAGCTTTACATTATGATTTACCACTGGGACAGGGGTCCTAATATTATATATAACATACATATTCTCTCTGAATTCTGAAGGTGAATAAATTGCATGTACAATAAACAAAAACAAACAAAATACCTTAAAAAGTGATAAACTGAGTCCTATAAAATTGCTTTTAAAGGTGCTCGGATGTTGGCTAGTAGCCGCCTCTGGTGGCGCTCCAAGCCATACGTCAAACTTTTACAAAAACAGACGGAACTAGGACAAACGCCGCAATGCACTGATTTGTGCCACACACGCAGCCAATTCAAGCAAACGTACGGCCCCTCAAGGCAACATTTTGGGTACATTTTAACTGGACACGCCTCTGGGGCTCAGGAGATGACCAAGCAGTGCTAAAGCAATTTGCCGGCATATCGTTTTAAATCGTCTCTTTAAACATGTCATGTTACAAGTGTCCCAGTTCAACGAGCCTGGGTGATTCGTGTCTGTGGGTGGTCAGGCTGCAGATTTTACAGGTTACATATGCAACTTACAGTGGGCTTCCACGAGTCTCTGACCTGCCTGACAGTCTGCGGGCAGGACAGAGTCTGTGCCGCTGAATCAATCTGAACAGAGGAGGGAAAAGCGGTTTAGAGAAGACAACAAGTGGACCAGGATGTAAAACACACACACTTTGCATGGTGGATATGTACACATTGATGCATTTTGTCAAGTTTATGGAAGTCAGTGCTGCGGCTCCTTTGGTAATAGTTTAGTTGGTCTACCAGAACCATGTGACAGTATGAGGCACAGCCTGGACAAATCCATCTCCTGACCTCTCCTGCGCTCCCTCTGGGTTTATAAAACACAGCTGGAGTCACGCCAGTAGTTATTGTGTCAGACACAGACAAGCATTTGTGTTTTGGATTCTTATCATGAGCGTGAGCAAATTATTTCAGTCATGGAAGGCAAGTGTGAAATGACTCAACTGAAACACTAAATTAATTACTGGTGCACAAAGACTGGGTGTGTTCATTCAATAAGGATGTACAAATGATGGGTGAAAAAAAAAAGATGGACAGATGCTGAGTCACCCTTCTGTCTTAACTGAAGGTTTGGAAATAAAAAGTCACCTGAAGCTACAGCGACACCAAAACCATTCATCATTGTTCCCTTATCCTCCTCAAAATGACACAATAACTGCCTCATCAGTACGCCTGTAGAGTTGCCTTTAAATAGAAAGTAAAGAAAATCCTAATTCAATAAATTCTGCACATTTTTCTAAGCTCTGGTGTGTTTTATAGGTAACTAATTTGTCGCGCACGTCGTCCTCTGTGGGGCCGGGACCAGCAAACGTGGTAACAAGTAGTTGAAGCCACCTTCGGTTCTTGCTTTGGAGACGGGTTCGGAACGTCTTGGGGCGTTTTAGGAGCACCACTAACGTGTACAACAGCGAAAGCAGCCCTATTGTCAACTCAACAGGGATGCGAAAATGTCAAAATCCTCTTTAGAACCAACATGCTGCTGAAGAGGGTTCTGGAAAACTTCGGTGAAGAATCACACCGCAGCAACTCGCACAAGCAACAGGGCAGATGAAGGCACGTTTTCCACCCTGAAAGTCCGGTGTGTCCATAACTGTTATGCGACGGCTCCCTGGAAATAGAAGCAGGGCTGGGCTGATGGCGGGGGTCCCGTTCCAGATCCTGGCTCGGTCTCCGCATTGCACACGCCTTTAAATTCTGACACCTGAGCTGCAGGTCATTACCAATTTGGATGATGTGACCCACATTTGGTTGCTTGAGGACATCTGCCATGCCAGGCAGCCTAAAATAGTGGAGGTTACTGGGGTTGCTCTCCCAGTGACAAGGTGTAACCCGGAAATAGAAACAGTGGTGGCTGCAGCTACTGTAAGGTGATAAACGCTGGAGGGGGGGGGTTTCTGGGTCAGGGTGGTTCAAGGGGTCGTAGACACCCGAGACGGGTTAGGACAGAGCGGCCTAAGGCTTATGTAATGTTGAGCACTCGCAGTTTTCTTCCTTTATTCCACTGAAGTTTGCGGATTGAGTTTACATCTTTATCGGATGTTCTGATTTGGAGAAAACGTGTATACAAAAACATATTTATCACACTGATAATTCAACAGTGGCGGCAGATAATCAACCCAAATAAAAGCATTTGTGTCCCTGGACCGCTGCATTTTAAGCTCACCTTGCAACCGTTTTTGGCAGGTGCACCTACCTGCATATCTTTAGTTGCGATCTCTCCAGGTGTTGGCCAGCTGTTAGTGTCCCCAAAATCACCAACCTGAATAATAACAGCCAGATCAGAAGATGAAACCCGTTTTAAAATAAATGAAATAAAACGCTGGACTTGATTACCTTTCCTCCACGCTTGGCCTTTGGAGGGTTTCCCGCTTTCACCACCTTGGTTGGGCCAGGAGGTTCTGGAATGACATAAAAAAACAGTTAGCACCACGTTAAACAGTGTGAGCACACCTGGGGACAGACGTGAGTGACATCAAGAGTCAGAAAATGCTCTGTTTATTTTATATTTTTACATGTATTGTTAGTTTTAGATGTCAGACCTGTACTAAATGGAACAAAACAAAGAAACCGTGCTACGCACGGGGAATAAGAATCACATTAACCAGCAGTGTAGCATTCAGCAGAAACTCGTGCAGACTACAAATGTTTGGCGATCTTTTCAAACAAAGCTTTTCTCCTCATGAGGACTCACATGATGTCTCCACTGTGATCACAGAGGAAGAGGAGTAGAAAAACCCCACTCAAAAGTCACATTAACCTGGCCTGAAAACAGTTCAGCACCACTGAAATGTCATGCGTGTCCTTCACCGCGTGACCACGTGACCCCTGAACACAAAACTCAATGTTTACTCGGTCTGGATGGATGAGGTTCAAAGGGGTTTAATTTGGGCTTCCTGACACTGCAATTCTGACCTTTGTTTCACTTTGCTCAACTGTGTCACAGTCCTACATCCTGGTATTTTTCAAAAGCAGCTCAGAGGGATCTAGAAACTAATCTGATATGAGGCGCTGCGTTGTATATTCTAATATTATGTGAACGATTTCCTGCTCGGGGTGTCAGATGTTTTGGTCTTAAGATTGTACCTTATGCGTTGGTTTCCAGCTAATAAAACGTTCAGCGCTCGATGCTGCCGGATTCAAAAAGAATAATGTAGATTCAACAGACCTTTGAGGCAAGTGGGAAGAATACAAACACCAGTACAGGCGTTACACAAGCACTAAGCAATCGCAAAGCATTAGTTGATCTGAACTTCTAGACCTTATCCAAAAGCTGGATTAACAACGTCACCTGCTCATGTGACCGTTTCCCCAGCTTGATTGGGTTAAACCACAAAAAAAACAAACAAACCTAAAGGTAGGCATTTGCAGCTTAAACCAGTCGATTCTGATGTCCCATCCACTTTGGCCGAGTCCCTGACTAGATCTAAACCAATACCAGTCCAGGCTTCCCAAACAGACGTGAAGCACGTGTTTATTCGCAGTGCCAGGAAGCCGGACCCAAATACACAACTGATGCTTTGAGAGGCATGTTACGACAGAGTGGATTTACCTCAGTATCTGATCACGATGGAGAAACTGCCCCAACAAACAAGGAATCTGTAAAAAATTCCTTGAGTAATTATCCAGCCTTATCTGCTTAGTAGAACGAAAGGTTTGGATAACGCAAGTGTGACATTTCTTTTTTAGAAGAATGTCAATTTAAAGAGCTCCCAAAGCATGGCAGAGCATTTACCACCACTACGGTCTGCTCGCGTCTTTTCCAGTCCACTGTTTTAATGGACACCAATCAGAATTTTACTACCGAGCAGAAAAAGTGACACTGAGGCATTTCTGAGCAACTGTCAGACAAGAATCGCTTCTAAAATTACAAAGTTGGTTTTTATATTTAGCCTGCAAAAGCCACAAAAACACACCAATATACTGTACTTTTCATGCACTCTCCCAGCGACAGTTATGAAGCTCTGCTACATTCTACTGATCAGCTGAGTGGTGCACAATGATCCCACCACCGAGGGCACGCCGACGTCAGCGTTCAGATGATATCAGGTGATAAAATGTCAGAGCAGCGTAGCCGTGGGTCACACGGCTTGCCAAATCGTGATCTGCACAGTGGCACCATCAGGCAGCTACATGAACAAGAAACAAAAGGATCTGTCTTCTCCTGAATAACCTATATGGACACTGAGACACAGACAAAACAATAAGTAAAAACATCAATACTTTGTTATAGATTTGATCTGTATGTTAACAATAAAGCTAATCAGGAGGAAACAGTAGGAATATACTTGCTAAAGTGGCTGCGATGGGGGCTTCTTTAGAATCCACTTATTTAACGCTGTGGCTGGGCCTTAGGGGTGGACTTTAAATGTTAGAGCTGACGTGTATCACTGCTGTGCTGGAGCATATCATCCAATGTTTCCCACCCTCTCGTGTCAGCAGCCATCTCTCAGCAGCCCTATTTGACAAATGTGACTTTACTGATAAACTCTGTCTTTAACTGACAAAGTCAAATTGTTTGCAAATACTTAATAATTTCACAATATTCATACTGTAAATAAAAGTGGTGTACATGTGGTCACCGTGCAGATTCTAAAACTTTACTGCTCGTTTAAATTGCAAAAAAAAAAAACCCTGTGCATTTAAAAGGAGTTTTTTTTCATCTTTTAAATGCCTTGACAGCTGTAAACATCCCCCCACCACAGCTCAGGTGGAGTCCCAAAACAGATTCCCATGAGCCCTCCGGCAAACACCAGTGACAATACCTGCTCCCAAGCCCCGGGGATATCGCTTCTGAATCCTATAAATAACCTAATGCCACGTCGGCTCTGCGGTCCTACTGTAGATAAAAACACTGATGAAAAACAGGCCCAGGCCTCAGATGACGTGGATATGGCAGGTATGCTCCCTGACATGTCACATCATCTGAGGTCAAAGGGGGATTTAAAGGATGTACAGCTGGACTGCAGGGTTGTAGCTTGTTATTTTTAAAATGATAAAAGATTTAGGACTGCAAGCACAAAGGGCAAACACTGCTAAAGTTCTGAGTTCTAACTTCTCTAAAAATCCCAGAGATGCGGGTTTTTTATTGGAGTTGGCAGCTTCCAAGTACAGGTTTCTTCAAACGTCTGGACGCAAACCACCCGTGACCTGAGCGGTGCTCAGTGCCAATCCTCCACAAGAGGGATGTTCCACTATCACCGAGAACAGACACAACCATCCGACAGATAAAACGGGGCTAGAGGTGGAGTCCCTGGCCACAATAGACACCAAACATGACTTTTTCAGCCTCTCACAGCAGTAAAAGATGAATATTTCATTTGGGTTAGAACAATTCTACCGTTACTGTACATCCTCCCTCAGCCGGTTCATTTTCATCTAATATCTGTGGGGCTTGTGTTGTCAAAAACACCGTTTAACGGCTGATACTGCGTCAACGCAGCTCATTCAGAAGCAGCTGTGGTAGCGACAGCTGCTCCTCTTAACCATTTCCAGGTCTGTGACCTCTGCTGTGCCTCCGGAGCTCCTAAGCCCAGCGAGAAGACCTCAGAGGCGTCTGGTGATGAGCGTAACTGCCAGATGGGTGTCTGCTAGGTTTGCCTGTTAACAGGTGACAACAAAGACTGTCAAAAAACAAGACACCCGTATTTATTCTAGAGGAGCAAACAATGTAAAGAATTCTGCAGGAACCTAAACATTAGAACATCACACACAGGTCAAAGCTGTTCTTACTTCCTACATTACCCAGAAAATAAATGTGATATTAAAGCAAAGTCAAAATAACTCAGATATGCAACGATTTTAAACAGCACCTCGGTTTTAAACAGACTTCATGCATAAGTGTTGCTGAAGGCTGTCGAACCTACACTATTTATTTATGGGAGCTGTCAGTCATGCTGACTTCTTTAGTTCCGACACAGAGAACAACATGGCCCCACTCCCCTGTGCATGGGTAACTATTTGGTATAGGTAGTAACTGGTACAGTTGTAACTTTGGTACAGTTGGTAATGATATACACATAACAGGTTAAAATGTATTTAGGAAGAAGTTTTGGTCAACACCAGCCAGTTTTGGTGGAATATGGCTTCAGTGACAGCGTTATTATTGAAGCAATAGGCTGGAATCGAAGGATTCCTAATATAATCAAATAATAATAATATGTTTTGATTCATACAGCAAATATTCCTGGACTGTTTACAACTTTTCGGCTCTGATCGATAAAGTGAACTCTGCAGTCGCACCGCTGTACCGTCAACTGATCCCCGCGTACCCAAACTGAGAAAAGATGCAATAATATATATAGTTTTACTTTTTTCCTGCTCAAAAACAAATGGTGTACAAGAGTTGGACTAGTCAGATGTATGTTATACATACTAAGGATAATTAGTCAGCTTAGCGAAGACATTTAAACCCACAAAATGAGAGGGAAGTACCCCCTAACAAACACACAAGGGTTTGGAGGGGTTTTGGTTAAAGACTCGGGCCTGTTCCTATAACCCTGGTTTAAATCGTGTTCCACCACTTGAAATTAAACTGCATCCAAATTTAGCAGCCCACTGCTGTGGTGATCCACGCAGACTGCCCAACACTGGGTGCAGTTTGTCTCTCCTGACAAAGCAAACAAACACAATGATGACAATCAGCAATCAGGCCGTGGATCAGAACCAGTGACCCGAGAGTGTCCTTACAAGGCCCGACTGTGGAGATACACCACCTTACTTTGACACGCACGGAGGAAAAAGTCTGGGTGTACCGTCATTCCTCAAATTAGTGAGCACTATCTCGCAAAGTCACGTTAGTTTGGTTACGAGTTCAGGCGGCTATGTTGAGGAAGCACTCGTTCTTGTAGGTGTCTCCGATGGAGCCGCAGACGGGGAGCACTTTAAAGGACAACTTTGCACCACAGGCTAATGTGTAATAGGGAAAATACACTAGTGTTTTACTTGAAACAACACTTAATGGTATTTACTGGGAATTTGGCTGTAGCAGACGTACGGCTAGCTTGCTAGCTAGCGGTCCTCATGCCTTTCTACGAGGGAACACGTGGAGTGAACACGTGATATCTCACAACAAACCTGTTCCCTTTTGCGCAGTAAACGAGCGCGTTTCGTGTTTTATACCACATTTATAGCGACACCCAAAGTGCAAAAAGCTCGAAATATAAAATGTTTGTTAAGTGCTGGCGGGGCAAGGACGGGACCGCATCGATGCTAAGCTAACATCTGGGTGGGAAGGGCTTGGCGACGCGCTAGGCCAGAGACGGGACTGGCTGCTATTGTTAGCTGGCTAAGTAGCTACCCCAGCGGCCAAAGCCGTGGCTTTTCCTCCAGTTGACACAATACTGGACAAGCCACCGATGCACGACAGAGCAAAAGCACACGCTAAAGTGATTCCAAAAGCAGGGATCGTGCACTGATGAAAAAAATAAATGTTGCAGGTGCCTGAAGAGCGCCAGTGACGTTACATCTGATAAGTGACTGACAGCAGGCTAGACGGAATGTTTAAAGTTTAGCGATCCGTTTACTGCAGCCTTGTTGGTTCGTGTACTTATGATGAGTTATTTGACATTTACTTTGGGAAATACCCTGCCTAGCACGTAATAAGCGAATTAAATACCCGATCTGCTACGATGACACCGCAACACAACTTGTCAGGACCGACTCAACGTGTCCGAAAACGTGCTGCCGACCCACCTAAGCCGCTTAAATCATAGATACTAATTTAATTCAGGGAAGCTCTCAAGACAAACCAGTGCTGTCTGGCTTCTGGTGCAGACGGGCTTTTGCACAAGTAAAGTAAGACTAGAGCCCGTTTTCTGAAAGGTAGATAAATGAAGCATTTGGGAGCATTTTTAATTTCCTGCAAGGGCGTGATTCCTTGTGAAACCAGTTACCCCTGGGTCTACTGTACCACGGTGAACACCGAGAATAGACTCAATTAGCAGCAGGGGGGTGGGTTACTCCAGATTTAACCTGGCCAGAAGGGAGCAACAGGGGGGCAACCGCAAGCCGGAGACGGCGGGGGGCACCTCCGCGATCCAAAAAAATGTTTCCCAAAGCCTGTAAGCGATGCCTTGTTGTATCCTTCCAGCAGACAAGGAGAGAAAAACACCGACACAACAGTGACAGGCAGTAAATCTGCGTGCGGGGAGGGTACGAACCGTTGTGTGCTTGTCCGTTTACGTTGACCACCGTCACCGCGTTCATCTTCCGAGTCCAGGGGTTCACCTTGGGTGGAGGAGCCTCGGTAAAATCCTTCTTGTCACAGCCTTTGGTATCTTCCTCGTCTGGGTAGTCTTGGCTGTCACAGTCCTCCTTGCCCTCCTGGTGGGAACTCGGCTTCTCCGGGGCGAGGGTCCCTCCCTGCCCGGGGCTGGGGCTGCTGCTGGGGCTGCTATCGCTGCCGCTCTCCCGGTCGGCGACACCCGTCTGCCGCTTGGCTGCGTCCTGCCTGCCACCTTCCTCTTCCTCCGGCTCACCATGGATCACTTTTCCGTGCTCCTCCGCTTTGGCAAGCGGGTTGCCGGGCAGGAGAGTCTCCACCTGAGTGGCCATTTCCCACCGTCTTTCTTACCCCTCAGGATTACCAGTCCTCCCCCCGGCCCGATTTCGACTTAAGTAACGAGGAAATGCTAAATTTGTTTCGCCTCTGTCGCCACTAGACCAGAAAGGGTGAGGTCTAAGACGCAGAGTAGCCACCGGTGGATTAAAACATATATATAACCGCAAACAACGTTTCCGAAGGCCTCTTCAAATTACAACCTGAACTCAAGCACTAGCAATATGGATGATCCTCACCACGCGATAAAGGAGGCGCGCACGTACGCCGCCGGGGGGAGTAGCCACGTAAAGCAGGGAGCGCGCCTGGGTGTCAAACCGAGGCGATGCGTTCACGTACCTTCTTGGGAGTTAAATAGTTTTCATTTTCAAAATATTTGTTCGTCTGTAAAAGCAGTGGGGCCTTTTTTCATCGTTACTGTCTGCCAGGAAAAGGTCATTCCGTGACAGTGTTTTATTGACTTTATAATGTTTATCGGTGTGTTTAAAACACTAGTTGTTATGGACGATGACTATATAGTGCACTATATAAAATACAGTATTTTTATAGTTGACAAAAAGTAAATAACAGACATATAAAGCAATCTAGATTTTTTTTGTATCTTTAGTTAGGACACTCTTATGCGATTATCAGGAATCGCACCATAATGCATTTAGTTTTATTTCGTCTAATGTAGGAACATTCTTAAACAATATGTAGAGTCAGAGGAAAAGAATAAACAATGTAATTTATCAGCAAACATAAAAGCACCACAACTTTATTGTAATTAAAAACAATTCTTGTATAAAGGTAGTCTTATAACACAAAATAGATGGCATAAATGATGACAGCGGCTGTAAACAATTATTTTTGACGCTATCGTATTTTGTTTCAACTATGTGATAACTTCCTGAAATGTCATCACTTGTAAAATCTTGTTATTTCCATAACGGAAGTTAGTGACTTTTAGAGTTTTTTTTGCCAATTTATTTTATTTCTATTTGATGTTTATTTAAAATGCTGCAGGTAATCATAAATTCCGTTCATTTATTTTTCCATTTTCTGATAACCTGAACGCCTCACGGAGCCCTGCATGACGTAGTTTTCGTCATAATCGTGTCCGCGTTTCACTCTTAATGACTCTAAATAACTGAAATAAATGTTGTTGTTGTTGTTGTAACTGGCGCTCAGGGTCGTGATTTAACATCGTTTCCCCCCTTATTAGTTTGTTACAAATGAAGTCTTCGAAAAATCCGCCATCGCACACAAACGTAAACGCTCCACTCTTCCTCATTACACACGTGTCCATACCAGAGCTGCACGTGCGCGTCGCTAGAGTTTAGTTCTTACAGGAATTCCTTTTTTTCCCGAGAAATTCCTCATTTTTTTATTCCCTCTCCTCAGGATTTATAGTTTATAAACATGTGGGAGCTGCATGTGTTAGTATTTATCGGATGAGCCCGTGTTGATGTTACTAAAATGACTCTTTTTAAACTGTTGCTGATTATATAATAGCATTAT
>CAAE01015001.1:606288-647162 GCA_000180735.1 Tetraodon nigroviridis
AATTCCTCGGGCAGGAACCCTGATAAAAGCGTATTCTGATGCAGACATCGCTGCCGTTTCCAGACTCTCCTCATCTGATCATCAGGGTAAATCTCCATCACATGAGGACAGGTGGCGGAGCCATCATTTGAAGTCAAATCTAAAGACATTTTTTTTAGCATCGCTGTATCAACAGCAGTAACTAAAATGTTCAAAAAATGTTAAAAATGTTCAAGGTGTGGTTCCAGGAAGGTCGCCTTTACTGGTTTAGCCTGAGTTCCACAGCTTTTGGGGTTTTAAAGGCTAAAACCGTTTCTGACCGACCCAGAGACCACGCGGAGCTCTGGCGCCGCCTAGCGACCAAACACGGTCACAGCAGGTCCCAGACCTATTCACAATTATAGAGAATAATTAGAGAATAAATTCTCAGGTAAAAAATCCCCACAGATCCAAACTCACATGCAGTTTAACATCTTAGAAGTACTTAATTTATTAATTTAGCTCACCCATCTTTGTAACGTTTTAGATGTGGGTCAGCAGTGGTTTTGCAAAATAAACACTTTACACACTTTAAAACACGTTCTATGCAACACATCGTCAGTTTTCTGTTTCTTTATCATTCTAAATACATGGGTCTTGACATGGCATTTTCACCATTCTCAGCTCCCCTAATAAGATGGGTGGAGTTAGTTCAAAACAACCAACTTCTCCAATTTCACCAGTAAAAGACTGCAGGCGTCTCCCCCCTTTTCTGCTCTGACCGAGGACCAGAAATGGCGTTAAATGGCCAAATCGCAGTCGTGACCGGGGCAGCAATGGGCATCGGAAGAGCCATAGCTGAGATCCTCCTGCAGAACGGTGCCAAGGTAAAGTTTGGCCTTAGTTTGGAAAACTAATGGGGTCCGATGTAAAATTGTGTGTTATTTTTTTTTCTATCCCGGATTCCTTTGTCTCTGAACTACACAGAGGATTCTGGTTTCTTTGGTCATTAGGTCGGATTTCTTATTTTAAACCCTTATTTAGAGCCTATTAACGGCTTCCTCTTCTCGCCCTTGACCGACAGCGCCCCCACCTGGCGGCTCCGCGGCCGTGCATACTGGGAGGACGCTTGCGCGCGTGTTCGCGCTGCTGCTGCAGCTGATGGGGGCTAACGAACGTGTGTTCCTGGCTCACAGGTAGCCCTGATAGATGTCAACGAGAGTGCAGGCAGGACCTTAGTGGACCTTCTGGAGAAACAGTTTGGAGCCGAGAGAGTTCTGTTCCTGTGCTGCGATGTGGAATCAGAGGAGCAAACCAAAGGTTCTCCTCGCTCTCACACCCTCAGGCATCAAAACGTTCCTCTGTTGTCTCTGTTGACAGAACCTGGTTCTGGTTTTGTTTGTTTTTCTCAAGATGCTTTTCAGAGAGTTGCGGAAACCTTCGGAGGCCTGGACATCTTCTGCAACAACGCCGGCATCTTGAACGAGATCGAGTGGCAGAAAACCATCTCCATCAACCTAGTAAGAAAGTGTGACCCCCCCCCCCCCCCGCTTCCCTCTGACAGCAGGCCTGACGTGGTGGGCGTGGGGGTCGTCCTAGGTCTGTGCCATCAGGGCCAATTACCTGGCTCTGGAGCACATGAGCAGGCTGAACGGCGGCCGTGGAGGCGTCATCGTCAACATCTCGTCCGTTGCTGGTGGCTACAAACAGCTTCTCTCCTCTCTCGGAACATTTGTTCTAGGAGGGATTTCAAGAAGATCTACAATTATTTCCCTTTCGTTGGGCAGGCATCGCTCATCTGCCGTCATGTCCTGTTTACACGGCCTCCAAACACGGGCTGGTTGGCTTCACCCGAGCCGTGGCGGTGAGGAAGGACGCGTGGGAAACCCGCACGGCTCGTTGCTGCGCGGCCGCCTCAGGGTTTGCTTCCTTTCTTTTTAAATGTTGCCCTTTAAACAGGCTGCCTCCGCGGCGTCAGGCTACGGCGTGCGGGTCAACGCGCTCTGTCCAAGTTTCGTCCAAACGCAGCTCTTTGCCAACGGCTCGTCCAAACTGGGACAGTTCTCCCATCTGGCTCAGGCGAGCTACCAGGTGGCAGAAACCATCGGGATTCTGTCGTAAGCCCGCGCTGTGTAACTACCTGTGATCACCCTTCACGTGCGTATTTGTTGAAGTGCTGTGCTGTGTGTTGCAGCGTTGGTGAGGTAGCAGAGTGTTTCCTGGAGCTGGCCACGGATGAGACCAAGAACGGAGACGCCCTCCTGCTGTTTCCCAAGAGGAAGCAATACGCAACTTTTCCCTCAATCGTGTAGTTTTCTGAGCTTTGAGAGGAACAAGGTTACCAGACGGTGGGGGAAAGTCCTTGAACCTGCAGAATTATGGACTCCCTGCCAACTGGTGCTAACGAGAGAATGTATTCTTTTTGTCTCCTGAAGGCAACCACCCCAGCTTCCACTTGGTTCCTGCGCTGGTTCGGCCTCAGCGAAGCATCTGTTTGCCAGACTACGTTCTTCAGCCCTGACTCAGTGTGGCTGATTACAGGAAGTCACCATGTAAAACCAGCATTATGATCCAATTGGGTGGCCATTTAAACTGGTAAAACTCTAGTATATATGATGAGTTCATCCACACGCACATACTATAGCATATATACATCCCTGTCTATTCAATTAGGCCATTTAGTGTTACCCCCATGCTGGCCTGCATTTTTCATCATATCTCCTTTCGATTTAGAGGAGCGCGCTTCCTTTTGCTTTCTTTCTTTCTTGCACTCCTTTAATTTTTTCATCAAAAGCACATTTTCTCAGTGCTGCTGAAAATTACAAGATGCATTTAGTAAATTCCTAATATACGAATGAATGAGAACGAACCAAAAAGGAAAATCTAGGCAGTCACTCTTAGATTGGTGATGTCAAATGTTTCCTCAGCTTCAAAAAACAACTATTTTAACAGCAAATGTGCATGCATGGAGACAATGTGAACTTTTCGTCTCATAATGTCATATATTATAAAAAAAAAAGATTTAATACTAATAAACCTTCTAAAATCGTTTTCTGGTCATTATTATACACGCTGAACGTGAACACGATACTCTGAAACTCAATTTGACTCTTCCACAAATACCTCCTGTTGCAGGTGTCACGGCGCTTTCTGTCAAACCAGTCGGTCCGGGGCTGCAGGCCTCAGGCCTGGAGTGTCGGGTGAATCGATGCAAGCGGAAAAAGGGGCGGACATTTTGTTTTTCCCTTTTAAATTTAGACTGTTTATTTCAACAAGAACGCACAAATATGCTTCATTGTTGCAGCTCAAAACTCCACAAACCTGTTAACAGTTTTCTGGTGATACAAAAAAGTCCAACTTCCAGCATTATTTTTAAACATTGAAAGAAAAAAGTAACACTTCCTGCATCAAATTTCAATCAAAGAGTAAACAGTCTCAGGCTAACTCTAATGTGGACACACTCCTTTTTCAGTGACATTTTATCCAAAAATCCATTTAAAGGGACAAAATCAGGTAAACAGAAAACAGACGGAAACTTCATTCAAAACTTGTGAACACACAAACGGGTCACAGGTATGTCACGGGTCAGAGGTCAGAGGTCACAGGTACGTCCTGGTCGGGTTCAGGGACGAGTCCTCGTCTTCGCCGTTGGCCGATAAACTCTCCTCCATCGCCTGTTTCAACTGCGACTTGGTGGACGGCGCCTGGCTGTGTTCGGACCGGGTGGACTCGGGTCTCCTCAGCTGAGACTTGTCCGACGGGGCCCACGAGGCCACGGGACCCGGCCGCTGGCCTGGCCTCCGGGGCCGTGCTCCTGGGGCCGGTGGGCTGGACCTGTGCCGGAGGCCCTCTGGACCCGGGGCGGGGTGGACCCGTTGGAGGAGCGGACCACCAGGTAGCGCACGGACGGGCTGGCGTCCTGGTCGTGGGCTTGGAGGGGGCACGCTGAACTGATGAACAAACCTCCGCCTAGGATGAGCAAGATGGAGGCTCCCCACCCGACGTAGAGACAGGCTCCGATCTCCCTCCGCTGGGCATCGATGGAGGCGCTGTAGAACCTCCTCACGATGGCCCCCGCTGCCCAGGACGTGGGGATCAGCAGGAGGATCCCCGTGGCTATTAGCACCGCCCCCGCCGCCACAGCCACCCTACCTTTCACACGGTTCCTCTCTTCATCTAGGAAGCGCGTGCATTTGCCCCCGACGAAGGCCAGAACGAGGCCCAGGCCCCCCACGGTGATGGCCAGGACGGTCAGAGCCCTGGCGGCCTGCAGGTCGGCGCTGAGCGCCAGCAGGGACTCGTAGGGCTTGCACTGGATCTGCCCGGTGCTCTGGATCACGCAGGTCATCCAGACGCCCTCCCAGATGGTCTGGGAGGTGATGATGGTGCTCCCCACGAAGGCCGTGACCCGCCACATGGGCAGCAGGCAGCTGACGATGGCGCCCGCCCAGCCCACCAGGCAGAGCACGCTGGCCAGCATCTGCATCCCCGTGGAAGCCATGATGCAGAGGAGGAGGAGAACGCCAGCGCCCGCGGTCCGCAGCGAGCGCGCTACCGTCCAGCTGGTCCTTCGGCTGCTCTCAGACCGCCTTCCTCTGCGCACTCCTTGGTCTCCTCATCCGATTTCACTCATCCGTCCTCATTTTTGCCTCCGTTTCTGCTGTTCTCTTCTTCCAGCCATGGCCGCGGCGTGAGGAGGTGTCCCAGGTGCGAGCTGCTTCAGGTGTGTGTCTGGCTTCAGGTGGGTCTCAGCTCATTTGTTTACAACCTGCTCTACCTCATTTCTCCCCTCCTCTCTTTCTCTCGCGGCTCGTGGGCGGCTGCCTGGAAGCTACTGGCCAGGTGCAGCTGCATCGCACCTGCTTTAGGACAAATGAGAGGGGGAGGAGGTTGACAGCGGCGAGGGCGGGGTGGGGACTGCCTGTAAACGAGTGACATCATCACTTGCTTTTTTCATCCCGATGCTCCCATCACCACCTTCTTCCTTGTCAATTTAGAAACGATTCAGCCAGGAAGCTCGGGGTGTACGCGCAGCCTCCGGCGGAGTGTGTGAACAATGTGGCAAAAATGTACTTGTGCAACAGGAAAAAACCAGTTTAGCTCCAACAGCAGACAGCGAAAACATGCCCTCCCGGCACTATGTCAGTTCAAATGCTCATGCGCTGACTGTTTCGGGCTTACGTTACTTGCGATCAGGCGGTAAATCTGTTTGGTATCAGCTGTAACAAAAACAACCTGGCATGATTGTAGAGTCAGGGCGATAACCTCTGACCTCACAGGAGACACAGTGTTTGTGAGAAACCAGAGAAGAACATCCTTTTTCTAAAAAGTTTCTAAACAGTTTTCCCAAATATTGAGATTTTTTTTTTTTAATTTTGATCATTGTAGCTCTAAATTGATCCATCTGTCCAAAAAAAAGTTTATTTTAAGCACACCAGCGCCCCCTGCTGGTGTTTTTGCTAGATGAAACTGCTGATGTGTGTTGGACAATTTCACTTGTATTTTGTGATGTGCAGTGGTTTGACTGCCTTTAAAACAACCAAAATCATTTATTTTAATACAGCAGGAGCTCAGCGAGCAAAACATTTCTGTAACACAGAGAATTTTGTTGATGTGACTTGTTTATTGCAGCTACTTTGGCTGTTAACTGCATTGTTAACACCCTCAGTAACCGATTATTTCAATGCAGTGGAACAAAAAAGGCATTTTGTTATGATAAAAAAGGACTCACAAGACTAGAGAGGGAGGGAGGGGATTGAACTAGCAAACACAGGCACAATAAAACGGCCTGTCTGTCTATTATCTGTGACTGAAAGCACAAAGAGGACTGAAGGTGGGGGCCCGATAGGCAATAAACCGCAGATGTTTAAACAGAGAATGATGTGTGGGGAACATGTGACTTACCCGGATCACGACCTCTCAGGACTTGTTTTTAAGCCAGCCAGAGAGACACCACCTGCCTGGAAACAGAAGGTCCATAGGGGCAGAGAAGCTCCTGGGGGTGGCGAACGCCGATTGGACACACTGGCGTCAGATGGGGGCTCGCACAGGTGGAATCAATCAGGAAAACAGTCACCAAACTCCGGGAAACCGCAAATATTTCAATTTGAAACAGGAACGGAACCATTTCAGCGCGTCCTGAATGTCCCGAACATTTTGTTTGTTTGTTTTCCCAGAAGAAGAAAAGACAGACGAACAGATCTGACGCCCTAATTTATATTTAGATTTCACTTTCATCTTTCTTTGACAGGAAGAACACCAACCGCTGACACTCACAGACCTAACCTTTCAGAAATTAAAAAAATAAATATGAACATTAATAAAGTAAGCACGCTCACCGCTGTCTTGGATTATATTTATTTATGATAGGAAATGTAACAAAAAAAAAAAACAATAATTAAAAAAAGGCAAGGCTTGAACAGCTCAAGAGGATTAACAACATGATGGATATAAAATACATGATTGTAGTATTAATGATCTCACACAGGTGTGACCCACCTGATTTATACTGAGTTCCTAAATCTAAATCAGCACAGAGATAAAAACACAGTTTCTATCGGTTCTGGCTCTCACAGACGTGGATCGGCTCGCGTTCTGTCCCGGTTCTGGGTGCGATGGGTTCGGCTCCTAGACGTAGGCTTTGCTGCTGTCCACCGAGCGAGCTTTGGAGTACTTCACGTCGTAGTTGTCCTCTTTGGGGGGGCAGGAGCTGCAGAGGAGACCCCCGCCCAGGAACAGCAGCCCTGCGGAGGCCCAGCCGATGTAGAGCGACGCCCCCAGCTCCCTCTTCTGAGCGTTGATCAGGGTGGGGTTGTAGAAGTCCTGGATAATGGTGTTGGTGGTCCAGCAGACGGGGACCAGCACCAGGAGGCCGGCGACGATGAAGATGATCCCCGAAGCGATGGCTACTTTGCACTTCTGGGCTTCCTCCTGCACAAAGTTGGTGCACTTGCCGCCGACCACTCCGACAATGATCCCGAAGACCCCGATGATGATGGCGATGACCACCAGGGCTCTGGCCGCCTGCAGGTCTTGAGGCAAGGCCAGGAGGGAGTCGTAGACCTTGCACTGCATCTGGCCCGTGCTCTGCGTGACGCAGTTCATCCACAGACCCTCCCAGATCACCTGAGCGGTGATGATGTTGGCCCCGATGAAGGCGGTGACCTTCCAGGTGGGGAGAGCGCAGATGATGATGCTCCCCAGGAAGCCGACGATGGCCAGGCTCAGGCCCAGAAGCTGCCGGCAAGTGGACACCATGCTGAGGCTCTGCTGCCGTCTCCAACTAGAGGTTTGCTCAGAGCGAGACGGATGGTTTTATTCCCTGCTCACACACACGGGTTTCTCTGTTCAAGTCGGAGGAGGAGCTTTCTGCCTTTGTTTCCTCACTGAAACTGGTTTGCAAAAAAATCTGGCCTGACTGGATTGTTTCTGAACAGGGAAAATGGCAGATTCTCACTTGCGTGACTCTGAAATGAAGAATGAAGATATATTTAGGAATAAAGTCTTAGTAGAGTGAACACGCTGGGCTTCTGCCTCAGTTTCAGTCTCAGGTTTTACTAGGTGGAAAATGGTTTTGTTTAGCTTCCGAAGATTCATTTTGAAGATAAAATCTAGGAGATCATTAAAATTCTCTACAGTGAAATAAAAAAAATGGAAAATATAGTTCAAAATATGACAGAGGATTAGGGAATGACTTCTAAACAGAAGTTTGTTGCTCAGCGCTCCTTCACAGCTCAACATTGGCGCGTACGCGACGGCGGGGACGATCCCTCCCCCATTTCCTGCCTGGTCAACAGGCCGTCTTCAGAAAAATCATCTGGAAATGTTTTCTTCAAACGCTGGGAACATTGCTGGCATTCAGATACAAGACCAGCCTTCGATTGTCACATTTTGTCCTCTTATTGACGTTTAAAAGGACAAGAAAAGTCTAAAAATTGCTGCCATCAATTAAAAAAAATTCAGTGGTTTGTGCGTTTCTGAAATTAGGATCTGTAGCTGCCTGGTTGTGTCCACTGAGACTGACTGTAGACCCTGTACACATTTGGGGCTCTTTTCAGGGAGCTGTAGGTTCGCGGCTCCGACTGCACCACCCGGCTCATCCTGGAGCTGTTTGACCTGACGGGGTCCGACCTCGGCGTGGTTGGGCGGGTAGAGATGACGCTGAACGGAGCCACACTGCTGTTGGGCTCGTGGAGGAGCTGCGGAGGTGGAAGGGGCCTCTCCTTCTGCCCGCAGACGATGCAGATGAGAGCCCCACCCAGCAGGAGCAGCAGGGAGGAGACCCAGCCGATGTAGACGGAGGAGCCCACCTCCCTCTTCAAGGCCTCCGTCACCAGGGGGTCGTTGTAGACTGTGATGGTGAGCGCCGCCGACCAGCTGGCAGAGACCAGACACAGGACGCCCGCTAGGACACAAAGACCCCCGCCCAGGAGACATGCCTGGGAAATAAGGAATATCACCCATTTACAACCACGTGGAGTTTAGAGCTAAAAACAAATCCGGAAATATGTTTTTTTATCCTGCCATGAAAAACATAGTTTAACAATGTAAAGTGGACAAAAATGTATTAAAAAGCCTCTTCTGCACCTTCTTTCTGGATGAATAGTTGCCCTGCAGCTCTAATTGGTCAGGCGGTCGTCCGCTACAGTTGGCCACGCCCCCGCCCAGGAGGGCGACCAGGAATCCCAAGATGCCGGCGAGGATGGAGATCAAGGTGAGGGCCCGTCCCGCCTGGATGTCAGAGGTCAAGGTGTTCGAGGTGGTGTGTCTCTTGCACTGCATCTGACCTGTGGCCTGATGGACACAGTGCAGCCACAGACCGTCCCACACCTGCACCAGGAAAACACACCCAAACCGGTGGGTCCTGAGGGCTTACTCCATTCCTATTTCCATAACAAAGTCCTTATATATATATATATTATTATTTTAAACAATCGAGATTGTTTAAAGTTTCACCAAATTGTTCGAAACTTGAATTTCTTGAAGTCTTGTGCCGGGTATTAACTTACCGACTGTGCGGACACGATATTTGCCCCCACAAACGACGTCTCCCGCCACATCGGCAGTCCGCAGGCCACGCACACTCCTAAGACGCCCAGCAGAACCAGCGCAAGGCCCCCGATCAGCCTCCCCTGACCCTCCATGGCAAACCGGAAGCTGTCACGCAGCCGTTTGCTAAAGGAAGAGCCGCTGAAATGCTAATTTACCTAAAAATAGAAGCCAGGGGGACGTTAAAGGCGAGGATTCGCGTCTGCACTCCAGTGAAACTGTGACCAAAATCCTGTTGTCGGCTGTTTTCTTCTCCTTTCTGTTGAGTCAAGAAGGTCAGATGACACAAAAATCAACAGACCTGCGAGCTGACGGCAAATATTAGTTCACTGAAACGCCTGGAGACAAGACGCAAATCAGGTTTTGCAGGACGACGGCTGCTGCGGCAACACTTTATTTTCAGAAGCTTCTAATATTAGCCAAATGTGCAACTGTGCAACATTTGACAGAACTTTGAAATCAAAAACTGTAAACTTGCAATACATGAAAAGTCCTTCAGTTGTTAATATCTAAGCCAATATAGTCGACTATAAACAGGATAAAAACATTACAAACGTGGAGCAAAACTGCTGAACTAAACAGCTTTCATCTAAATGGCAAATATATATATAAAAAAACATCAGTTTTAACAATCTCACCTAAAATATTCTACATATTGACAGGAAGTTGGTGTAAAAATATCAAAGTGGTGCAATGAATGAGAACAGCTCTGCCTCCTCATCCTCAGCATCGGTAGGTGCTGCACAAGACGGCCCCCCCAATGACCAGCAGGGCCCCGGACGCCCAGCCCACATAGATGGAAGCCCCCAGTTCCCCCCTCCTCTCCGATGTGGCCAGCGGGTTGTAGAAACCCGTGATGATGCCGTGAGCCGACCAGCTGACGGGAATAATACACAAGGCTCCCGCTACGATGAAGACCACGCCCCCGGACAGGCCAATGTTGGACTTGGTCAGCCTTTCGTCGCGGTAGAAGTTGGTGCAGCGGGCCCCGACCACGGTCAGCCCGATGGCCAGCACGCTGACGGCGATGGAGACGCAGATCAGCGCCCGGGAGGCCTGCAGCTCCTGCGGCAACGCCAGGACGGAGTCGTAGGCTTTGCACTGCGAGTGTCCGGTGCTCTGAAACACACAGTTCATCCACAGACCCTCCCAGAAGACCTGAGCCGTGATGATGTTGGAGCCCACGAAGGCCGTCACCTTCCACATGGGCAGCCCGCAGATGAGGATGGTGCCGAGGAAGCCGAGGATGGCCAAACCCATGCCGACGAGCTGAGTTTGCATTCTGAAGAGTCAGACGCTCGAACGGAGGCTCATCTTTGGGCACCTGCGCTTGAGCGCTGCTGAATTCGCTCCTCTCGAACAGGGTGGAGACGGCTAGATTGTGGCTCAGGTTTCCTGCTCGTCCTGATTCTTGTGTACCATGAATAAGTGGGTGGAGCCAGCATGGATAACAAGAAAAAAGGTTTGACCCAGAAGAAAAGGCTTTGGTCTTCGCAGAAAACCGACACCTCTTCAGCCCTGCCAAAAAAAAAAAAAAAAAAAAAAAGGAAAAAAAGTCCCTGTATACATGAGACTTTAGTTTTAAATTTGACACAGTGCAACTTTAACCCATGTTCATGCACTTTTCAAAGAAAAAAAAAAAAAAAAAAAAAAACACCTAGCTGTTGCTAAAATTGACCAAAATAAGCAGGTGTGCGCAGGAACACCCACTAGTGCAAGTCTGGAACAAACCTGCTCATTCACACACTCGCCACAGTTTAGTCATCAGTTCATTTATTAAAAAGATTAAAACAGGAAGCTAAAAACAGTTCAGTCTGAAGAGAAGCAGCGCACGTCACACATAGGCGCCCGCGCTGGCGGCAGATCGAGGGGCGGAGTACTTGACGGAGTAGCGGCTGTCCTTGTTCTGCTTGCACTGGCAGCAGAGGAGAGTGCCCCCGATGAGCAGGAGGCCCGCGGACCCCCAGCCGATGAACAGCGCCGCGCCCAGCTCCCGCCGCTGCGCGTCGTTCATGATGGGGTTGTAGAAGTCCCTGATGACCGTGTTGGCAGACCAGGACACCGGGATGAGGCACAGGACCCCACCGACGATGAAGAACACGCCAGCAGCAATCACCACCCTGTTCTTGGCCACTTCTTCGTCAATGCAGTTGGTGCACTTGGCCCCGGCAACAGACAGCAGGATTCCCATCAAGGCGACCAAGATGGAGACGACCACCAGGGCCCGGGCCGCCTGGAGGTCCCGGGGCAGCGCCAGCATGGAGTCGTAGACCTTGCACTGCATCTGGCCGGTGCTCTGCTTCACGCAGTTCATCCACAGGCCCTCCCAAAAGATCTGCGCCGTCACGATGTTGTTACCTATGAAGGCAGAGACCTTCCACATGGGCAGAGCGCAGGTGATGATGTCACCCAGGAAGCCGACGGTGGCCAGGAAGATGCCAAGAATCTGCAGTCCGGCAGAAGCCATGCTCTGGTTGGGTCGGTCGGGAACGAAGCACGAGGATGCTGTGCACCTGCAGCTTTTATACCCGCGCGCTCAGGCTCAGCTGACCCTGGTTGGTCCAGGTCGTCAGGCTGAACGCGCTCACCTGCTGTGATGAGCCAACAGGGCTCAGCTGGGGAGGCTGGCGCGCTGTCACCAAAGATGGTCTAAAACTGAGATGGATCACCCACCATCGTTTCCCTCCTACCTCCACCCTGCGTGATAATGGGATATACGTCACCCCTCTGCCCTCCCCCACTCCAGTGTGGAGAAAATCAGTCTCAGCCACACACTTTTGGAACGCTGACACCTGGAAGAAAACCTTAGCTGGAAAATCAGGTGAAACATATTTATATTAGCTGGGTTCGACACTGTTCTAGAGCCTATTATTAGTGTAGCTATACATACAAACTATAGTTATATCTGTTGAGTTTTCCTCTGGTCTCTCTAAAATGAGACTGAAAAAGAAATAAAGGCGTTTTTAAGGAATTACCTTTTATTTATTATGTTTCCTCTGTTTGAAGTAACACTACCCGGTTGGAGACACTGACTGCAGTGTTTCATTCTCCTTTTTCCTCCAGCTCCAGAGGGCCTCTTTGTAAAAAAAAAAAGACACCTCTGAAGTGGAAGGCAGTGTGATGGATGCTTACATTTGAGGGCCAAAGCCCCCCCGGAGGAGGGGGCTGTGGAATTTTGAGAGGAAGCTGAGCTAGTATAAAGCCCCCGAGCGCTGGCCGAGGTTACAGTCAGCAGTTTTGCGAACCCTAAATCAGAGTGGTGGCGATGGCGTCTTTGGGGCTGCAGATACTCGGCGTTGGGCTGGCGGTTCTGGGCTGGATTGGAAACATATTGATCTGTATGCTGCCCCTGTGGAAAGTGTCCGCCTTCATCGGGAACAACATCGTGGTGGCCCAGACCATCTGGGAGGGACTGTGGATGACCTGCGTGGTCCAGAGCACGGGCCAGATGCAGTGCAAGGTCTACGACTCCCTGCTGGCTCTGCCTCCGGACCTCCAGGCGGCCCGAGCCATGGTGGTCATCGCCATCCTCTTCTCCCTGTTCGGTCTGCTGCTCTCTGTGGTTGGAGGCAAGTGCACCACCTGCATTGGGGACAAGCTGGCCAAAGCAAAGGTGGTGATTTCTGCGGGGGTTTTCTTCGTCCTGAGCGGCGTGCTGTGCCTGGTGACCGTGTCTCTGCCCGCTAACACCATCATCAAGGACTTCTACAACCCCATGGTGCCAGACGCCCAGAGGAGGGAGCTGGGAGCGTGTCTCTACGTGGGCTGGGGAGCCTCCGGACTGCTGCTCATCGGCGGCGCTCTGCTCTGCTGCCCAGTGTCCCTCCGGAGGAGATCGCTACACTGGAGTCAAGTACACTGCGCCTAAATCCACGTCACCGGCCAAGGAATTCGTCTGAGCTGCTGCAATAAATGTGACACTTTGGCTTTTTAAACTAGCGACTTCACAGTTGGAACCTGTTTTTGTTTGTGACTAACTTTTTTTTAAATGACTCTTTTGTTTCTAAACCACAGCATCTTTAGGTTCTAATTCATGTGATATTTATGTAATGAAAATCTTGAAAGGAATTTAGACAATAAATATTCTATCAACTTTGTTTGAGTATCTCTGCTCTGGTGAACCGTAACAATACTTGCAGGTAATTTTTAGAAAGAGTCCTCACTTCACTTCATATAAAGCGGTTAATAAATTAATAAAGCGGTTACAATAAATGAGGATTCCTGATTATTAAATAGGTTTATAGGGGTAAAAGCATGCAGGGGCAGGAGTCAGGATTCCTCACAGGCCCCTTCCAGCCTGAAACAACAGCCCCGGTCTGCCCCCAACCCGAGAGCTGAAATCAGAAAGGAGTCTTAGTTCAGTTCCTTTCAGGACTCTTTACCGTCAACCAGGTCATCTTTGCTGGTTCCATAAAGATTTATTTGTTTTACTTGGAAAATAAAAAAAAAATTAAATAGTTTTTAGAAGAAAGCTTTTAATTATTAACAGTTATATGTAATTCTGCAGCTAATATTAAACTTGAAGTCACAAAAATAAATTCGTAAAAAAGTTAACAACTACAAAATAGGTACCAGTTTGAAAGAGGGTTCACAAAACTACACAAAACAGAAATAACACAGGACCGTTTGGTTTTCCCTCGAAAGACTGACTTTAAGGTTTGAAATTTATCAGCCTGACAAGACCTGGCAGATGTGCTCTTACTGGCCGATGTGTAAATATCCATTCTTCAGAGATATCAGCCCGTTCCTTAGCAACATGAATCCGGGCGTACACGGAGGGCTGTTGTCTCTGACAGTGGCATCCATTTGCCTCAACAGACACCGTAAATTACCACATAAAACAAGAGTGTCTGACTGAAGCCGTGCAAACATCTCGGCCAGATACACTAAATTCCCAGGCGTGCACTCCCCTGAATTCTTGCACGCCTTATCACTGCTCAGAAGTCCGGTTTCTGTTTGATTACCGCGACTGAGAGAAGCGTCACGGTAAACAATTCAGGCATCATTTGGATTTTTTTCTATTTCCATCTGGTTCACTCTGTAAAATGTTGCTTCTTTTTTTGGCAGGTTTTTTTTTTCAAATGTTAAAATTGCTTAATTAATATAAAAATCACAAGACTTCCAGAAGAAAAAGCTAGCTTTTAAACGTGTTACTGGTATCTCTGACAAAAATAATCAGTTTAAAGAAATGTCTCACACATAGTCCATGTTTGAAGATGTGGCTCTTGTAGGGGCAAACTTGGCAGGAACGTAGGGCCGGCCGTCTTTTGGGGGGCAGTTGTTGCAGAGGAGACCCCCCCCCAGCAGCAGCAGCCCAGACGAGCCCCAGCCGATGTAGAGAGCCGCCCCGAGCTCCCTCCTCTGAGCTGCGATCACCAGGGGGTTGTAAAAGTCCCTGATCACAGCATGAGCCGACCACGACACCGGGACCAAGATCAGCAGGGCGGCTACGATGAAGATCACTCCGGCCACAATGCAAGTTTTGGCTTTAGCTGCCTCGTCCTCCATGCAGTTGGTGCACTTCCCCCCGACCACGGCCACGAGGACGCCGACCACCCCGACGATCACGGAGACGATCACCATGGCCCTGGCGGCCTGCAGGTCTTGAGGCAGCGCCAGCATGGAGTCGTACACCTTGCACTGCATCTGGCCCGTGCTCTGGACCACGCAGTTCATCCACAGGCCCTCCCAGATGGTCTGAGCGGTGATGATGTTGGCCCCCACAAAGGCAGTGACCCTCCACAAGGGCAAAGCACAGCTGATGATGGTGCCCAGCCAACCAAGAAAGGCCAACATCACACCCATGATCTGGAGCCCCTGGGAAGCCATGCTGGTGATGCTGTGACTGCTGGTCTGACAGCAGCTTGTGGACGTATTTACTGTGTTCTGATGGTTAAAAGTCCCAAAAAAAACCACCTCCCCTTTGTGGTGCAAACTTTCAGGGTGGAGTTTTCCTCCAACCAGACAAAAGGGGCTAAAGCTGTTACCTGATCTCCACAACTCTTGTTCCCAATCTGCTTATTGTTCCCATACATTCGAGCTTTGTTTCCTCCAGCTAGCCTCCAAGGGTGTCAACAATGGCTCTACATCCCTCCTGTGCTGACACACACAGACCCACTCACCCAAAACCACCCCTTGAGCAAACATCAGAGTCTCCCTTGGGTTAATGAGAAGAGAAGAAAGAGAAGGTGGAGTTGTTTGGGGTTTTTTTTAAACAACAACAGGATCAATCACTAGTTTAGTCCTGGAGTTTGATTTGGTCTCAGACTTAAAGCAAATGGATGCTAACTTTTCCTGTTTGACGTTCCAATTTGCCCTCCTAATTATATGAAAACTATAAATCCCAAATCTGACGAAGCACAAACACCTGCTCCCTAAAGGTTTGAACAAAGACCAGTTTCAGGCTGGCTCCACTTTCCTGCCACACCCAAACCGGTTCCGCCAGAACATTCGAACAACAGGTGGTTCTCAAATGCTGTTAGCGCACTCAAAATGGAAATGTAGTTGGTTGGATATGGGTTTTTTTATTCTATCACAGATGTTGTGTACGTGTAAAAACAACCAGTAAGAACAGCTTAAGACTTTTTTTTTTTTAACAAAACATTTATTTACAATGTAGTTGATACACCAATAATCACACACACCCACATACATGGTTCATGATAACAAAGAAAGAGATTAGAGAGCGTACTATTAGGACATGACAGCTTTAAAAGCATTCATATATATATGCAGGTATAAAAAAATCAATGTCCCTTGTGGCGTGTGGTTCCTGTTTTGTTATCTGTTTCCTCAAAGCGCAGCAAGGTGTCGCAACCCTGTAGCCTACTGCCGCCCAGTAGTGCCAGTTCATCCACGTGATAAAAACTGCTTCGGAACTCAGACGTAGCCCTTTCCGGACGCCGGTGCTGAGGCCTCAGATCTGGCGGCGTTGTATCGTGCGGTGTACGAGCCGTCTTTTTTCTCTGGGCAGTTGCAACACAGCAGTCCTCCTCCGATCAGCATCAGGGCTGCTGCGCCCCAGCCGATGTACAGCGCAGCGCCCAGCTCTCGTTTCATGGCGGCGGGCACCAGCGGGTTGTTGAAGTCGCTGATCACTTGGTGGGCTGTCCAGCAGGTGGGGATGAGGATGAGGACCCCGGCCACGATGAAGGTGACTCCGGCGGCGATGCCCACCTTGGATTTGGCCGTCGGGTCCTGCACGCAGTTGGTGCATTTCCCTCCAGCGACGGAGAGCAATATTGCGACGATCCCCACCAGGATGGCGACGACGAGGAGGGCCCGGGCGGCTTGGAGGTCTGAGCTGAGGGCCAGCATGGAGTCGTAGACCTTACACTGCATCTGGCCAGTGCTCTGAACAACACAGTTCATCCAAAGCCCTTCCCAGGTGATCTGCGCGGTGATAATGCTGCTCCCGATAAAGGCAGTGACTTTCCACATGGGAAGAGCGCAGGAGACAATGGCGCCGATCCAGCCTAGGATCCCCAGGGCCGCACCGAGCATCTGAAACCCCGTAGACACCATCTTTACAGCAGGCTTGGCTTCTCAAAATGAAAAACTCTGGAGCTAGAATGTTTCTCCTGCACGCCTTCCACTGAAGTCAACCTGTGGCGCAGTCGTCTCCCTCTGCGACACAGCCGGCTCTCCTGTGCAACCCACCGAGAAAGGAGGAGCAATGAAGGCTCACAGCCATCAGGGCCTGCTTTTCAGGTCCTCCTCTGAGTCACACACACACACACACACACCCCATAACCTGTTTGTCCTCCCCCCGGCACAGCGTTGTTAACAGAGGAAGAGAACCTGTCTACCATCCAGCACCGTGAGAACAACAAACGACACAAAAGAGCGATCTGTAACTCAAAATAATGAATAATATTACCATCTAAACTGCTCAAAAACAACACAATCTGACTTTTTACCCCCACTTCCTGGCCGATTTGCCCTCCCCAGGTATTTCACCTAGGGGAGGGGCCTTAGTGAGACATCACATTTGAATAAAAACATCAGGATGACCAAATATGGGCTGGCAACGTTGTGGTTTCACACCACCAGAAACTATGGTAACGGCAGGTACGCAAGTGAGGGTTTTCCCACTTCCTGCTCCGTCACCACCGCCTGACGAATTAACTACATAACACAACACAACTAGTTTTAATCGGACATTTTCTGTAATGTTCACTTTAAAGTTAAATCACTCGATTAAATCTTCTCCTTCTTTGTATTCTGCTGGATGAGGAGGTGTTTTATTTTACCGATGAACCACTGTCATAATTCTAGGAAACGTATCTTTTAAACATCAACTTATTGGCATTAATTTTGGTACGTAACATTGCTAAAACCTACAGAAGAAGCCAGAAAACTCACTCTTAGTTTCATAATCTGCATGTTGGCACATCAGATTATTTTAATTGTGGGTGGTTGAGAAAAACTTGAGAAAAACTTCTTTATCAGATGTCCTGTTTATGTCATCATACTTTACTGGGAACAAAATGGCCTAAAAAAAAGACGTCTGCCTAGCTCATCTGTTTATCAAAAGAACAAAATGTCAAAAGGTTAATTTTGACCTCTTTGATGCTTCCAGCGCCATGAGGCCCGACTGTCAGGGCCGACGTCTGACGTTCCTTTGTTTGGCAAAGATTCCAAGAAAGGGGGTTTGTTTGATATTTATGTGAGCGTTAAAGAGAAAAAGGAATAAATGAAGTCAGTGTAAGTCAGAGATTTATAGTGTGACATATTTCTCAGTTCTGGACTTTGCACGCTGGATTGCGTAACTCCGAAATGGCAAAAGGTTGTCTCTGAAGTTTTTGTTTGGCTGTTCTGCACGCTGTCCTTAAGGAGGCAGCAGTGTGTGTGTGTGTGTGTGTGTGTGTGTGTGTGTGTGTGTGTGTGTGTGTGTGTGTGTGTGTGATGTGTGTGTGGGGGATGTGGAGCGGGGAATCTGGTTCATGCCAGTATTAATCTGGCCTGAATTTCCTCGAAACATGACTCAGAGTTTTTCCTCCTAGAAGCAATTCAAATACAGTAATCTAAAATCAATGCTTCAAGTGCAATAAAAGCTCGTAATAAAAAAAAGAAAACAACAAAATGTCACAAACAATAATAAATCTGATGCCAGTAGAGAAACGGTGACGCCTGGTTCTGCCTCCATAAACCTCCGAGGATTTATTACCCAGAAACTGGAGCTCCTCACACACATTATCCAGCGTCTGTCTAAACACTCCCGCTGGAATTACCCGTCTTCCTTTCAATGAGGCTGTTGTCTGTGGTTCGAACCCAAGGAGTGGGGGGAACGCTGGACGACGCTCTGCAGCCAACACAACGTTAATGTTTAGAGGAAAACCCGCACCAGCACAGGGGGAACGCGAACATTCCTCAGAGGTAGAATTGAAGCCGTCTTGTGGGGAAGAGACTGAGCTAGCCCCGCAAATAAAGGGACATTTCAAAGTTTGGACAGTGATTACTCACAAACACTTGGATTAGCATGGAGGCGTCTAAATATTGATGTGATACAAAGTGATTTATGGTACAGTGGGTGCTACATTTTTATGGTGTTTGGCTTGTGTGCTGACTGTCTGTACAGTATCTACAGCACCATAATTCATCCTGACCAACTCCTTATCTGCTCGCTGAAAGAACTCAAGGACTTTCTAGGTGGAAGTCACCTCTATATTAGTTACATTTCCAAGTTCTCCAGCTGACAGTGTCGCACAATGCAAAAGTAGATATCTCCTAATTGTACTTCTGCCTTTTTTGAACAGCTGCTTCACAAAAACACCAGGTTATCTAAGCAGCTTCCTTTTTGCCCTCCTACGCGCACCCAGTCTGGTTGGCTGACATCGCTCCCATTGTTCTACTGCAGCAAGCGAGGATGGTGACATTATTAATGTGCTATTACACACGAGAAAACGAGCCAGTAATGAATAATCCTTCTGCTAACTGAAACTCACTCATCAAAGGTGGGAAAACGCTGCGGTTTTCAGGTGAAACTTCCCAAACTGCACCAATATGATTCTGCATTTTGTTAAATCCCTCAAATTGGAGTGCGGGGAAATACAACGTAAAAAACAGCCAACCAGGTGTAGCTGTTTGTGTCTGCATGGAGGTCATGCACAGGTATATTTCTGCAACTGCAGCTCTCCGCCGAGGCAGACAGTACATCTATAGTCTGTATTACTTATCGCAGTACCTGGATGAAGTAAGTCAGTGGCACAGTAATTTAAGGTTTTTCTTTTTGTGGTAGATTCAAGAGCAACGGCATAAAAAAAATGTCAGTAAACTACGCGGAAAAAGAAGATGAGGAGGCAAAGATCACCACAACAGGAAGCACAGCAGTCAGTGTATGTGATGAGAGGAGGAGGCGTACCTCGCGGGGGGGAAACAGACAGCTAAAGAGACATCTAATGAGAGGAAATAAACCACTGAATTCTGTGAAAGGTCACTTTTAACCAGCATTCAGGCCCGATAATCTCCCTCACCAAAGAGTAACCAAAGGAAACAGCTATGATTTCATTTTCTTTCCACGTGAGCTGTTTTCTGACTCTGGGAGTAGATCTGCGCCACAGCCAAAGGAGATGGAAACACTACTCACAGGTTCACCAGTTTGACATTAACTTGTTAGTGGTGCACGATGAAGACGCACATTTGAGCTGTGGGTTTTACTGAGGGCTGTAAAAGCAGAAAAACGAGCATTCGTTTGAAACATCTGTTTGCATATTTGCAACAGTCTCATGTGGTCACCTATCAACCACATAGCAAACTCCGCCGTGGCCACTCATTACCTCTGGACGGCAATAAAGCAATCACACCCAGAGCTTCCACGGGCAAAAGGTTAACCGTAAAGATACACCCTTCTGGAAACAGCACAGATGAGCGCCGCACCTTCCTTGAAGGGAAATGAGGCCAAAGCCCAGGACTCGCCTGATTGGCTAATTTAAGCTGCTGATGTCATGTTGAAGGGGCCAGGGCCCTCGGTCATAAAACATTGCACACATAACTCTCATCGAGCAGGATAGAAAAACCATCCGAGCAGGAAGTTTGAGAAGAAAGACCGCTGCGACAGACAAACACGCCTGGACCAAACCGCGGGCGCCGTAGCGACGTCGCTTTCAGGGGACAAGGAAACGAGGAAATTTAGCCAAATTCAACAGAGACTCTAGAAGAGGGGACCCATCTGGCGCACCATGTCATCTTTTGGACTCGAGCTGACGGGCGTCTCTCTGTCGGTGCTCGGCTGGATGTTGAGTATAGTCACTTGCGCCTTGCCCATGTGGAGGGTCTCGGCCTTTATCGGCGCCAACATCGTGACGGCTCAGGTGTACTGGGAGGGTCTGTGGATGAGCTGTGTGTTCCAGAGCACGGGGCAGATGCAGTGTAAGGTCTACGACTCCATGCTGGCGCTGCCTCCGGACCTGCAAGCCGCCCGGGCCCTCACCGTCGTCTCCATCATCGTGGGGTTGGTGCCCTCCTTATCTCAATGGTGGGGCCAAGTGCACCAACTGCATCGACGACGAAGGGGTGAAGGCCAAGGTGATGGTCTCATCGGGAGCAGCGTTCATCGTAGCGGCTCTGGCAGAGCTGGTTCCGGTGTCCTGGTCAGCGAACACCATTGTGGTGGAGTTCTACAGCCCCATTATCCCCACGGGTCAGAAGATGGAGATTGGGGCAGCGCTCTATCTCGGCTGGGCTGCCTCTGCGCTGCTCCTGGTGGGAGGGTCCATCCTCTGCTGCAGCTGCCCTCCGAGGGAAGAGAAGACGCTGCGGTACACCATGCCGACCCAGAGCCGCGGCGCGTACTCGGCTGCACCGAGGTCAGTCGCTCAGAGCTCCTACACCCGGAGGGACTATGTGTGAGGCCAGAGGGACAAGCCAGAGTCTGGCTTTTACAGCCGTGTTGAGAAATGTTCAGAGAAATAATCACAGTTATTCAACAGAAAGTGTGCAGCAGTCAAACGCGGTTTTGAGACCTTGAACGCACCCTAAATTCTTCATGTTTTCGATACTAGACTCCATACAGATGTTTAATAGTCCTGTTTACACGACTGGGTGTAAAAATGCAGTAATCAGGAGATTGTAGCTTCTGCCCATATTTATTATTTGTTTTAAATAGTTCATTTTGTAAATGTTCCGACTGGTGATTCTGTACATACCTTACATCTACTTACTGTTTAACCAAATATTCTCTTAGAAACTAGTCACAGATGTGAACAGTAAATGGCCAGAGGCTACTTTAAGGCATTTTCTACACTTATAAAACACGTTTGTTCGTATTAAAATCTGTTTTCCGAAAGTCAGAAGAAGACAGGGAGAGAAAGCTTGTAAATATGTGAGTTTTGGAAATATTTTAAACAATGATTGCAAATCTTCGTAATATATAACATCGCATTTAATAAAGATTTATACTCAGCAACATATGGTTCTAATTCATCCTCTCCAGCAGGAGTCTCTTCCTGTTCGCTGACACAGATTTTAAACCGAAACCATCTTGGCCTGTTTTGAATAGTCAAATTTTGCCTGTTTGTTCCAACAGACAACCTTTATTTCAACCCCGTGTGCAACAAACGGGGGATCAAGTAAATAACAAAAATAATAATTAAAAAAAAACCCCCACAAAGATGGGCAACTTATTAACTTCGATTTAACTATATTCCGGAAAAATCAGTTATGATTGGATCTTTGCCCGAGGCAGGATCTTCATTTTTAGAGTTACAGCAAACATCTCAGGCAGATCTTTCAGAGCAGAAGATATAAATATGCTCTGTCTACTTTCAGGTTGTAAATGTAGGCAAACGTTGGACAACACCAACACACACAGGCCCCCGACAGAGACGGCGGACACCTGCTGATGTTTCTGGGCTAACACGCGGCATGACCGCACACGTGCGCACCTGCAGGTCGCAACACATGTTGTTACTGACACGCCAGAAGGTAGCAGATGCAGGAAAGAGCCAGTAGGTGTGTTTAGGTGCTGTTGATGACAAAACACCAGTCACACCAGTGTTTTTCAGCTAAAGCTGTAGATTCTCGTGGCCTTTATTATGCTAGCACATATTGTATTTACCTGACAATAAAAGGGCTTCTGAGTAATGACCCACCCAGCAGTGGAGTGTGTATGATGCTGTTGAGAACAAGCAGGAGTCTAGTTTCAAAGCTGCGAATAATGCGGAAATATGCCATTACCTCTTAACATTTGATGGTTCGCTAAAAACTTTGCTTTTAGGCTGCAAAAACATCCCCATTTCATCAGGCAGGTGCGTGTCTGTGGTGGCTGTGTGGTAAACAGCATCACCGATACTGAAGTGGCTGCGGTGTGTGTATGCTAAAGGTGTCTGAATATCAGCCCACTTTGTTTTCTCTCTCCTCGTGTTGACTCTGGGTGCAGTTATTCTGGTTTCTAGACCTCTTCCCGACAACGAATCCTGATTGCTTAGGAAAAACCATCATGAGCGAAACAAGGAAGTAACAGAAGACCAACAGTGTCAAATGAAGCTTGGGTTTGTTTAATTTTGCGTCTACTTACTAACTTGCCCTGAAAACCTAAACCGCCTAACTGAGTGTGTTGGTGTTAGATCAGACTGAGAGATTCACCTGGTCACCGCCCACATACACACACACACACACACACACACACTGTCTTCTAGAAGTAGTACCACCTATAAATGGATGTACATTTTCACACTACAATGGCAATAACGGGGTATAAGTGTACACTTTTGCCACTTTGTGACCCTTTTTTTACACGTTTACTTTTTTGAACTGAACCACCTTACTCAGTTTTTAAGTTGTCAGGAACAGTAAATATTAGCTGAAAAGACGCAAACTTTGAGGAACAAATCAGTTAACTGACTTTTACCTGCGACTAACCCCCACATACACACCCTTTCCACCATCCCGTGCTACCCTCCTCCAACGTATGGTGGGGTTTCTTGTTTCCCTCCATGAAGACAACCTCTTGTTGACATCACTGCCGAGGGACTCCTCCTCGCTGCCCAGCGGTATAAAGGATCTCTGGTTTCTGCGGTAGCATCTCTTAGCAACGACACACCCTGCTGCAGGTGAGTGACGCTTCAGAAGGCTCAGGGACGGCCGACAGCACCAGCTTCTCCTCAAATCACACTGCTTTTGGCTGCACCTTTAGGCTTTGCTCATCGGAGAGAGAGCCGCCATGTCGATGGGTATGGAGATTGTGGCATAGCCCTCGGAGTCCTTGGATTTATCCTCACGATTCTGGCAACGCTTTGCCCATGTGGAAGGTGTCGGCCTTCATCGGGGCCAACATCATCACCGCTCAGACTATCTGGGAGGGTTTATGGATGAACTGTGTCAACCAGAGCACGGGCCAGATGCAGTGCAAGGTCTACGACTCCATGCTGGCCTTGTCTCAGGAGCTGCAGGCCTCCAGGGCCATGATGATCATCGCCATCATACTGGCTGTCCTCGGAGTCATGATCTCCATCGTCGGGGCCAAGTGCACCAACTGCATCGAAGAAGAGGGGGCCAAGGCGAAAGTCATGATCATTGCTGGCATCTTCTTCATTCTTAGCGGTATTCTGGTCCTCATCCCTGTCTCCTGGACCGCCAACGTCATCATCCAAGATTTCTACAATCCCATCATCTGTCGTTCGCAAAGGAGGGAGATTGGAGCAGCGCTTTACATCGGCTGGGCGACTGCCGCCTTGCTGCTGATTGGAGGGGCCATGTTGTGCAGCAGCTGTCCGCCAAAGGAGGAGAAGTACAAGCCGCCGCGGATGGCCTACTCCGCCCCAAGGAGCGTCAGCGCTGGAGTGTACGACAGAAAAGACTACGTTTGATGGAAGATAAAGAAGTGACCAAAAAAGGAGAGGGGGGCACTCTGAGTGTGTGTGTGTGTGTGTCTGCGTGTGTGTGTGAGTGCATGCGATGTTCTTTTGTGGTTGACCAACAGAGTGGTACTACAAGAAAAGACTCCGAGATGAAGAAGAGTGTACGAAAACTGAATTTCTGCTTTGGCTTTCCTCATTTTAGCAAGTTCTTTCTATGTTCCATCTTTATAATGTTACACACTTTACTATAACCACCTGAATGTGTGTGTGTGTGTGTGTGTGTGTGCTGCTTGCTGTAAATATCTGTGTTAAAAGTCTCATTTTACTGCCTGCTTAGCAAGATTGTTGAGTTTCTGGTGTGTGTGTGTGTGTGTGTGTGTGTAAGTGCGTGTGTGTCTTTTGCATATGATATTTGCTTAGGAGAGTTTCTACTGAGACCGAAACTGGAGATGGAGCCATAACCCAACCTTCAGGTGACAACTTCTACCCAGTTTAACTCTCCCGAGGACACCAAAGGACGTTTATATAAAGTCTATGTAATCTTTCTGATCATAAAAGTGATGTGGTTTGATGTGTTTGAACAGTGTGTTCATTTTTAGCATTTAAGAAACTTTTATATGTCAGAAACCTGCTTGTCCGTGTCAAATGTTGGTTAATGTGTGTGTGAGAGCAAGCCGAGGGAACATTGCTGTAGGATATTCCCCAAACAAGCGGGTCAAATCAACATTTCATCAACTTTTCAGCTCTAATGTGGTGTGTTGCTTAAGCGTTGTAAAAAAGTGATTTTTTAAAAATATATATAATAATGATAATAAAATGTTAAATGTTTAACAGTCCTGAGAAATGACATTTTAATTTTTAACCCTACTACACTCACAAAGGATCGCTTCGTCTTGTTTGCCTGGGACAAACAGGGATTAGTCTGGGTCGCGCTTCAAACGGGTTTTTGCAGTTTCTTCGCCGAACCACCATCGGAGCAGTCAAAGTTCATCTGTCAGAGGGCGTGGCAGCCGACTCCATTACCTGCCGAGTGCACCTGCCCCAGCAGGCGCGGCCGTTGCTGTGCTCAACATGGCTCCAATTACGTATATTTATCCGGTTTCTTTACTCCTCCGTGCAGATGTGAAGACTTCTTACGTCAGGATTTAAAGCACAGAAAGAGCTCGGTTCCACTGCTTTGCTCAAATACTCTCATTCAGCCTCTAGTCTACACATTTTACTACTGTTACTGTTTACCAAACAGCTCAGTTCTCATTGGTTACTAAAAAAGGTTTACCTTGCATAATTTTCACAAATGAGTCATCTGCCTTTTAGCACTAAGCAACAACGATGGGGTTTCTGGTTGCTATAGAAACACATTGTTGGACATCGTTAAGTCCCCAGCCCATTGGTGATGGCAACTCTTGAGTATCAGGGATACTGTTGCCTAGGAGATGCCTGATAGCTCGTTACCCCCCTCCAGAGGACAATTTAGCCCCCCTGCTTCACAGCGCAACCCGGTCTGAACAGGTATGAGATGGAAGGAAGTAGTTTCAACGTTTTTTTTTTTAATATTTAAACTTTTTTACCTGGTAGACATCATCAGAATGGTCAGCTGACGCCGACCGCATCACAACATAGGGGACGGACACAATAACAGCTAACGCTACAACCACAAACACCGTTGGTCTGCTTGTTTTGCCAATTCTGCGCTTATTTGTACCGAAAACAAGATCAGAGAGTTTTCATGGACCGGGTGTTTATCTCAGAGTGTTTATCTCCGCAAATCTCTTTCTACAGGTAACATGCGAAAAGCAACATGTTGACAATCAAACGATGACCTTTTTCAACAACCGCTTCAGGAGTTGTGAGCAAACAGTCAGAGACAGCGGGCCTGGGCCGGCCAGCACTTGATTTTAAGAAGCATAATTAGGTTGTTTAACAAAGCACTGAGACTAGGTCTCCTACATAAGGATAAAAGCTGTATTAGGCTTGTTTTTTTACTTTGAAAGCTAATAACCAAACTGTTCTGGGAAAACAGATAATATTCATCAATACTTTGTTATTGCTATTTTACTGTCTTATCGGTAGAAAAATTAACCAGAGGAGGTTTATTAGTCTCCGGCCACATGCTACACGGTTCCTCCCACCAGGTTTTAAAACAGCCCCATACCTGTAATCTGAGAGGACCGTGGTCCAGGAGGCCCAGCCGGTGGAGTTTGACCCACTCACTGGAAAGATATTAGCCACACATACGCTACATACATACAAATCTAATAAAAGGTTTGTGATGTTCCAAAAGTTTTCAAGGTTCAAGGTCAACTCATGAGCAAAGGATTCTGATGCCGTAGATAATCTCCATAAATCTTTGTGTAAATCTATAAGGACACAAGTTGTATTTTGTCCCTGAGCTCAGACTACTGTTTCCTGACTTCTCACACCATTTTCTTTGCGAAAGAAAAAGTGCATTCCTGTCCTCCTGGAAATTCTACAACTCTTATCAGGGAGCCTTCCGCCCTTTTACACGACCTAATGGGCTGTCTGACAATTTATTCAGGAGTAAATACAGATAGATTTGAGCTGTTGTGAAATGTTCCAGAGTTACTAATGAACAGGACGGAAATGTCTGTTTAACTATCAGCCCTGTAAAATAACAAACATCATGATACGAAAATACAATCAAAGGCACCATAAATATGAAAAAGAGGAGTTTAATGCACTGTATTTTAAAGTTCCTTTGACCAGGATTGTTTAAATAACGGGCGGTTTTATTAAATTTGTGCACTCTCATCTGTTTTTTAAGTTTCTCACTCTTTGTTTGCATCGTTTACCTCAGATATAGGCTTCACGCCGTCTCCATGGCGACAGCTCACAGCCTGCTTTTTCCCCACAGACACATCTCCCGTAGTGATGGCTGTTGATTCCTGCCCTACTCAGCTACCAAGGGACTGATTAAGACCTATAGTTGGAGGCATGAATACGCCTGCTGACGCACAAACTCAAAAACCGAGCTGTAACACAAAATGAACCTATGATTATGCTCAATATGATGTATACATGCAATCCCACACGAGAACTAAGGTAACAGATGACTGGGGCTACTTAAAAACATAATGCATTTTTTAAAAAAATCAAGAAAATGGTAAAATGGTTTAGATTTTCCCTCCATCAGAGGAAAAGAGAGGAAACGTTTGGGTCTGCGGGAGGTGCGATGCTGCCACCTAGCGACAGAACGGTGTAGTGCCGCGGTACAATATAATCCTGTTAGCCGCTTTTACGACATTATCTCCCTCAACGAACAAGCAACGCCTAAAAGCTAACTGCAGATATACCCATAGATAAAAAATATTACTGGCAGGAGTCAATGTAGTGGTAAATGTCACGCTGGAGAGCGTGTTCGTGCTGCAGACTGCCCTCCAGCCTACGTCTGACGCCATCACGCAGCACCAGCTGTTGACAGCCGCCCTGTGCAGACTTGCTCAAGCCAAATCTGTCACCGTGGACATATTTAACCCTGCATGCTGTTCGTCGAGCTCCCGCTCACCAACCTTATGCTGCCATGAGTGCTCTGTGCCGCCTGGTCCAGAGAGGGTTGTGGGCCGCCGGGCCGTCCTGTCGGTTCTTCCCCGGACTGCAGGCCGTCTGTGGTGTTGCTGCCCCGGTTCGGGCCACCAGCTCGTCCAGGTAACGTCCCCCCAGATGGCTTCTGGGCTGTTTGGTGTGGTTCTGGCCCGTTACGCCGCTGCCAGGCGGAAACGACGGCCCGGTGTCCCCACGGAACCGGTTCCCCTGACTTAGCGGTTAGCATGTGTGGGCATCCGTCAGTGAGTATGGACTGTAAATAAATGACATTTAGCCGTCTGTTCGGCGTCGAGACAGGAGTTGAACTGTCTTCACAGTTGCAAACGGGCCCCGATTAACGTCATTGTTAATGAAATGTTAATTAATGGCGGCGTGCGTCGCTGAATTGACGCCAAATTTACCAAAATGCTTAAGAGCCGATGCTAGCTCAAGCTAATGCCAGCTTGTTTGCCGTAAACCAGTAAGACGCTAGCGAGCAGATAATAAAACACTGATTCTTGGCTGCACTGGTGTTGGTTTCTAGTGTTACATTTGACGGAGTGTGTCCGTCTTTGACGCCTTTTGTGCTCCTGTCCCTGCAGCAGCGTGGGCCCTGTCAGCGTGACCTATGACGTCTTCGACGGGAAGGGGGACAGCACCCCCCTGGTGTTCCTCCACGGGCTCTTT
Organism: Tetraodon nigroviridis; assembly: GCA_000180735.1. Classification (NCBI taxonomy): domain Eukaryota; kingdom Metazoa; phylum Chordata; class Actinopteri; order Tetraodontiformes; family Tetraodontidae; genus Tetraodon; species Tetraodon nigroviridis. The sequence goes on from CAAE01015001.1 coordinate 634,320, forward strand.
GGCAGCAAGTCCAACTTCCATTCCATAGCCAAGTCCTTGGTGCAGCGCACTGGCCGGAAGGTAACGCATTCATGGAGGCGTGCGGGCCTGCTGACGCCAGCAAGGATGCATCATTTATTTAGGCTGCTTCTGAGTCTGGAACTCCCAGGGGAAGGCGCTTCCAGCATGTTGTTTGTTATCCGATACCACTCCTCTGCCAGCTCTGGTTTTCCAATGAGTATTGACGGATGAAAGTGGACGCTGGGACGTGATCTGCCCTAACTGTCACTTGTCCAGTTAGGTGCTGACTGTAGATGCCCGTAACCATGGCAACAGCCCTCACAGCCCAGTGCTGACCTACGAGGCGATGACCGAGGACCTGAAGCACCTCCTGGCTCAGCTGCATATAGAGAAATGCGTCCTGGTGGGACACAGCATGGGCGGGAAGACGGCGATGGTGACCGCCTTGACGCAGGTCAGGAGTCCCACGTCGCCTGAACCTTCCAGGCTCCGTCCTCTTCCTCCATTTCCATTTGGTCTTTGTTCCTAATTGTCCTCTCTGCGTCCTGGTCTCAGTCCAGCTTAGTGGACAGGCTGGTGGTGGTGGACATCAGCCCCTCGCGCTCATCCACCGCCTCCAACTTCCGCTTCTACATCCAGGCCATGCAGGAGATGAAGATCTCCAGCGACATCCCTCGCTCCACCGCCAGGCGGATGGCCGAGGATCAGCTGCGCTCTTTGGTTGAGGTCAGGGGTCAAACTTGAAACTCAGAGATGCAGTTTGGACTTTGATCACCTGGGGGCAGTAGAAGCGACCCAGAAGCCCGGCCGCTCCGTTTTCCGTCATTTCCTCCTTGTTTTCTCTTCAGGACCGATCGGTGCGCCAGTTCCTGCTCACCAACCTGGTGGAGCAGAACGGTCACTACTCCTGGAGGGTCAACCTGGAGGCCATCTCGGCACACCTGGAACACATCATGAGCTTCCCCAGCTTCGACTCCACCTACGACGGACCGACGCTCTTTTTGGGCGGAGCCAGTTCTGCGTACATCAGGTAAACGCCAACATTCCTGCCATTTGGGGAAGGGGAATAAAACCTTGGGACGCTCTCCCGATGACGTACTCTTCGCCTCTTCCCATCCAGCTCCGACGATTACCCAGAAATCCAGAGGCTGTTCCCCAACGCCGACATCCAGTACATCCCTGACGCCAGCCACTGGATCCACGCCGACAAACCTTTAGACTTCATCAGCTCCATCAGCTCCTTCCTCCAGTCCTAGCCGCCCCGACACCTCCCAACTAGTGTTTTTTCTTTTATTTCTCGAAATGCTCAACATCTCTGAGCAGATTTCTCAGCGAGGAGTCATGGAAGGTACTGAACATTGGACCGAACTCCTCCTCCGAACGGCAGTCGCCTCCGGTTTTAATCTAGCGTCGCGCCACTTGTTGGTCCTTAGTGTGTGTTTTTTTTAATCGGTGTTTTCGGATGGCTGCCTAAATGTTTCAAATGTAACGTTTACTGGGAGGTTTCAGAGGTCGAGGACTAACCCAAAGACGCTCGGATTCACGCCTTTGTGATTCTTCTGGTCAAATATTTATGCAAGCTAGTGCAGAAAGGCGAGAACAAATCTGGAGTTTCCGACTGCTGCGGCGCAGAGGCGGGTGTGCGGCGTCCGTTCGGAGGTCTGAGCTGCTCGCCGGCCTGGGACCGTACAACGTTTACCACATTCACCGTTGTGTTTGATCGTCTGCTGCGTCAGCACCTTCCTGAGGCCCGAGCTGAAGCTCCGAGGTGCACGCTTCACGCCTGTTTCCTGAGTACCTCAGACCACAGCGCGCTTGCGAGCTGTTCCTTTACATTTCCACCGTTCCCGTCGTTGCCGTGGTGATGTCGCCGTCTTTGCGTTTCGTTCAAGCCGAACAAACTTGTGTTGAGATGTGAAGGTTTTGAGCCCAGATATCAGTTGTATTTCACCTCTTTAAGAACTAAAGTGCTCGGCTACGTGGGTGTCTCCAATATATGCTGCAGGTGTGTGTTCTTATCTAATCCTGAACTTGGTGTCCGTTCTGTCGGAGCTGTAGTGAAACTGCCGTCAGTATGAAGAAGCAGGGTGTTGCTGTGTCATTTGTGCCTCTTTGGTCTAGAGCTCCTTTTCCGTGGCTGTAAAACGTCATCACGAGAACGTAAAAACACCCGATTCTTGATTGGCAGCTGGGTTGCCAGTTGTGTTTCTCGCTAAAACTCGTTGTTTACTACAATCAGTGTTTTCTAACAAGTATTGAACGGCTCGAACGTGTCAAATCTGAGCGAAATTCACATTTTGTACCTTTTCCCAGTCAGGGGGGAGTTCTTAACTATAGGGCACATTTCTCTCATTGCACAATATTAATAGATTGTGTTTGTGTGTGTGTGTGTTTGTGGGGGTGGGGGGGGGCAATCACTGACCTTTGAATGCAGGTTCTGTAGTGTTTCAGTGCAACAAGAACAAGTCCCGGGGGCTCAGGCAAGCGGGTCCATCCAGATTTTAGAGGATTGTGCGTCCTTTCACTCAGCATGCCTTTTCTCCTCCGCGTGTCGTCGCTCTGCTCCGTCTGTTTCGGTTCGTCAAACGTGTCGCCACAACGGCAGCTTTATATATATTCATATATAGATTTTAAATGTGGAAAAGATGCATATTGGAGTGGATTATATATTATTGAACAAACTAATATTATACAATAAAAACCTGCAAAAAGGCGCGTCGGTCTCGTTGTTGGCTGGTTTGTACAAATTCATTTACAGCAGCAGACATTCAAGAAAAAGCCCGTAAAGATTTACACATCATCATTGCACATTTCCTTCATACAACAATTGAGCCCAGGTTTTCCCTCTTCACAGATGTATACAATAATTAAATAACTTAGGTTTGTTGTGACATTTTAGCAAAAAGAGTGTGACGCTCACATTTGTGCATCTGGACGTGTGAGATTCTTACTGGTTCAATCAAGAGATACGACCTGGAAGCCGTTGTCCAGCCTGGGGCCCTCTGACCCCTGCTCCGCCGGAAGGCTGGGCCGGCTCCTCCTCAGCTTGTCCCTCCAGGTGCGCTGGATGTTGGGAGGAGGGGGCTGGTGGTGAAGAGGAGGAGGGCTCGGGTCTGGAGCGGTGGGAGCGTAGGCGGGGGCCGCCGGTGCGGATGAGGGGCTGTTGGACGGTCGCTGGATGGGCGGTTTGTTGTATCTCCTCAGGAGGCCCATGCGGGAGGACTTCTTCTGGGTCAGCTCCGCCTGCTGCTGCTGCTGCTGCTGGTTCCGCACGTGTTGGTTCAGGATCAGCTGAACATCCTCCTGTCAGAGGTCAGAGGAGTCGAAATCAGCGGGGAAGAAATGGCACCGCCTAGCGGCGCTAATCAGAACTGCACCCATTCTAACTAGGGTTGTATCATCATCATCATCATCATCATCATCATCATCATCAAGCAAGCTCACACCACATGCGTCTGACACCTACTTCAGATTCCAGTCGTAGTTGATATTATGGGCTGTCAGTCCAAGTGTTAATGGACTGATGCATTCTTCAAGAGCGTGTGCGCATGTTTACGTCAACACGTCTCGGCTGTTGTCTGGACGGGCGTGTGACTTTGCGAGGTGGAGTCGTTGCGTTTGTTCTCACCTTCCACGCCTCCAGCTCCAGCGACAGCTCCAGCCGTTTCTGCACGGCCTCCAGCAGATGGTTGTTCAGCACCATCAGCTCCGTTTTGCTCCTCAGCAGCTCGGCCTCCATGGCTTTCTTCCTGCAGGGCGGACGCACAGATCAGGACCCTGAGCCGAGGCTTTTCAGCCTCCCGAGAGGACATGCGCTCACTTCTCCAACGCCTCGTCTCTGTCGTACAGCGCCTGCTGCAGAATCGTGCTGTCCTCAGCTCCTTTTTCAGATGGTACCTACAGTGGAAACAAGCAGGAGAGAGAGGTAATGTTTCAGCTCAGGCTCCGAACCTGTCAGGCCACATAACTGAGCTGGAACTGCTGACGACCAGCAAGCGAACAGATGTAATCTACGAGTACCTATGTCACACACATCACCCTCTTTGTCAGGGTTTTCCAACTGGAATTTGCAGGCAGACATTCCTCCCGGCTCGTGTGCCGCGTGACAAGGTGTGTGGTTGCATGTTTACCTGAGTGGTGTGGCTCATCGCTAGCTTCCGGGCCACGTTCTGCAGCTGGGCCAAGGCGGCGTCCAGCTCGGAGGGTTCCGGCGGGTGCGGTTCTGCCTCCGTCAGGGGGCTCAGCAGCCGCAGAACTGACAGGACCTCCTCTGTGACCTGAGGCGGACGTTAGGGTTTAAAGACAGGTGAAGAGGCCCTGCAGCGTGGAGCGCAGGCGCACGTACCCTCTCCCTGTGCTGGCTCCATCCGTGGCCCTCCTGCTTCTTCTGCAGCTGGTCCACCTGAGCCTTGAGCTTGATGCTTCTCTTCCGAGACAGCTCCACCTCCCGCCGCACTTCCTGAAGCTGCCAAGGACAAAGTCTGGGTTACAGACGCGTCAACGGGCCCGTCTGACTGAACGTCAGCGGCTGAAACTGGAAAAGAACCTCGTCAGCAGGGAAATAGTAGGTAAAAGGTTTAGACCGTCCCACCGTTTCTGAGACGTGTCCCAGCGTGCGGCGTCTGCCGAGCGGCCGGCCGCTCCTGATCAGGTCCGGCAACGTCCCGTCTTCGAAGCTCCTCTCCAGGGTTGCGTCCGGTTTGCCACTGGTCACCTGCGAGGAGGTGACCGTCCCCTTCGGGGCCAGCTCCCCAGGGACGTCCTTCTCCTCAGAGGGGGACATCCTGCTGTCCTGCTCGTCCAGCTCCTGGCTGATCTCGTCCTGTATCTCGCTGTGGTGCGAGGCTTCGCTGCAGGGCTGCTCTTCCGAGACCTCCTGCTCTGCGTCTCCTCTGGGCTCCTCCGGTTCTGCCACAGCCTCCAAGACCTTCGCTTCTGGGGCTGCCGGCAGGATGGTGGGTCGGTAGGTTGACGGCAACGGCTTGAGCGAACCCGAGTATCCGTGCTCCATCCGGTACAAAGAGGAGTACAGCCTGTCGCTGGCGCTCAGTCGGGGCCTCAGCCTCTCGTTGAGGGCCGAGAAAGACGAGTAGTAGGCCATGACGGGGACCCACAGGCCGACGCAGGTCTGCTGAAGCCGCCTGGCGATACCGTCAGTGAAGGATCACAAACACAGCCAGAGAAGACTCAGCGAGGAGGAGGGACGGTGGCGGAATGTCCCCAAACTGGTTTTACCTGCAGAGTCCCGGCAGGCACATGACGGGATGTGGCTTCAGCCAGTGGGGCCGTTCTTCCTCCTCCTCCTCCTCCTCCTCCTCTGCGCAAACAAATGACGTAAAAAAACATACCAGAGCTGCTTGGGAACAAAGGAGGGATAGTTGCGTCCAATCAGATAATTCAGGACTGACGTGTGACTCTTGATTTAGCGCACTTTTTCAGGTCAGACAAATGGAGGAAACACAAGAAGACAATAATAACTGAGACAAATGAATCTGGGATTTTTTTTTCCCCCTTCTTAAAATAGGAAACTTGAAACCACAGCCGCAGTTCTATCTTCGTTTCTGATTCACGCGCTATTTTTTTTTCTTTTGGAAAGTTTCAGTCAATGTGTAAAATGATTTAAAGGGGTTTTTGGTGACACATCTTCCACCTCCATAGATGTGCAGATGAGTCAACGACACATTTCGGAAAAAGATATTCTAGATCACATTAGTATTTTGAACCCATCTTTTTGTAACACTGTTTTATTGTACAAGGAAGGGGGGAAAATTGATCCTTTTACCTTCTTTATGCCTTGAAAGCGTTACTAAAGCAAATTGGAGCTGTTCTGAAACTTTGTTGCAGACTCACGATGAGCACAAAGGCACCAAGACAAAGAGAGGATTAGCGTGTGAACAAAGTACGATTTAATTTACTCTCCAGTCACAGACGAATGTCTCACAAAATGAAGCCTCCCATCATACAGGAGGAACCAGCTGACTGCGCTAGTTCCTGTTTATTCATTCAGACGCACAAACATTTCATACGTGCAAATTATCACAAGACTTGTAAGTATCAGACAATTTCGGGAAATAAAATCGTACCTCTTGTTGTCTTTTATATTTTTTATTTAATTTTTTATCTCCATGGGAGAAATAGTTGTTTCCAGCTTTGACTATGTGGACTTAGCGCCCTCTGGTGGATAAATGTTATAGAACGTTTTAAAATTCTTCTCAAAAACATCTTTTTTCTGATGAACCTACTCACTAATGTTACCTTTTCTTTTTTTCTAATCCCTTTCTGCTGTTAGAGTTCAGCTTTGTCTTTATTCTTCCTTTCTTTTGGTCTCTGGTTGGCAGCACACCTGAACCCGAGGTTATCGGAGGCAGAGTCAGGAGTGTTTCCCATCCTAGGAAACAAACAAAACAAAAACAAATATCCAATTTCTCCTCTGCTGCAGTTTATCGTCTGTTTCTTAACAACTCACCTGGTTGTGACTCGAGCTTTGTGATTGGACGAACCATCTACCGTGTCAATCCAGGAGGCACCGCGCAGAACGTACATCGGCTGTGCTCCTGGGAACGGCGTGGAAGTCCATTCCCACGTGTTTCCCATCATATCATAAAGTCCTGCAGGGAATGAAAGCTTAGATAAAAAGCTGGTCAGATTAAAACACCCTCTCTGCTTACATTAACTGACCGTGACTGTTCTGTGGAGGAAATGCTGCCACAGGTGAGACTCCGTGGAATCCATCTTCTGCAGTGTCTCCTTCTGGAAATGGTCCCTAAAACAACATCTTTATCACCAAAGTGTCTGTGATTCCATTACTGAGCTAATTATACTTTTTTTGGTCGTCGGACCTGCCACAGGTTACTCCTGTTGGCCTGGAACTTGTTTCCCCAGGGGTAAGTCCTACCTGGAACACCAGAAAGGATGAATCCTAAAAGCTCTAAAAAATGCCAGCCAGGGCCACTGATTTATATGCGGAAACCGTAGACCTTGCAGTCCACCCCGTGCAGCCCACTCCCACTCCTCCTCGCCGGGCAGCCTCTTTCCTTTCCACTGGCAAAAGGCCTGAGCGTCGTTCCAGCTCACGTGAACGACAGGGAAGTCCAGGCGCTCCCGAATTCCCGAGCCAGCTCCTGCAGGCTGAGGAGAAGAGGGTCGAAGCAATTACATGTAGTAGCAAAACGAGTTATAGGTTTAAAAACCTGAAAGTTTTGAATAATAAACCCTCACCTGTCTCCAAAACGCTCGTTCTACCGGCAGCCACCAGGGGGCAGACTGGAGGAGGAAAACAAGTCATTACGCTTTGTACGAAGTTTACTGGCTAAAGGTTTAGGTACTTTATATATATATGTGTGCTAATTCTCTTTATTGTTAAACTAATATACCGGTACCTCAATCCTCTGTGTGATTTTGCTTTTCAGCTCATCCGACACAAAATCTTGAAAAACAAAACTCCAACCAAACGTCTCAGCCTCCGTTTTGTATTTTTGTGACCTCACAAAGTCTCTGTTGAAGACAATATTTTCGACTTTTTAGTACTTTTTCTTATCTACTACTCGTGTTCTCAAAGGTGCTTCTTTTTTTCACCTAAATTCGGCGTTTGTGACGGGGTATTTATCTATTTTGAATGACTGCACTTTAGCTTCTCTAGGGGGGAACTCTCCATCTTTCCCATCCGCGGCGCTTGTGCCCATTAACATCCTCCCTCCTGGTATATCCACCATCTCATCTGCCGTCAGAATAAATTATATTTAATTATTATGACACAACTTTACCACAATTAGTGTTACATACCAATTTAAAACTGAATTCTTACCCGCCACCGCCAGTAAACTCACAGTAGACAAACTGAGCAAACCTAAAAGAACATTCATTTTTACGATTTAGTTTTAGCTATTTAAACTGCCCTACTACTAGAATAATAACTTGAATGGTTAACTACCAAGAGAAATCTGCGAGTAAGTTATTAATAACATTTTTTGGCGTTCTTGTCAAACGTGAAAAATACAGCAATGAAAATGGGTTCAACAACGAAATGGTTCCGGGTGAAACCGGTGCGACGCTCGACCTTTCCGTCTTAACTCTTTCCCACACCTCGAAACATAGTTTTAGTTTTTCTGTAAATAAATTTAAGCCTACATTTGCAAAAACGTTTCGTTTTCTCCTCTTTAAAGTTGTTTCATAATTGGATTGTACCATTGTTCCGATATATTCAAACCATTACACATCATTTTAACTATGTAGGGTAGTTTAACTTGTAATTTTGTCACTATTATGGGTGAAAATGAGAATCTTTTAATTATTTTGGTCACCAGGATTTGAACAAAGTTCAACTCCATCAGTCTCTCTGCTATTCTTGCTCTCTTCCTAAAAAAGAAAGAACCCTTATAATTTTTTTTATGCCCTTGTTACAAAACAAACCGAAAAACCTTTTTAGGATTGGAGAAAATCTTTAATGGTAGAAACACAACCGAGTGTCACAGATCAGTGCTTTTAACATGTTGTATAAATAAACCAATCAGAGGGAGGCGAAGACAAATCCATGAAAAACAAATCCCATGACTAAGGTGACATTTTCTAGAATGACTGATGCTGCGGTGTTTACAGCGGGTCGCGGGCCACGCTGACGTGCTCCAGAGCTTAAGGAGAGGGGAACATGTTGACGGAACCATGTAGGTAACCAACAATTCCTGCGAGTATGAGAACAGCTGCAGTTTCTCCAACTGGTCTTTAACCTTTGAGAGAAGACATTCCAGCTCGCATGATCTCGTCCACCAACAAGATGTTGGTGGCGATCACTGTGCTGTAAAGGAATAGGAACATTGGTTTGTGGGTGAATACAAAAATGCAAGTATTCTACAAGTATAAAATCTTACCATGAATGGAGAAGCTGCTTCTTGACGCTGTAATTGTCCCAAACGCCTGCCTCTGCAGCCACCATGGGTTCGCCTGTGAGAGTCAATGATGTGCTTCAGCATCCTCACCTAAGCCCAGTGTATGAAATGTTTTTACCAGCCGGTTGCTTCGGTCCCGACCTGTACTGAGGTCCGCTCCAACGAGCTGCCCGGTCTGCTCGTACTCCGTCTGCAGCTTCAGCAGGGTCTCCTGTGGGTCGTAGCCAGAGTTCTGGGCCAAGACCTAAGCAGGGAGAGGCGTGGTTAAAATAATCATCCAGTTGGAACACAAATGTCCCTTTCCAATTAGCAGTTGTTACCTTGGGGATTATAAGGAGAGCATCTGCAAATGCCTGGACTCCCAGCTGGGCTCTGCCTTTTACGTTGGGCTTGTGTTTGACCAAAGCGTTTGCCACAGCCACCTCCACCGCCCCAGCGCCAGGCACCACACACCCTGAGACACGCAGATGGACAGAGGATCAGCACACACACATACCTTTATCAGAGGAAAAATTGGAGTGGTTAGAAGAGTCTGTTCTGATCAGCTGAGCACAAGCAGAAGAGACTAAAACTCTCAGAGTGCAGAGGAAATGACCAGAGTCACTGTGGCACAGACGCGGGAGACCAGGCGGTCCACTGGAGGACCCCCGGCTCTTTGCTGTGCCATTACAACTAAACACCTCCGTTTATCTCTAGAACAAACAGTGAGACTGCACAAAAACCCGAGCTACGCTAATTGCGTACCATCTTCTATGGCGTTCTTCACCGCCCGTAGCCCGTCCCTTATGGCATCCTTGATCTGTGTGATGGTGTGTTGGTTGGGTCCCTTCACCAGCAGGGTGACAGAACGAGGGTTTCCACACTTCTCGATGAACGTGTACTTCTCCTCCCCCTGATTTAAAAGATTTAAAAGGATAAATGACTCACTTATTACGGAGGACATGTTCAACCACAACAGCAAAACAAGAACTCACCAGTGTGTGTTCGTACACCAACCCAGCGTTTCCCAAACACTCGGGTGTGAGGTCGTCAATGGAATTCATGGCAATGCCGCCACAAGCCAGGGTGAGTCTACAAAGAGGACATGGGGTTTTCTTTTTTTCTTGGTAAATTAAATTTTAGTCAGAGCTGCCTCCTAAAATAACAGACTAAATAAAAGGTTTGTTCTGGTCATCTGAATACATGCAGGAGAGACGGAGACTCTCAGAATGCAGAGGAAATGACCAGAGTCGCTGTGGCACAGACATGAGAGACCAGGGAGAGCCACAGAGCATCCCTGGGTGTTCGCCGTGCAAACACGCCACACTTTCAGCCTCCGTCACTGCAGCCAGGGCGCTTTTCTGAATCTGAACACCTCTGGCTTCACGCCTGGGGTGCATTATTCAATCCTATAGAGAGACTGCCTGATGAACTCCAGTGAACCTACAATGTTGCCGTGTCAATTACCTCTCCATGTTCCTTCTCTTTGCTCTGCGCAGAGCTACAATACCAGCCTTGGCAAGTGCATCCAAGGAGAACGGGTCGATTCCCTACGCAGAGAGGAAACGTCAAACTTGCCTTCTGTAACCCAATCGATAACCATTTCATTCTGTCATGCCTTTTTGAATTTATTCTGATCTGCTGAATACATTTAAAAGAGAAAGCAGCTCTCCAAATGCAGAGGTACAAATCAGATTTACTTTAGCACAGATTCAGGAGACCAGGGGGAGCCATGTTAGCATCCTTGGGTGTTCGCTGTGCACATTCAAATTCCCATGAGCAAAATATAACACTCACAGAATTATTATATGATTTACAAATGGGTTTATATTCAGAAAAACACTGGTTAAATATAAGTCTTCCTACGCAAAATCGAACCATTACCTTCTGGTTGATGACAACGAATCCCTTCTCTCCATTGGGACAGACTTTGTTTTTCAGAGCAATGATCTTCTGCACACGATCCTCGATGAACTTTCTTTCTGCCACCACAAGCTTCTCCCTCTCCTCAGCGCTCTTGTAGAAGAACCCGGCGTTCACCTCTGTTTTCTCATATTCCAAAGACACATTGCAGGTCAAGATGTAAGCGTCCTCCACCCTCTTCTTCATGTCTGGGTGTCGGGCACCGTGATCCATCACCAACCCTCTGATCAGTCTAAGAATTTAATAAATATGTAAACGGTTTTGTTTGAAATCATATCTGAATTTAAAAATTCATTATATTTAGGACCCAGTCATAAGCCGGACCACCATCTATATAGGAATCTTAAAAAATTATCTCTCTAAAACACTCACTGTGTATCACAGTCGGTCTTATGCTTCATATCCATGATCTCCACCATATATAGATCAATGGGCTCATTTGGTTGAGCAATAGCCAAAACGGCATCCACAACAGCCTGAGCACAAACAATTGACAAAATGGTTAGATAATCAACCCTCCGCCTCACGCAAAATTCAAACTAGTTTCCGATCAGCCCCAGGTTCTCACCTCGGTCAGCAGGTCAGCCAGCTCTTTGTGGACCTTGGTCCTGAGGGAGGTTCGTGCTACATTCAGCAGGGTTTCCCTGTCCATTTCTTGAGTCACCTTCACCTCCTCCAGGGTAGCCAGGGCTTTCTCTTTCGCCGCCTCAAAACCTTCCGCAATGATTCTCGGATGAAGACCCTTAAAATAGATATGCAAACACACTTCTTAGGTTTAGAATATCCTTGATGCGATCCCATTTCTGGCCTGTCTTTTACCTCAGACACGTAAAGGTCAGCCTGTTTCAGGAGTTCTCCGATGATGAGGACGTTTGAGGTGGTTCCATCTCCTGTGATATCATCTTGTGCTGTGGCAACTTTTGCAATGAGTGATGCTGTAGGATGCTGAATTTGCTACAAAACAAAAATCCAAAACTGAATTTGTGCAAAATAGTTTAATATCCATTAACACACAAAGAGTCCCATTACCTCCCTTAAATAAGCCAAATACATATATTTGAATACTGTATGAACCATGCCAATCACAGACTGTTAAACACACAGCATACCGTTTGGTTCTTTAACATTAAAGTAGTATAAAAGAGAGCAGGAAAACTCACATACACGGACTTTCTTACCATTTCGTGTAACAGAACGTTGCCATCTTTGGTCAGCTTTATATCTCCCGCACCAGACACCAGCCTGCGGACAAAAAATGTCAATTTAGTAAAAACACGCAACAGCACGACTGGATTACTAATAGTATGGTACACCCAGCTAGTTACTTATCCAAACACCCTAACCCGGTAACGGTGATTTGTCCGGTTTCACAGATTTTAGCGCTCTGCCATAGAGTTGTAGCGGGCCACTTCTGTATGCTTGCAAACCCAGGGTGGCAAAAATAGCCAAAACAATCTTTATAAGGTTCTAATAACAATGACTGTAGCAAGTTTAGCGTAATCCGCTAAACTACCGATGCTAGTGTGCTAGTGCTAGCTGGTTGTCAACGCTTCGTGAAGCTGACTGGGCAGGACAACGTGCGTCGGCAAAAACTGTTACTACAGTCAACGCCCTGGAACGATGTGACATTTTAGGAGCAATGTGGACGAGTGCAGATGACAAACACGACATTTTTAGATCTGCAATATGTATTCAATAAATAAAATGTCATCAGAATTATTACAATTGTACCTGCGCAACCAGTACCGGTAACTGTGGCTAACATTAGCTTCTTAGCCATATTAGCTTAGCACGCGTGCTGCACAAAGGGCTCCACCGAGACTTACATTTTCATGGTTCCCTTCGGTCCCAAATTGGTCCTCAGCACATCTTGAAGCCCACGGGCAGCGCTGATATTGACCGCCAGAGCAGCCTGGGCTCTGGCTACCTCGGCTTTCGGGTTCAAAGCTTTCACTGCAGCCATGGTGAAGCGGCGAAGTAAAAGTTGGGTACCGCCGGTGGTGGAGCTCGAAAAGAAAGCCCTTGTCCAGAAGGCCTCACACGTGCTCTCGTGTTGCCT
>CAAE01015001.1:647549-672563 GCA_000180735.1 Tetraodon nigroviridis
ATGCACACAATTGTAAGAATTATTTACAAACGTGAATTCAAATTGCATTATTAAAATATAGATTTGTTAACAAGAAATTATTATTCCCACAACTACTCTACTTTGTTGTTTAACGGTTTTTTTTTTTTAACAATGTCCGAACGTAAGTAATAAGTCACACCCTTAACCACTCAGATGGGTAGACCATAGGAATCAGTGGACCGATAGAAGTAAAACAAAGCACAACTATTGGACTAATTTTGGAACACAAAAGATACTGTTAGCTAAAACGTTAGTCTACTGTTACAATTGTATGACCTACTTAGATTCTAGCTGCTTACATTATAGGATATAACTAAAACTAATGCATCATAGCTTGTTTTGAATGAAGAAATAGCACATCACATGGATATTTTTGGTCGTCCAAGTAAACGTCTTTTCTGTAGCCACATCATTAGCCGAACGCTAACATCATTTGTTTGTGAGAACAAATATACTCGATAAAATGATTGATGCTTTACAATTGTGAAAAATTATAGAGCCTCAAAAACTACATGTTTGACTAGCGTGAGTACCAACCCTGCTAACCAAGTTCCCCTGCGACCCTTAGGGCACCTAATATGGCGACGTCCCCCGTCGGCCACCGTATCGTGACGTCACGCTCTGTCCTATGAAAATAAGATTATTTTCCATAAATTTCACTCTTTACCAGAAGGCAGTAAATGCACGTAGCAGACAAACGTCACAAAAAAATTTAACTTTCATTAAAAGTTTAATTCAATATGTACAGTTAGATTCTTAAAGCACTGCAATCCATGCTTTTTAAATTGAGATATTATTCTCCTTCAATCTATTCAATTAACATCAGGTAGTTTTGAGTGTGCAGACACAGCTGTCGGTGCTATGTCTACCTACAATCTGATCATACAAACATCTGCACTCACTAATAACCAGATGAACGAGAAAAAAAAAAATCAAAGTCAGTAATTCATTGCATACATATTGATTAATTGGACTGAAAATTAAAACATCAAATCCTTTGCAGCATCGTACCCTCCATACAACTAAATATTAGAGATGTGATCAGTTTAACAGGGAAAACTCCATACATCCAACATACTTCTTCAATTTTTTAAAAATCTTCGTCAATACAAATTCAGAAACCCACAGTTCAACCGAATAAAAACATTTAAAAACAGTGAAGTGAGAACTTTGGAGCTGTGATTTGTTTCGAAAATATTGGAAACTAATCTGCAAAATCGTATTTATGAAATGTTTTGTATCCCATTAATAAAAAACTGGAACTGACGAAATATTTTTAACCGAGATCTTGAACAACAACAACACGTTTTAAAATTCGGACCTCTATCCATCATGAACGACAGATGTAAAATGATGGTGAGACTTATTTTAATCTCTTCACCTGAAATAAGACTTTCAAAACCCAAAATTGGAAAAACTGGGACAAAGAAACAGAAGCCAAAGAAACAAACAAACTCAAAACAGCATTTTGATGTTATGCAGATATTCCTGGCAGCACAACGTGCAAAAGTTGGCGATGCGCTCTGTCCAAGAGCGTGATTCCTGCGGTGGCTGCTGGGACTGGGACTACTTCAGAGGAGAAGTCTTCATGGGGATCATTATTCTAGATTCCATATGCTGAATAAGAGGAACTGCAGGAAGAAGAGTCTCAAATTTAAATCAGGCATGTGTCATCTAACAAAAAAAGAACAACAATTGACCCACCAGTGTAATAGACAATCTCATCCCAACCATCCCGCTGCCAGGCTGCATTCCTGGTATTTTCCCTGGACTGAAGGTCCCTGTAAGCTACAATTTGGAAAAAAAACAGACACACAATGTTTTACCAACTTTTAACTTCTGTGGGCTAAATATGCAGCTGAATTAGAATCACCAGATACACCAACTTTCAAGTAGAGCAAAATCCGGACTTAAACGGATAAACAGATAAATATGCTTCCAGTGGGACCGATGGAATGGAGAGGTTTTTACCCCATAAGTGGTGAACCGTGTATAAACTTCCAATCTGGGAAAAAAATCCCCCTACTGCCTCCTGGTTCTGCTGACGAATCTCAATGGCACGCGCCCTGCACAACAGGTAAAGGTAAAGTCACACAGTCCTAATAAACACCTGCAACTGAGTTCCTGAACAGCTCAAAACCCCCCAAACAAATCTGTGGACTTTAGTTAAACAAACTGAAATTAATATAAATACAACAGTCATTTCTCATAATGTTAATCCCTGAATTGTTCTTTCTATTTTAATCAAATTTTACCCATATACAGTCAGGCAAATTTCCCATTAATCAGATGCGCACATACATTAAACCGTAAAAGAATCAATCACATGTGATTTACAAGATGCATCTTGTCATGCTTTGTTATCATGCAGATATTGTGTAGCTAAAATAAATAATACCATTGACTCATTCTCCTGCTACAATCTGTAAAACCAATAAAAATGTAGTGAGCAAATGTTAAAATGGCTAAAATATACAAGATCTGCTGTGTTTCACGAGTTAAATTTGAAAATAAATCCAAAACATTTAACATACAAAAGAGTAGAGAATTTAAATTTTACCAGTAATTTCCCCACTCGATCATCGTCCCTGGCTGTAGGAAGAATATAAACGAGGAAGGAGATAAGTTATCTCACTGTCACACGCAAAAAAAACATGCAGTGTAAGAAAGGACGAGTGTAAGTGAAAAGCTACCCTCAGCTGATATGATCGAAGCTCGTAGATGTTGGGTCCCGGACGAGGGACTGGTTCATTCCAGAAGCTGAACTCCAGAAGCAGCTGGTTCCTACGAGACAGCAGCATCTTTCCCCTCTCGTTCCTGTAATCCAGGAATTTCTAAAAGAACAAACAAATCACTGACATTGGTATTTCGACAGAACTTTGGAGAGACAGACGTAATAACAGAAACTGCTGCATTTACCTTATTCTGCCTGAGTTTGTTCATGACTTCAGTGAGAGCCGGGTATCCGCCCCGATATCTCCACAGGTGAACTGAAACCAAAGAGCATCCACCCCAGCTTTCAAACATGCTCCAGATCAGTTCAACGGTGTGCAAAATGGAATAAAAATGCATGTTTTTTGTTTCTTTGCACAGGCTGCTGATATTACCGAGCTGAGACACTAGATGCCGATCACAAAAGTAGAAAAGTAACCATGGGGACAAAGTGGACAGCAGCCAGGACGAGTGCAATATTATCCGCTCTATAATTAACTGCAACATAGGAGCTGCCAAAGACCGGACTGTGTTCATGGGTTGGAAAAA
The DNA here is from genome assembly GCA_000180735.1 of Tetraodon nigroviridis. Taxonomy (NCBI): domain Eukaryota; kingdom Metazoa; phylum Chordata; class Actinopteri; order Tetraodontiformes; family Tetraodontidae; genus Tetraodon; species Tetraodon nigroviridis. The sequence goes on from CAAE01015001.1 coordinate 650,832, forward strand.
TCAAACAGAAAATATAGTTAACTAAATGTATCCCTGCAATTATTCAATAATTGTAATTTTTATGTCCTATATCTATAATACACAAATGAATAAGCTGGCAAATGTAGGTTCATCTCCTGTTTTGGAGCTCTTACCTGCCTGGTCCTGCTCTCCGTACCATGTGTTCCAGGTGCCCACCAGCTCGCAGGGGTATTCAGGGTCAGCGTGAATGGAAGGCAACACATCCTCACTAAAGGGATGTAAATAAAAAATGTAAACACATTGTAGAGCTCAAGTTGTGGGTGTTCTGACTCAGGTGTGTTTTGTAACAGTAACTCACCAAAGTTCATTGTAGTCATCGAGGCACTCAGGCTTGACATTGTGAACTGCCAAAAAATAAATAAACATAAACAGTGAATGTATTTTTAGAGAAAAATAAAAAGAAAACACTGCAGAGCACAAAGGGCACACGTACACTGGATTTTATAAAGATTGTTGTCTTCTTTTTTGGCGAGCAGGTGAGAGTGGGCATCTTTCCTGGGGTCCACCTTTCGGACAAACAGGGATTTGAACCAGCTGTCCTGGAAAGCCGACAGACTCCTGAAATGAAACCAAACACACACATTTGACACACTCAATATTTCAAAGTTTGCAAAATAAAGAAGACACAGTTTAGACGGCCTGCAAACTTTAACTTTAAACCAGACGTGGAGTATGATTGGGGGTTAGTGGCTATTTTGTCCGCTTTCCTTAAGATGGAGCATTTAATTTTTATCTTGGACTAAACTGGTGATTGTGGTTCATATTCCTTAGAAGTCATGTGGTTGAAAACGACATAGAAAAATCACTTAATGTAATTTATGTTAATGTTGTGTAATTCGTTCTAGATTTGCTCCATGTGAATGCATAAGAGCTCCATTGTCCACTACTTAAGGCTTTGGGGGGAACAAATCTTTAAACACTACCTATTAACTAGATTTTATCTGAGGGTTGAACAATAACAAGAGTTAACAAACACAACTACAAAGAAGTAAATTTTAAGTTACTGTGTTTAAATTATAAACACAGATTCATCTAAAGATATTAACTAACCAAAAGAGGTGACGTTGTTATTAAGCAGTGGCTGACTGTATTGACCTTGAAGTAGAACACTTTTAGCCAGACAGTAAGGATTACTTTTTTCTATGTACTTGGTAACATTAAAAGGCGAAATTAGTTATTATTTTGTACTGAATGGCTTTTTTTTTTTACCGCTGGGTCACTCTCGTTTCGGATTAGCACAAAGTTAGCAAAATATTAGCCAAGATGCTAAAGGTAGCCGCGTTGCACGGGATGTCAGTGAACGCAGCCAACGTCCTCGCGTTAGCGCTTCGCTTAGCTGCGCAATGCACAGGACGCGTCGATAATTGTTAAACTTCACAGCAGCAAAACACGCATTTGACATGGCATGTGGATCCAAATGCAATTTAAGATAACTCGCGTCTAACCTGGTGAAAGCCGTAGCCGTTGCGTTCATCTGAAGTCCATTTTTCGTGTGTTTTAGGCCTCTGCCCACTGTGTGAAAGATCCGAGTCGCCATGTTTTCCCCCCGATTGTTGACGTCAGCAGCCGCAGTCGGAGCAGTTCCTGGTGGGACTGAAGCAGCGACCAGGCGGTGCGCTTTTCTCCGACAACCACATCATTATTTCAGGATTCTGTTGTGCCTATGTTACAATAAAAACGCACGAAAATACACCGTTTGCTTTTGGTCTAAATAAACCCGTTTTAATGAGTCGGCAGTTTATGTGTTGCAGTGTATTGCAGTAACTACAACTCTGAGAAGAACATGTTTAAATCAGTGTTTATTGGATATAATATGCTTCGATAAACCATCTTTACTTGTTCTTTCTAAAAGGCTTTACACATCATATATCTGCTTTTTTTCATTTAGATAAAGACGAATGTTTGTAAATAAAAAAATGCAGCACACAAACATGTTTTGATCCCGCACATTCTGGATATTTTATTGAAATTCTTCTCCTGAGGCAAGTTTTTTTTTTTTGAGCCTAAAATGTATCAAAGAACTTTACTTCAAGGTGCACATACATTATAATATACATTTAAATTTACACCCATACTTAAAAAAAAATGACCTTTGAAGGGAAAAGGTATCTCTTATGAAGAGGGATCCTGGGCTGGTGCTGTGTCGGCTCCTCTCGATCCAGCAGAGATGTGGAGCTCCTGCAGTGTCTCAGATAACTGTACGTCTTCATCTGGACTTAGTGCAAGGTCATTCAGAGGCTCCAAAAACTCTGTCCCTGCAACTCTCTTCCCCGTCAGTGGGTCGACCACTCGGCCAACTTTGTACACGATCTCAGACAGTTCGTGCTTCACGTGTTTGGACCTGGCGTCAGGCAGCGCTTTCAGAAGGACGATATCTCCCACAGTGCATTGCTCCAGAGCATCGTGTGCAAAGTAGGTCTTCCGCTTGTTGTAGTACTAAAGAAAATAAATACAACTTTATTCACATTTGGTGAAGCATGCCCAAGATTTTTTAGCAAATAAGCATTTTAAGTGACAATGAAATGTTATATTTGTAGTTTTCTGATTGTTAAATAAATGTTTCTGGTTACAAATTCTTGGAGAAAATCCACCATAGCATGAATCATTATAATTATGTGGAATTACATGGATTAAAGACGTTAGACGCTCACCTTCAGCAGATAAGGATCCAGCACCAGCCTTGTGACTCGAACTTTGGCTGTTTTTTGCATCTTGGTCCCTATAACTCTCCCGATTATCCATTTTGCATGGACTGTAGCACGTCTGACAGACATTCTAGACGTTTACCTATAAAATATCCAAGAAAACACCTTTCATTTCCGACTCTAAACAGTCACCAGACCACTTCTAATTTTATTTTTAGCAATTTATATATCATTTAGTTATCACGGCTCCGTATTACACTAATACCATATGTCTAATCCAATCATTCTTTGATATTTACTAAAGCCAGCATTTTACATTAGACATTTAACAGTTTTAAGGTAAACATAAGATAGAAACGCATAAGCTAGCAGTTAGCCTTGCTGCTAATTTTTAACTTCACTCTTATTCACACATTCGTCTAAAATGAGGATTAAGAGGCTATAAACTTTGTCTGGTGGTAATAATTGACGCGTCAGTGAAAGAAACAACTTACAAACGTTACTTAGAAGAGCCAATTTCAGAAGGTCAAAAACATCTCATGAGAAAGGATGCGCCATGCTGCTCTGTCCGGCGTCTTTTGATGACGTCAGGTAGGGCAAGCCAAGAGGGACAAATCAGCGCGCGTTCAGGCGAAAGCGCCATCATTTATTATTCCATTATTAATACACACATAGTGTATCACATCAGTTCTGAGGGGAGTAGAAATTGTACAATGTGTCTATATAGAACATACAACCCTACAAATAAAAGATAGTACAACTAAAAACAAAATTTAAGTTTGCCGTCTGTCCCTCAAGTTTGCTTTTTCTTAGAAAGAAAAGTTCTCATTTTGACCCAGGGATGGCGGCAGAGATCATTATTCTGATCATTATTATTATTATTATTATTATTTATAATTGGCAAGAGCTACATATTTAAAGTATCTCTATGAATATAGGCTTTCACTGTAATGGATGTGGAGGATGTCTCTTCATGGATGACAGATCAGCTGATGTGAGGAGCTTCAACAGCGCCAATGATCGTAAAACATAAATGTGACATCCAACAAGAGGATGGTGGCCAATTACAAATGTATCTATGTGGGGAAAAAAAAAAGAAAAAAAAACTTTTTTATCATCATATCTGAAGATCAGATGAACATTTGTTATCTTTAAACAATGCGTGTTTGTGTTTAATGGATGTTTACAATTTTCACAATATTCCTTTAGGGTTAGCATGCTTAGCTTTATTAGTTAATTGTAAACACCTCATAGCCTACAGCTGGGCAGGAATGTTTGTCTCACATGTGTCTGGTCATAAACCAAAGTACAAATTAAAACATTAACGTGATGTTTGCACAGGTGAAATTCTCAGATGAGGATAGCCGGGGAGTCTTGGAATTCACTGAGAATGACTGTCATCAAATTATGAATGCTTGTATTCGTGTATACAGTTTACTCATTTGGATAAGGCCTTGTTGAGGTCTGTTTACAGACCCATGTGTGGTTACAGCAGGTCTTCTGTGACCCAGGGCATCGTAAACTAGGTGCATTAGCACCCCTGCACTACCCACTGGTCTCAGTCCCTAGTTAGATTTGGCCAGGACTCGGTGCTGACTACAGGCAGAAAAATCTGGTCTTAATCAGAGTGACGCTGTAAAGCTCAGGCCTCGTTCTCTGTTTCCCATTTAAGGCAGCGCAACAATGAGACACCTCTGCCAAAACGACTGCATTAGCCCGCTTTTGTCTTCATACAAGTACAGTGAGACAAATCCCTGAGCACCAACTCTTTTCATGCTGTTCCTAGTAATACATGTCCAATACACGCTGGCTGCCAACAGCTGTTGATATACCAACCAGATTTTCAAAATTGTCCCTGCCAAGTAGAATTTAAATTAATTTCTAGGCATTTAGGCGCAAATTTTATACTTTGACCTGGTCACAATATTTAGGTAATCAGACACAGGCCTAATTCCAACCCTGGCCAATGTTTTTATTTAGGAGGGAGCTGAAATGTCGTTATCAGCTGGGCCGTGTGTGAAAGCATGGCTATACTGACATGAGACAGAGGCCTGATAGCGGGCAGACTGGGCCATTACACACGCATGTTTTCTGTGATAACACACTGACCTCTTAATCAGCCAGTTTTATATTTTTAGATTAGCATGCTAAAACAATGTTAGCCAACAGCCTCCCATGCACAATGTGAGTCTCGAGACATTTTTGAAAAGATTAGCCTATTTAGCTAGCGTGTTTTTGTATGATTGCACCCGAGCGTATCGCTGAGTAGAATCAGCCTCTGGGACCAGTGCACCGGGTTGAACTCAGACCAGTTGAGTGATGGCTGTGGAAAGTACTGGTATGGATTCGGGGTTGTGAGGCAGCAATATATTTTCAAGTTAACATAAAAGTCAGGAATATTTCACATAGGGCACGGTGCTCCAAACTATGCGACACAGAACTTTATATATTTCGGATCATGCTGTAATGTTAGTAATACATTTTCTTGAAACAGGCTTGGTAAAAAAATGACTATTTGGAACATTTATGAGGTGTTTTAGTCCTGTCTAACAGGCAGCAACGGCAGGTAACCTTTAAACCTGGCTCAGTCCCACAGCCTGGACGCGTTCCCACCAGTTCTGCCTCTTCTGCAGGCTCCCACTCTGAGTCATCCTACTGGGACTGGGACCAGTACTGGCTGTCCGTCTCTCTTTGAGAGCATCCCTGCACGAAAAAAAGTGAAGAATAACCCTGGGATTTGTAATCCTGGGATTGCGAGTCCCCGTGCCACTAATCTGAAGCCTGTGTTACGCTCCTGTGCTCCTTCGCTGCCTAAACTGTAAAATCACGGGTGGTGTCCCCACCTCTGCATGTTTATCTATTTTTATGCATCTTTGATGATTCAGATTCAAACTGAGCTGAAAGCTATCCGCCAAAGTTTTTATCTCCCCAAAGGCTGAAGTCATATTTATTAAACTATGATGTCAGGTGGAATATCACCACGCTCGTAATCTGAGTTTGTAAACACTTACTGGCTCCGCGAAGATGATCATCTCCTGCAAAGACGAAGCATTTGTTTGATTTCTACAAACGATTTGTTTCGTTGTGTACGAGGAGTCAAATGATCTACCCAGGGTGCACGACATTTATCAGACGATGGCAAAGAAAGTCTTCTGTTCATCTAATTTGGACTAAAGTAATCTAACATGAAGCGGGCGGGTGTGATGGCATCGCTGACGGTGTTGCTGGTACATCAGACAGATGTCCAACACCAACAGCTGGAAACATAATTTCACATGATCATTCCCTGGATTATTCAGTAAGATCTTATTTTCCTGTCAGGTTTTGATCAGCCCAGGACTATCTTCTGCTTGAGCGGAAGTCCAACCAGGCAGATCGGAGTGAGAATTTGAGAAATTAAAAAAAAATACTCTCACTTCATCCCACTGACCCTTCAGCAGCAGACTAAACCTCCATCCCCTCCTGTGAGGGGATGCAGCTGTGTGCAATACCTCACATGTGGTGCAGATGGATAATTTGGTTATATTAAATTTCTAAACAAATGAAGGGAGTTCCTGGAGCTCAGTTTTTTTTTGGCGTGTTGAATTAAACCTTCACCTAAGAATGCTGGAAATGGATTGGATAAGCCAGTGTTAAACCTGCACTTGAATAAATATGTCCCTAACGAAGAACGAGTGTTTTTTTTGGGCGACCTGGTGGATCACACGTCCTACCTAATGTACGATGACGTCGGCCGACCGTGGCTCTGCTGTCTCACCACGTACCTGCAGCGTGTTTGTTGTGTTTGGACTTGGACGGCACACCTCCAGCGTAAAAAAGTCCAGCTGTTGTGTTTTCGGCCTCTCCTCCTGCTGGTGTGCACAAACCCCCGCCTGTGTCCCCACAGACGTGACGCTCTTACGTCACCACTGGGTTTGGATGCTCGGCGTTATGGGGGGGGCTCATAAATCACAGCGTTTACCAGAAACATCCAGCGTTTCTGACTCACACTGACAAAAAGGGTGCCACACCCTGACTGGCTGTATTGATTGCTCTCCTGCGGTTGCTGCCATGATGGGATGGAGCACGCGTGTTCTATTTTCAGGAGCGTGTGAGGACGCTGAACGCATGCCTGGACAGCTTGGACGGGACGTATGTGGTTGTGTTTGTTCTTACCTGCCACCAACGCTGTTCTTTCCTTCACTTCAGGGTAAATTTGGGTCGAACCACACTTGATCCTTGGGGTCATCCATGAAAAAGACAAAGAGGGTTAGCGTGTGTCTCGCAGTAATGCTAACAAACTGTGGATTGCACCTGATTCAGATGTGTTTTAGGGAAAATATGGTTTCACTTTGACCAGTGTGCTATACATTAAACGTCCTAGTCATGAGGGAAGTGTTCCCCTGGGAAGTGACATCATTTCATACCTTCTTCCCTGTGAGCCCTCTGACCTTCTACAGAGCATTTTGTAAGACTCCGTCACCTCCAAATAAAGTGCAAAACAGCCACTTTTATCAATACCTGGAGCAGAAACACAATATTCGTGTTTGAGCTACGTGTCATATTTCTGAGCATGTGAAGCAGGCATGTTATCATTAATCCCTCAGCTTTAAGATGTCGTGCCAGCAATGTGGTTCATATTTATGGGCCATAACTCACGACTCAACTATTTGATTGGGTTTGTTCAGGCCTTTTCGGCAGTAATCTGGGGTTTGTCTGTGTGTAATAGAAACAGTGTGAACGTTAATGGGTCCAGTCGGAGTACCGGTAGTAGTCGGAATAAGGTTTAGTCTCGCTGTGTAAAAAAATAGCACCTTTGCAGAAGCCTCACAGACTCTGGAGAGGATCTTAATAAACATCTTACTCATTAATCACACAATAATCAGTGTTTAAGAGGTGGCAGCATCCAGCAGGAGAAACGAATCCATATCCGTGTGTTGGCAGGAAACTAAATGAAGAGACCTCTGACCCCAAACCTGCTTTGTATAACATTTAGTCTTAATTTTCTAGAGCGTGTGGAGGTGAGCGATTCTTTCTGTGCATTGGTCACGTTCTGGTTTGTCTATTGGAAGGACTTTGCCGAGCCTACTGCACATATTTCAACACAGAAGAACAAAGAAAGGCCAAGTTTGTTCTCTGTAGTCCGTTTCAGACGTTTGTTCTTTTGCCGTCGTCATTTGATACATCATTAAAGAAGCATCATTTATAGCCACCATAGCTAATAAATTCAGCCATGTTTAAAATGTTCTGAGGCCTTTGAGCAGGATTAAACTCCAGACATGAGTCAAAGTAGTTTCTCTGGATATTTCAGTGCGTGTTTTGTCATGAGTCATCTTCAATCCTGCATTCACTTGTAGCTTCATCCTCCATGAAAACCAGCTTCCAAACATTATACAGACGTTCTCTCCGCTGTTGGTAGGTTGGGTGTCGACACCTAAATACGTGTAACAGCACCGTCCTGCATGTAAACCTCTACTGTTGCAGCCACAGCGAGGAAAAGCCTGATCGAATTAAACTGCGATGGGGGTAAGACAGAAACATTTCCCAGAGCACTGAGGTCATGCTTTTTGTTCGAGCCTGTGGGGATCACGGCAGATAACAGCGCTCTATCTTTCAATACACTATGAAAAGACAACTTCTTGCCGGCTCGCCTGTCTCCCAAACCCCAGCACATAAATATTCGGTATATTTATGGGGACAAGGTTCATTGAGCAACAGTTGTCACAGAAAAGACAAACGGTTCCAACTGCCAGGGGCTGGGCTGCATGATTTGCAGCGAAAAAGCTCTTTGTGGTTTAAATCCATAGCTATTCCAACATACATCTATTCCATACATGGTCTGAACTTCTGACCTTTGAAGGACTGAACAACCCAAAACTTCACTCTTCCTTCCTGACGTTGTTTGACAGATTAAAAAACAAACAACAAAGAGAAAATCCCATTTTTGGGTTTACATGGTTTTAACTGATTCTCAGAGTCAAATTTTCACTTTGCGGATGTGTGAGGCGGACAAATTACTGTCATATTTAAATCGATCAATGATCAGTTCAGCCGCTGCCCAACAACTCCTAAAGTTAGATCAGCACCTCGGAAAAGGAGCCTGGAAGAAGGATTATTCTAGTACTGCATGAGATTGGCTGGGACTTCCTAATTATAGGAACAAAAAGTTTAGAGTGTAAAATAACATTCCCAAAATAGGACCATCAATCATCAAGACGCAACTTTGGGTTCTCTTCCTCGCTCGGTCCATCCGAACCACTCTGGATCTTCGTAAACAGAATCTTTCTCACCGAGTGACTGTTTACAAGTGAGCCCTCCAAAATGTGCACAGAGCATCAGAGCTTATTTTTTTGTTTTAATCCGTCTGACAAAGAGTCTCCAGGAAACCAAATGAGTAAGGCAAGAAAAGCAAAGCATCTCCATGGCCACTGTTGTTCCACTATACATCAAACCGGAATATTTTAGCCAGTGTGTCACCGATCGTGATTGATGGCCCAGTCAAACCGACGGCTCAGCTAATCTCTGAAAAGATTACAGTAACTTCACAAGTTTTATTTTTCCTCTCTTGCCTTTAAAGCACTTCCTTGCTCATAGTTTGGGCATTCAGGTCACAGTTAATTTGCCAAAACCCCAACTCGATATTAATATCATGGCCGCCCGATGAGGCTGGATTCTATGTATGGTCAAGACAAGCGGAGGTGCTGCAGGTGGACGCCGCAAGCAGGAGCAGGAGCCAGCGTCTCCACTGGCAGCCCCGCCTCACATCTCAAATCTCTCCCCACTCAGGCTTTTTCACTTCAAACCGCTCTCTCCATCTGTCTGTCTCTGCCTCGTGATTCATTTCTTCCACACAGAGATCAGACGCTTCCACTGATCCGACTGGGGAGAGAATATAATTGTAATTGTCGCGCTAAGACACCTGACAAGCTGTAAATCTTCTCTGGCAGGACTTTTTAAATGACATCATTATGTTCTCGACTGGTTTTGGTCATTGGCTGTCAGGTCAAAAGCGGGATGAATTGAGTGGGTGATAAATACAAACATATGCCTTCTTTAGTATCTGCACCTGTTTACGTCTGCAAGGCAGATTTGTTGCTTATTCACATTTACACAATCGTAAATTATTCAAATGATTTTGCTCCTCGGACACTCACGAGCCTCCTTTGGCCTATTCTTGAAAATAATGCTAAACATCTGAGTGGGTGAAATGATTTCCATCTTGAAAGTGTTGGATCTTTTCACACCAGATTCTCCGAGGCTGTCTTTGTTTTTTCGCTCTTAGGTAGACAAGGTAGTGAACAAATGAACAATTGAGGGTTTTTTTTGTTTCTTTTCATTACAGGCGGTAGTTTTTCAGGGTTTACACACATGATGGCCCAAGTGTTGACAATTTGGATGTGTTCTGAATTTTTTTGCAAAGACTTACTTGTAGAGATTGTTAATCACATTGAGTTCTGTTGTTTGATGGTATCAAAGACGCTACGATGTACCGTCGCATTCCTTCAAACATGTTTGTTCTCTTTTATCTTTCAATAATCTGCAATTCTTCTGCTAAATCTGTCCCGTATGTGTGCATCTTTCTGTCTACTGAATCCTAATCAAAGGAGCAATCTCATCTTTTTGCATTTTGCATCACTAAATCCCAGATAAATCCGTAAAATCCCAGAGGTAACCTAAAATCCCATAACTCAGTGGCACAGGCCTTTTTTCTGCGCAAACATCTCAGCTGCCTCTGAATTCGGGTGACATGAATTTAGTATCAACCTTTCGCCCTCAGCCACATTTACTTAACCTTCTTTCTTTAATGAGTTCCTATCAAATTCCCAATTTTCCCACAGTAGTTAAGTCAACAGATAAAACCGTAATGCAAACAGGTTCCAGCGCCAATAAAAACGTGGTTCGACTCTGCTGTGGAGCACGAATGATGCACGTGTTACAGTGTAATATGTGTTCAGTTCTGCATGACTGCATGCGATAGCAGGAGAGTCTGTGTCTACAGTCACATGTGACACACACACACAGCGGCCCTGGGTCATCATGTTGTCAGGAAACTTGAGAGTCCGTGAAGAGGCAACGGTTGTGGAATACAGCACAGCGCCGGCACAACGAGGGAGGGTGAAGTACGTTAACGTTTGAAACGAAAGAGGGGGGATTGTGCAGTATTAACGGAGCACATTTACAGGTGGATTTCAGTGACTTCACGCATTTGCTGTCCACCTCTATCATCAGTGACGTCCTGTTTATTTACAAATGTGACCACAGGTCTGCATTGGATGGACAATTCTGTACCTCTCTGCTTGGGATACAATCTCTCTCTGTCTCGTGCAGCAGCTGCCAAAATGTTGCCTTTGCTTTTTCAGAAAGTTGACTCACACGAGGTTTGTTTACTGAATTCTCAGAATGGCACAGAAACTCAAAACAGGGATGGCAAATAAATCTGAGCTTACGCTATTGTTCACTATTTGGATGCAGCGGGTACAGGGAGTCTGCAGATGTGGCAGATGGAACAGAAAAACTCCCCGGGAAGGCCAGGCGCTCGTCAAAATTGCTAATCAGTCTGAAATGCAACATCCAAAAAAGGCAAGGCAGAAATCAGGGTCCAACGACAGCCAAAGGATTTAGAAAACCCAAAATCTCAACAACATTCGAAAGTGCTAAAGTTTTCCGACCGTTTACAAGCTAGACCACACATGAACTCTGTGAAAGTGATGCCGAAGCGTTCGCATTGTCCGCTGGTGATGCAGGGAAAGAAGTATGGAAATAAGCCCTACCTTGTTTAATATCTTTAAATAAACCAAGCAAGGAGATGAAAGGATGCAGATGGATGGATGTTAAGATGGCAACACGCACACATGCACCCTCAAACACAACACACTGAATGGATGCTGCCATTACAGACATAAACTAAGCCATGTGACGCTTCCCTCCTCACCGCATGTGGATTCCTCGGCGGCGTAAGACGCTATCTGATCGAGGAGAGAAGACAGATGAGCCCGTCGTCTAATGGGCCCTAGATTATGACGTCAGTAAGAGAATGGGATGATTTTCCAGTCTAAATTGCCTCCAGCTGACTGCATCGGCACTGGTGGGGTGGTGACAGAGACTTGGGTTTGGGTGATCCTCCGTTAACAGGGAGCTGGATGACCTCAGATTGCATGATGGGTGGAGAACGGGTCTGAGTTTAATTAGTCAGAACTGACTTTGCATGGTCCCGATGGGCGTATCTCTGCTTCCCAACTGTCTACCACCGAAGGAGGCGAAATTGAACGCAATTAAATGTTTTCTGGGGAAACAGAACCGAAAAATAGAAGACAAAAGGCCCTAAAACCGGTTTAGCATTTGGTATTTATCAAAATCACGAGTGCTTTTTCTGTGTACAAATAAATATTAGTTTTTGTGTTTTATGAAAATTGAAATGTTTATTCTTGCGAGTGTGGATTTGTGTATGTTTCTTGTCAAAAAATGCCTGGCATGAGATTGGAGTACTGATCTCATCCTTCCATTTACATCAGTTTGCTTACAAAAATCTGCTGGCGAGCGAGAGATGCCCACACCAAACACACACCACATGCTCGACTTACATGGCGAAATCTGTCTCACTTTTGAATATTTCACGAAATATCGATTAAGTTGCTGAAAAATGACATTCCGGTTCACACTTAGCACAGCTTGCAGGTCACGTGAGACTCCATCATTCCAGCCTAATGGCTTCCTGCATCCAGGCGAGCTCGCCGCTGCTGGTGCCTGAGGCCGGAACGCATTAACCTGATGTCAAACAACTCCCGTCAACAAAGCCCGGGTTGTTACACTGAAGTTGTTCTTTTAACGCAGCCTGGCTGAGCCGAGCTACAGGAGGCACCAAAGCCAGGCAACAAATCCCTAAACCAGACGGTCCAGCCCTTTGTGTACTTCAGTCATAAACGGACCTTCTAGACCACTTATCTCTCTCGTCTCGCTCATCCCTGCAACACCTCCCAACCCAGTGTGTTCCCAGTATGTTCCAGCTTTTTTCCTCTTTTGCCTCTTGCCCCGTCGCCCCTCCTCCCCCATTAAAGCCCTGTTAGTTCTGAGTGACATCATGCTGTTCACCCCGTCTGATGTCACACTCAGATGCTGTTTGTGATGTCAAACCTGTGTATTTATATGCTGAGCACAAACCTTCTCTGTGGGGTTTACAGCCAGAAGGCACCTCTCTGAGGGACTGCTAAGTGTTTCCAGTGCTCTCGGAGCTGCAACCGGGCCACTTTTGTCCGTTCCTCACAAAATGCGGTAATGTTCCATCCCAAATTAGAAAACTAAAAACTGACTTTTCCCAAGTTTTGTTTTTCTTTCTTAAAACAGTTGCCGTCACTACTTGTCAAAATGTCACAAAGTCATCACATCAAGCATCCCAAGACCAACATTGTCAATAATTGTGCTTGGCAGTGAGGCAGTTTTCAAAAAGTGAATTATACAATCAAAATGAAGGACAGCTTTCATATTGCAGTTTAAATGTTATTTGTATCTTTAGCCAGCTAAAAAAATACAACTTTCTAAAACTGAGATGAGTTATTGGAGACTCCACCATGACAGAGATATGGGAGAAGAACCTGGGAAGGTGGAGCCAGCAGCGGGGTCACAGCAGTCAGCCTCCCAATGAAGACCCTTCAGTCCAAGACAAAGGTCTCCCACGCACAGGTGAAAGCAACCGTTAACCACAGGGGCCATAAAATGAACCTCTCCACAGATTAGGTGACAACGGTTTGCACTTGGATCCAGAATGCGTCTGTCTGGATCCCACCGAGCGGCCAAAGACGAGTTTCTTCACAGTAACTCACATTAACAGAGGTTATTTTTGGCTCAATTCCCCACAGATCAGCAGTAAAAGTCAGTCCTGTCCAGGTTTGTAACCTGATATTCATCAGCTCCTCAGTCAGTTCATCGTGTAAAACGAGTGTACGTGTCAGCATCCCTGTTTCCACTGTCTGTCTGTGCCAAGCTCTTTCTATGCCCTCTCGCTCCCTTTTACCTCCTTTAACCATTCTTTCTCTCGGGCCAGTAAATCACTCCCCTGGTGGGGTGAGCAGTCCTCTTGCACAAACATACACAAACGGCCATATATAGGCAGCAGACGTTAGGTAAACGCTAGGTAGACGTTAGGTAAACTTAATTTAGGCCCAATTTGGTCTTCTCTGTTTGTAACGCCAGCTCAGGGAAACATAACACGGTGAAACCTGATGTTGGTTGTATGGACGGATGTTGGGCGTGCACAGCAGGTGCAGGAGAGGTCCGTGCCTACAGAGCCGAGAGCGTGAAAGTGCATGCAAAAGACGCAATTTACACACCGCGGCGACGTATTAATTTCCTATTGATTTAAAGAATAACACCTCGGCCTGTGCTTCAGCATACCTTTGGCAACAACGCAGGCAGTTGTGTGCCAGTTATTTTCTTAGTCATGTGCTCTGCAGGCCAAATTCTGACAACATGAAGTCACGTCTACATGTTTTCACTGTAAGTACAGTTAAGACATATACTAATAAGCAGGGGAGAGTGAAACATTGCAATTTCAGGCCGTGAAAAGCGGATAAGACAATATCCTTCCATCCGAACACAAGAGTCTTTTTTTAGTTCAGAATGTTGTGCTTATTTTCACCTGAGCTTTCCCTAAGACACGAGTGCTGCTCGGGTGATGCAGGCTCTCCGCTCTGCCTGCACTGACTAATTTTCAGGACTGATTAATGTACAAGAGGCTCATAACAAAGTGATGCACTGCAGATTGTGTCTTTTTGTTCAGCCAACAGATCAAAAGCCAAACGCTGTCCACCGACTACCCTGGGTGAGAAAGGCAAGCTGCAAATGTTTGGCTTTTCTGCCTGAAAAATGACTGAAATAAACAATTCTAAAAACAACTGGATTAGGGGAACTGGATAAGCAGTTGTGAAATTAGTTCATCTTCAAAACGGCTGCATTACACTCCAGGTGGTAGGTTTGCATGAGCACTTCCATGTCAGTGTGTGTTTCTGCTGTTTTTTTCCCTGTGTGTAAGCATGTCACACACTGCACACATGGACAAAACACTGCATGGTTGTCATTATCTGCATTTAAAATAATTAGACATATTTAACCCGTTGAAGCGTGGCTTTAAAACAAAGGGTCACTGAATAATTACGCATTTCTATCAATCCTGAACCCAAAGCAAACGTGGTAATAAAACCACAGTTTAAGCCCAATTATGGGTGTTCAGGTAGCACTGCTGCGCTCCCATTGTGCGAGCAACACGCATAAAATGCATGTGTGCCTGTGCGAGAACGCAGCTATACAAACATACTGTACGTGGTTTCTAATTGACTCTTTTTGGGAAAACTCAAAGCCAAAGGTTTCAACATGATCACATCCCAGAAACATTTGCCACATTCCAGACTGGCATAACTCACATCAGGCTCTGCTGCAGTCGTTTATTCAGAGCCTTTAATCATTTATTTGCGACCCGGGTCTGTAACGTGAGCAGCCTGGCTAATGAGATCATCGGCCTCATCTACCCGAGGCGCTCGGTTTGTCAAGGGGTTAAAGGTGAGCAGGGTAAACCTGAAGCACCTGATCCAAGGGGTTAGTTTCATTAGGCCCTGCATGGTTAGCCATCTTTATATTTCCTTCATCTGTTCGTTCGTCCATTACCGCCAGACTGAGAGAAAAAAACCCCAAAACAACAAAAATCTGATCATCTGGCCAGATTCAGACATCGACCCTCAGGAGCTGGAACGGGACCAGCCAGCCCAAACATGGAGAAAACCCCAGCAATGCAACTGGTTGGGGAAAAAAAAAACACCCTGATTGTTACCAGTTAGGCTGACTGGTGCTGCTGTTGCCACCACTGCAGCTAGATTTTAACACGATCCACCTATGAAACAAAACAAACAGGAAACATGCACTCTAGGGTTGAATATAAGCTGGGTTTTTTTGTTTAAAAAATAAAAAAGTAAAAAAAATGCAATACATACGAGTATAAATTATTCCATAAATGGACAACAGAGATTAATGAGCCTAATCGAGTCTGTGTTTCACATCTACTGTGCTGACATGTTCCTGGCATGGCTCCCTTTTTTGAGGTGTCTGGAATGTGAAAAGAGAGGACCCCCTTTTATGGTTTAGGGGCTTTATGGTTTAATATCTGATGTGTTTTATCTCCGACTCTTTCCTTGTCTATCACTCTGTACTAACCAATTACACACTGTCCTGTCTTGCATCCTGCCCACCCCCCCTTTTTTTTTCTCTGCTCACACTGGTTTTCCCTCCTTCTCCGTCTCTTTGGGCCTTGTTCAGCCCTGATAGGCTTGCTGGGGGATAAAACCTGGGAGCTTGGGAGAGGAGAGGGACATTTGAGAGCAAGATGGCAAGGGGGACGGTGGTCACATACCTACATGGAGTCCTTCTTCTGGCTCTGTGGAAACCATCGTTACAAGGAGGTGGGTCATCTTTTCTGCATGTGTGCAGCATCCAGCTGTGCAGCACCTGTGGATAGAGTCATGTTTAGGTTTGGTGGCAGACAAGGCGCAATCTCTGGCAGCTGAAAGCATCTTCTGTTGAATATTTAGTTCAAAGAGGTTTTTTGAGCCTCACCCGATAAGGTGATGGGGATATTTACGATGAGCGCAAGCTTCTCTGTCAGAAACTGTCAAATTAAAATGCAGACAGCAACTTTAAAATGTACCGAAAAAGTAATATTTTCACAGAATAACTGTGGCGAAACCCTAATGTTATAAGTGATCTGCACTGACATGAAATGATTTTTGCAGTCGTGCAGGATGACTCTCTTCATCAAAGTTATGACAATGAGACAGAAACAAATATTTGCATGGACTTGTTGTGTTGACCTACAGGCCAACATATTTCTGATGCCAGATCAGCAATGTCATTGTGGAGAAAATTGGACTGAGCTAATGTTGGACAAACCTCTCCTCCACCATCGGTTTAAGGAGTGCTGACAGCTTGGGGAGCGCAAAGCTTGTTTTTCTAGCAACTGACAGAAAGCTGTCATTGTTGAATTATTAAATGAAATGATGTAACCACCCACACATTTATTCTCAGAGGCTGACAGCTGAGCAGGATTCAATTTCCAGGTATTTGTCTGGATAGAAGACGGAGATAAATCTCGACGATAATCACCAGGCAAACTGGCTCTCTGTGGCTTCACAAATCCCAGATGTATTGTTGAGTTCTGACTTCTCTGGAGGCATGACATCAGGACAAAAGTATAGTTAGAGGACAGCTCCAGTTTGACGAGGTGTTATACCTCATTAAAAACTTTAATAAGGTCCGTGTGGTCCAGATCTCATCTGGCCACGGGCTAAACTACGAAGACATTTAAACACACTCAGGCTTTCTTGGTTGGAGCAGGTTCAACAATTCCTGCAGCCCAACGTAGAGACGAGTATCAAGAACATGTTTACCGATTTAACCCAGATTTTCTGCTTCTGGCTCTGTGCATGTTCCCATAAAAAGAACTGTTTCATTCTGAAACGCACTCCTCTATGCCTCCTATTTCAGAGAAGAACAGATTGTTATCAAGTGCGCTAAGAGCTTTTCTAGATTGGTTTATTTCTGATGTGACATTAACTTTGGGGAGCTATTAAATTCAATTTCTTTCAGGAGGTATAAACATTTTTGGAGTTTTATGCAACAAAGAGTTGGACTCATTTGTTTATCTGGGTCTGGGTCACGGGGCGGGAGCAGAGGATGGGCCGGTCAGCAGGCACTCACCAACAAAACGCTTCCTCTCACCGACCCTCTGGGCGAGGAGGTTACGCTTATCTGTGGTTTGGTTCCTGGGGTCGTCTTGAATTCAGCTTTGTCCAGTCTTAAAAATAAAAAGCCCAGCAGGTCCCTGCAAAGCACAATGATAATAAACACTTAATCAATACCTAATGCCAATGTCATTAATGCTACCTGAAAATAAAAAGAGTAGTTCAACAAGAAACTGAGACTGATTTAGCCAATTTCAGCACCAGCCCACAAGAAATATGAGAGGACCAGATCAAAAAGAGCGATAAAGATCTAAAGTGAAATCATAGTCATAAGATAAGGCAACAATGAGTGTAGTGAGATGTTGTTGTCACTGTAAAATTACAGTGTCACATCAAATCAAAACCACTTTGATATTTTTTGACGTGGTGGGGCTGTGCTTATGTTCTGCAGGCTCTAGCAGAGATGAATGTCTGAACAATAATGTTTTTTATTGTCGTTATTAATGTGCTGAACATGACATTGCAAGAGATCAGTCATTCACGTCCTTTAGGAATCCCTACGGCCTTCTTAGCTTCACATCTAGATTTAGTGATGCAAATGAACCTTTCCTTTTATAGTTTTTTACTCAGCACGATTCTATTTTTGGTGGATATGTTTTATAAAGCTGAATGTAGATGCACAGAAATAAGAATTATGATGAAGGACGCATGCTTTCTGGTTGAATCACAGTTGGGTATTTGCCATAAGAAGAGGAACATAACATAGTAGGGACAACACACACACACACACACACACACACACACATCTGTTTTACCTCTGCATGTGAGGCATTTCTCCCAATAAAAAGTTACATTTAATCAGGCTATTATTAGGCAAAGGTAGAAAGAAGAAAAGTATGCCAATTTAGCTCCAGACCTTTTTTTCACATGTTCCACAAATTCAACTTGAATTTTAATAAACATGTTTCAGTAATAAATCGTGTGTATATAAGTTTAACTCTCCCGCTGGATGCACCAGGCGTATATGTACCTGCTGGTGGAGCTGGGACAGGATTTCAGCCTGGTGCAGGAGCCGGGACGGGAGGCGGTCCTGGATTAGGTAATTTGAGAACTTCTGCAATTATCCCTTTTAGTTTGATCCCCATCATTGAAAAATCTAATTAGAGCACATCGATGCGTCAGTTCATGAAAATGTTGTATGTAATTTACCTTTTTCCCCCAAGGGAGCTATGGCGGACAAGGTCCTCAAGGACTCGGCCCTGGAGGAATCAGACCAGGAGTTGGTCCTGGTGGATTAGGCCCAGGGGGAGTTGGTCCAGGAGGGGTCGGCCCAGGAGTTGGTCCAGGTGGAATTGCCCCTGGTGGATTTGGACCAGGGGGAGTTGGTCCAGGAGGGGTCGGCCCGGGAGTTGGTCCAGGGGGAGTTGCTCCTGGTGGATTTGGGCCAGGAAAAGTTAGTCCAGGAGGTTTTGGCCCAGGAGGAGTTGGTCCAGGAGGAGTCGGTCCAGGAGGGTTTGGACCTGGAGGAGTTGGTCACAGGAGGAGTCGGTCCAGGAGGGTTTGGACCTGGAGGAGTTGGTCCAGGAGGAGTCGGTCCAGGAGGGTTTGGACCTGGAGGAGTTGGTCCAGGAGGAGTCGGTCCAGGAGGGTTTGGGCCTGGAGGAGTTGGTCCAGGAGGAGTCGGTCCAGGAGGGTTTGGACCTGGAGGAGTTGGTCCAGGAGGGGTCGGCCCAGGAGGAATTGGCCCAGGCGGATTCGGACCAGGAGGAGCTGGTGAGTTTCAGACCAGGCGGTTTTGTTCCAGAGTAGTAGTATGAGAATTGTGGATCAACATATTTTACACACCTTGATGATACATATAATGACTGTTTAATGTACCTACTTGTTTACAGGTGGAAAGCCTCCCAAAACAGGTAGGAGTCCTTCTGGTAAAAGACTCAGGATGTAATATTACAATAATTTATGTAATATTACAATCATTTATGTAATATTACAATAATTTCCAAAAATGTGCTGCGTAAGAATAAACCTTTGGTGTCACCAGAAGACTTTTTGTTTTATTGTTGTTTTAGGAGGGAGAGTGTTAGGAGGCTTTGGTACAGGACAGGGAGGTACCGGAGGAAGACTTGGACCAGGTGGTTTTGGACCAGGTGGTGCTGGAAGCTATGGAACCGAGCCCGGAGGGGTTAGCCCAGGCGGCCAGGGCACAGGTAAAAAGCACATAAAACCCTCTGTCCCTCTACTCAGCAGACTAAACCGCCCAAACAATTGTACTTGACTTCAGTTTGACATTAGTTTCAAAACAGAACAACCAGTTGTCACTTCCTTTATGTGAGCTTTACAATAAGTGGAAGTTTGTTCTTCTGCACTGAACATATTGTTCGTGTATTCACTTTAAAGCAGCAGGATAAGGCTTACATACATGTACCATGATTTCATTTCCTAAATACCGCCAGAGTATAAGCTATGTTGAGGCCGGTCACCCTTTTGAACACACATAATAGTGATAAAGGCTAATGTTTCAGGCATGGCAGCTCTCTGATAAATGTTGGAAGCCATCACGTCACCCAGAGAGACTGATTTAGTCTGGAAATTTTAGGCCTCTCTGTTTGTCATAGCTCAGACGTGCCTGCTGCCTGCGCAGGATGAGGAATGCTGGTGATAATTTCCAAATTAATCTTTAGATGTTAAGCTTTTGCTTTTTCGGTGTAACCTTTCTAATTCCACCCTTTATATTAATGTGAGGAAATTAGGTCAGTAAAAACCAACTTATCTAACACCCTTTTAAGTTGCCAAAGTCTGGCCTTCTCAGTCAGAGGCATGTTACTTACTACAGGTAGTGTGTTTGCATTCCCTTCTCTGGTGATCCATCCAAGCCCCCAGGTGGGAGTTAACGCCGTATCTATGGAGGTAAAAAAAAATGTAAGTTTAAAAGTTTAAAGGTACAGACCATCTTTAAGTAATTTATAGATTGATTTTGCAACAGGTTTCAGACAGGTTTTTTTCCTCTTTTCTCACACAGGATTTTTTCCCTTGTCTGCCACATTTTGACCTAATCACATTCTAACCTTATAAAAGACTTAAAAGTCAAACAAGCACACTTCAAATGTGTCTCAGAACCTTTGAGCCTGACCTAATCCTCATAAGCTGTCTCTCTGGCAGCCATCATATATGTATAAAGTTACCAAAGGATGGACATGCTGAATTCATTAATTATGGCCTGGTCTAATAAAAGCAAGCACGGGAAGAACTAATCACAATTTTTCTGACTGAAGGTAGAGCCCAAACTGGTCGCATGTTTGCTAGTGAGCTGTTTGCATTATGTTCCCATTTTAGTGCATTAACGACAAGGTAGTGATAACAAATGAGAATCTGTCTAATACTACATGCATTTTAACTGTTACCTTGTGTTTATTATTTTTATTAACCAACTTTTGCCCTGGTTTAGGTGTGTATGGGGGTTATGGACCGAGTGGTGCTGGTCAATACCCAGGAACTGGCCCAAAACCTCCTAAAACAGGTATGTTCCAGTTAGTAATGGATAACAGGTCGTTTTAAAAGACTGAAATTACTAAACTATGAATTGTTGGATCTTAGGTGGAGCTGGAACTTCACTGGGAGGAACTGGCTATGGGCCTGGAGGTGCAGGGTTTGGACCTGGTGGCTCAGGAGTAAGGCCCGGTGGAACAGGATTTGGACCAGGTGGTGCAGGCATTGGACCTGGTGGAACAGGATTTGGACCAGGTGGGGCAGGCATTGGACCTGGTGGAACAGGATTTGGACCAGGTGGGGCAGGCATTGGACCTGGTGGAGCAGGATTTGGACCAGGTGGTGCAGGCATTGGACCTGGTGGAACAGGATTTGGACCAGGTGGTGCAGGAGTTGGCCCTGGTGGGACAGGATTTGGCCCTGGTGGGACAGGATTTGGACCAGGTGGTACAGGATTTGGACCAGGAAAATCTGGCTATGGGCCTGGAGGTGCAGGGGTTGGACCCGGTGGAACAGGATTTGGACCAGGGGGTATGGGTTTTGGGCCTGGTGGAACAGGATTTGTGCCTGGTGGTGCAGGAGTTGGCCCTGGTGGAACAGGATTTGGTCCCGGTGGTGCAGGAGTTGGCCCTGGCGGAACAGGATTTGGTCCTGGTGGTGCAGGCGTTGTCCCTGGCGGAACTGGGTTCGGTCCTGGTGGTGCAGGCGTTGTCCCTGGCGGAACTGGGTTCGGTCCTGGTGGTGCAGGCGTTGTCCCTGGCGGAACTGGATTTGGTCCTGGTGGTGCCGGAGTTGGCCCTGGTGGAACAGGGTTTGGTCCTGGTGGTGCCGGAGTTGGCCCTGGAGGGACAGGAATCAGTCCTGGAGGAGGTAAATAC
>CAAE01015001.1:725717-803297 GCA_000180735.1 Tetraodon nigroviridis
TCCGCGTCTCTGTCCGTGCGGATGGACAGATTCTCACAATAAAAGTAAAAGAAGTCAACAGCGGAGCTCTATTTTCTCAGAGGATCACATGACCGCCAGATCAGCCATGAGGAAATGACCAACGCGGGTACAATATGTTCAGTTTAGTCTTTACATCACACATCTCCTGTGGAGGCAAAACACCGACCAAAGCCCTGGCCACCTGCTGGCCTGTTGCTATGGTTACCAAGCCGTCTAAACGGACGAGATAAAGGACCAAGCGAAAGGAGAACCGAAAACTGCGGCGGCTGCATCTGCGGAGGTGCAGCTCCGGCCGCTCCGCCAGCGCCGAGCTTCCAGCGCTGGCGGAGGAAAAGGCAGCCGTGCGGGGTGGGCGGGAGTGGGCGAGATCCGGCGACGTCACCGGGCTTGCGCTAGCCATGTGCTTGGCGCTCACGTGGCAGGAGGGGAGGGAGAGAACGCGAGGGTTGCATGAGGAGACGCCAGGAGAGGAGAGGAGGGGAGCGGAGGGCAGCTGAGTACCACATCCATGATGGAGAGAATACTGTGGTGGAGATGCCCTCAGGTGAGATGATTTGGGGTTACAGACCCACGAGTCTGCAGCCTCAAAGCTTTAAACACACTCCTCAGACCCGACGCCGTCTTTACCGCCGGGTCTGTTTCCCGACCGCTCCTCCATCGTGTGGATGAGGATTCCGGAGTTCCTTCAGCTCCACATCCCCAAGCTGCTCCATAAAACCAGCCTGTAGCTCCAGGCAGCAGTCGGTGCCCCCGCTCCCTCCTCAGAGGAAAGAGCCTCCATCTCACGACGGTCCGAGCCGCCCCCGCAGCACACACACACCCCGAGCCATGCGGTGTTTATCCGTTTCACAACCCTGACATGCAACAAATGTTCCTTTCCAGCCTTTGCCGAATCATCCAGCTTTTAATGTGTTTAACTCCAACTAAATCGTTACGCCACTGTTCCCCGCAGTAATAAAGGCAGCACACACACCTGAATGTGCTCAGGGAGTGTGTTGGAGTGTTTTCTCTGAAAACACACTGGTGAAACGACCAAGAAAGCAGCCAGGTAGGTGGGAATCAGCCTTACCTGGATGTAGCGCAGAGCCGTGCGGAGAACACTCAGGTTGGATGTTTTCTTCTCGTCCACGTTGGGGACGTTTTTCTTCAGCGTCTCGAAGCATTCCTTGAGGTGTGCTCTCCTAAAGGGTCAAGGGTCAGACAGAATGAGGTCAGGCGTCTCTCAGGGTGCAAACATGTTGCCACTTTGTTGCAGTGAAGTTGCGAAAAAGTCGTTTATTATTACTTTCAGTCATTAGGAACAAACGGCGATGCTCCTTAAAAATGAAAGCTGAGTTATATCGCTGTTTTAGGGCGTCTGGACGCAGCAGTCTCTGGGTAATTCCTCAGAACTGCCGTGCTGTGTGTGTGTTTGACAGATTTAGTTTGCATTCCTGCGTGATGATGTCTAGGGAACGTTTACCCCCGCTCAAGCAGGAGTCTCTCTCGCTCTAGTTTTACCGGAGGTGTAAACTGGGGGACTAATTTGCGGTGGACGGCTGAGGGGGGAAAATGTCCGCCGCTCTGGTATCAGACGAACCTGTTCTTCTCTAGTTTGTTGTGCACCTCTCTGGTCCCGGCTCTGGAGGGACAAAACAAACCAGTTCATATGGGACGTGATTTAACCCCACATCCGATCCAAGCCCGACACATCCACTCACCCTCCGGGTCTCCTCTTCCCCTCCATGCCTCTCATGTCCTCTATTGTGACACCGTTAGGCCGCGACTGAGACGTGGGCGGAGCTTGATGAGGCGCCAGTGCGTGCTGGGATCCGGGGTTGCTCGTGCTGATGGAGGTTGGGTACTGGATGTGGACCTGAGGCTGCGACTGGCCCGGTTTCCCGCCCAACAGCTGCTGACCGGCCGTCTCTACCTTCATCTGGGGCGCGCACAGCAGGTGAGGGGAGGTTGACTGGGGCTGCATTTGCTGCTGCAGCTGTTTCGGAGGAGAGGAAGAGCTGTTGACTTGAGGGAGGGCGTTGAGCGTGGTTGCCGCCGCCGCAATCGGCGTGGTGAGCGGGAGGGGCGGGACCGACGGCGTGGCCGTTACAACCCGGAACCATTGGGATGACGGCGATGGGGACCTGAGGTGGAAGAGAGGGCGCCGGAGGCGGATGGGGGCTGACGGGGGAGCCCATCGTCGCCCCAGGTGATGTGGTTTGCTCGGACCGGCTGGGACAGGGAGGTCACGAGTTCCACGCGCTTTGCCTCCGCCTCCCTGTGGATGAGGTCCTTCTCCTTCCGCTGCTCTTCCTCTGTAAGGAGCGCAAAAAGACACAGATTGGACTATTTCATCCAGAGGTGATTAGCGTCTACAGATGCCGAGTTATATATCAACACATCATCAACGCCAGGCTGCAATATGTTGATATTTGACATTCACTAGGAGTGTAGGTTGCTTTATTTGCACGGTGGAAATCTCACACACACACACACACACACAAACGCACGCAAGTGCACAAAGAATGATGTCACTGGTCAAACAGAAGGGAAGGAAAAAAACTGCAGAAACGACGTCTGCATGGGCGCTTTCCTGGGAGAAAACACCCCTCCGTCTGCCCCGCATTTGGACTGTTCCAGCCCTGTGGACGCTTGAACCGCTGGACGGCGTCAAGGGTGTGTGTCCGACGGCAGCAGACGGTCGCTGGGCCCCCCGCCGGCGGGGCAGCAGCCCGACCGAACCGTTTTTTAGGAAAAAAAGAGAGAAAACGGTGGAGAAAAAGAATCGCGTTAAGGTGGGAATGTTCCCACGCTGTGTCCATGTGGATTGTGAGGAGGCATACACACTCACCACACACACACACACACACACACACACACACCTGTGACTGAGTAGTTTCTGCACAACGCAGCAGGCAGGCGGAAAGCCCTTAGTTACCATGGAAACAGTAACTTCAGAAACAGAAGATCCCAGGGATTCCTCAAACCCACACGACTGCAACACACAGCCCAGCTCCGCCATCACCGCCATCGCGAGAGCGGACACACACACAGCGCCGGCCCGCCGGCCAGCTCACACTCTCCACCGCTTCCAAACCCTGACGAAGCGGCTTCCTCTGGCGTCTTTGGTTTCGCTTTTCAATGATTCACCATTCCCACCCGTGAACACACACCTCAGGAGCCTGGCAGGAGCGAGGCCACATGACCCGGCAGAGGCGGGTCCGGGATGTGTAGTGGATTCTGCTCCAGACTGTCACAAAGGCAGGCAGAGGCAGATTGCGTAAGAGGGCTGGGGGCAGGAAGGCTGGCCTAGTTCCCCCCCCCCCCCCCCCCCACCCGCCACTGTCAGCAGCGTGAATGGGAAGGGGGGGGACCACCGACGTGTGCGTGTGTTTGTGTGCGCGTGGGACTGCACGTCGAGGAGGGGAGGCGGGGGGGGCAATGTGCACGTGGTCGCAGTGGGCGGATCCTAGCACGCGGTAGGGTACACAGGGGGGGAGGGGGTCCGAGCCGTGTGACACGTCATCAGAATGGAGACACAAAAAGAGGAGCTCTTGTGCCATTAATGTGCTCAAATGTCGCCAATTCGATGGGAAAATGAGCCGTGTGTGCAAGAGGACGCGGCTCGGCAGCGACGGGACGTTTGCTGGCGCGTAAATAGAGGAAGGCAGCAGGCGGCGGGGGGAAGACCCGCCCCGCTGTGTGTCATGAGATATGTGAGCAATGTCAGGGTATTATGTAAAGAGGAGCCCGGGCTCGCCACCGCCCTGCCGGGGCTCGACGGGCCACAACTGGGCCAAACCGATCCCAAACGCACGCTTCGGCCGCGCAGTAGATGGGCACCATTCTGGCAATCTTGCCCCTGCGGCCGACGATTTATCTCCAGAAATAAAATCAACTTTTCTTGCCTAGAATGGTGGATAATAAAAACAGTGGTCCTGCCCTGCAGCGACTTGCTGCCAAACAAAAGGCACAAGTAAATGCACCAAGGATACTGACAGAAACTCCTCTGCGGCTCCAGCTCACACGCACGGTGACTCACTTGAGAATTTGTCACACACACACACACACACACACACAGAGAGCGCGCAAAGTACTTCGCATAACAACTTTGACCGTTTCCGCATTTGCTGAACAACGTGCAATAATTAAACACCCCGAACACCGACGGCACCCAACTGTGAATTTGGTGGTTTTGCGTTACAAATGCACAGAGCAAAAAGGCAATTCCTCTGGCCATCAACGAGTTGTTTGAGCCACCGAGAGCAGATGAAAGACTGCGACCCGGTCCAAACGAGCGGACCCCAGTTCTGCTGTCATGCTGCTTCTGCAGGATGCACCACTCACCACGTGTGATCTGTTGCTGCTGGGCTTGCCATTCCAAATATCTGGCCGCCTCCAAAAGTGTATCGATGCTCATTGCGCGTAAACCCTCACGGCGGACGACCCGGTGGCCCGGGACGGAAGAAGGAGAAAGACCGAGGGGGGGTAGCTAGTGTCCCGTTAGCAAGCGCCGTGTGCACGGTTAACACCAGCACTCCGGCTACCTTTCGTCCCCAGTATTACTGCTTTAAGCGGCTGGGCAAATTTAAAAAGCCCCGAACAGAAAGTAGATTCTCGGATAGGTAAAAATAGGATTGCAACAAGATGGCGATACGAGCACGGGAATACACACACAACAAGGCGAGTCGTGTTCTCGTTAAGGCCCGCCCCTCCCGGGCTTCTGCCCCGCCCTGTTACTACGGCCTTCGTCAAAACCCGGCGGCCTCGTCACGCCCTCTCGCCCTCCGCCCTGTCATATTAGCCATCCACAGCCCTAACAAATATCAATTTTAGCTCAAAATTGTACATAGGTACTGCTGAGAGGCATCTGGAATGAAAAACACCGCACCTTTATCGCAGCTATCCCGGGGTTCTCCGAGAAGCTTTGGCGACTATCGGCATCCGCACTCCGGGTTTTCCTTCCCGCTCTTGGCCCGCAGCGCACGAACAAAATCCCGACGCTGGCCAGCCAATCAGCGCTCAGAACAACAAGGCATGGTGCTGGTCCACATGGGCACCCGCCCGGCCCGAGCGAGCCTCATTTGCGTGGCGAGAGCGTGACTGGCCACCCTGCTGTCTCGAGATCGGAGCTGTCAATCAAAGCGAAATGGGCGGGGCTTGTCGCTGTACTATTGAGTTCCAAACCTTAAAATTACTGCGTTTAAAGTTTGAAAGCAAGTCAAAGATCTTAAAGTTGTTATATTACGAGGCTAGAGGTTAATGTAACCACATTCACTTTTGCCTGACAATAAAGGGATTTTTGTCTCTCCGCCGCGTAGTTTATATATTTAAATGTTCATGCATCTATCATTTCCTTTCGTCTTACACCCACATTTTCGTGACTCTGTCATATTGGGAGCATCGCAACCCCTCGGTGATGCTGTCTGCAGCTGTTGCTCCGTCCCCGTGTTGTCTTCCTCTCTTCTGATTGGCTGGTCAACTGTAAACTGGATGTCTAACGTTGGACAGAAGGCAGGGTGTAATGGCAACGATATCGTGCACGGATAGTTGACTCTGATGAATGTATGCCGTCCATACGCCGCATGGCAACAGCCTTTGATTGGGTCGTTTGCATCCTCCGCTAATCTCAGCCAATCCAAGCAGCAGCCCAGAAACCTGTACCTGTTGTCCTCGCCACGCCATGTCCTGCCTGCACACACAAACCTACTAACACCATTACAGCGCAGGGAAGAAGAAGAAAAAAGAAAAGATGAGGCGAAGCAAGCGGTGTCCGTGCGTGTTTGTGTGCACGGGGAGGGCTGAACAGGCGGAAACGTCATTGGGATGGAAAAAAAAAAAGAGTCATAGAAGGGGAGGGGAGAGAGAGAGATCAGGGAGGAGAGAAGTGCTGCACATGGTAAGCACATGTACTGCATGAATTCAGCCTCTGTGGGGACGCAGATATGGATGGGGGCAAAAGGGGCGGGTGATGCTGGAGTGGAAAGAGGAGGTGAGAAGAAGGGATGTGAAGAAAAGACGGGTTGACCCAGTTAGGGGCGCTGCATCGGCATAAATAAATCAATTAAAAGGAGCAGCGACGTCGAGACAGAGATCATAAAGTCAAACAGACACCAGGAACGGAGACAAAATGTGGACAGAAACGTGCACCGAGCATGTTTGCACAAACGGGGCTTAGTTATAAGATAAAACCGCCTTTTCAGTCAGATCTTTGGGAAAGTGACTCTTTTTGTCCCTATAAGGTCGCTTCCATCCGCCACCACCGACCACCGGGGGGCGCTGTCGCCCCTTAAGATGGCTTCTGCTCGGATTCCTCAAAGCCAGGTGTCACCAACACGGTGCCCGCGGGCACCCGGTCGCCCGCAAGGACCACATGAGTCGCCCGCGGGCCTGTTCCAAAAATAGCACATCTCATAGAGAGCTGCGTCTAAAAATTAATTTTGTTCTGTTGCTATTATTTTTTTAATCACACTTGTATGTATATAGATTTAAAAAATACTATCTTAAAAATACTTTAAGGTTAACGCGCACAATATTTACCTATGGGCAGTAAAGTAGAGCTTGTGGGATGTGGAGAGTAAGCTAGCGGATTGTGTTCAATTTAAAAGTGTGTTCATGACATTTAAAAGTTATAATTTTGTTAAACATAACACAGACTTGGCCATTAGTTCAAAATGTGAAATAAAAAATGTATTACATATTTAAAAATATGTAAGTTGATTTTGTTTAACATTACATAATTGTTAACTTTTTGAAACATGTTGCAACATAGTTCATGATTTGTTAACAGGGCATGTCAGTGGCTTGTGCAAATGGGATATTTTTTGCTAAAATGTAGTGATGTAAGTGATCATCTGAAAATGTAACAAATACTGTGATTAATAGAGATAAAGTGTTGAATATTGATATCTGTTTCCCACCTTGTTGTCATTTTTGATAATCATTGTTAGAAATCATTAACATGATCAGTGTCTTTACATAGGTGAGTATTACTAATCATTATAAATAATGTATAACTAAAGGCAAACTGAGCAAATTTGTTATTTCAGAAGAGCGTATCAAACTGGTAGCCCTTCGTATGATTCAGTAACCGTGAAGTAGCTCTCAGTTTCAAAAAGGTCGGTGACCCCTGCTCAAAGCTAATCAAGCTGAAGGGCTGAGCGGATTAAAAGGCTGGTCACGTCAACTGTAGTCCAGCAGATGGAAGCTATACTGGGATGACATACAAACCTATATACCGACACAGAACCTGCAGTTGTTTGTAACCAGGCACCTGGTTTCTGAGGTCAAATTTGAAATCCAAAACAACCTGATCTTGTACGTGGAAGTTCTGACCTTGACCCTGACCGGTGCCTATGGAACAGGCCGTTTCTGGACCAGCGTCGCTTTTTCACCATTCACTCCCGCTTGCTTTGCAATAGTAAGTGTGTCCTCTAAAAGAGGAAATGGAAAGAGTGTTCTCTTGTCTTCTAGGACATGAAGTCAGAAAAGGCAAGTGCAAAACGAGAGTGGCTGAGGATGGATGTAGGGCAATGTTTCTACTCCGGTGCCTCCGACGGGAAACACGATTTTTACAGACAGACTTATTATCCTTTCATTACGCCCATGAAATCACTTTGCTCCATGAGCTTTGATCTCTTCTATTTCCCCTTTTGTTTGCATTTAACCCTTTTTCTTCCTACGATTTCTGCACCCTCAGGAGCTGCAGGCCAGAACAGAGTGTGTGTGTGTGTGTCACCTTGGTATCCTGGCAACAGTGAGAGCTGTGTGGGCGAGTGCTCAGGTGTGCAAGCGAGCTAGGCTGGGTTACTGTACATAATTGATAACGAGGCCCGAGCCATCCCTGCGGCGCTCCACCTCAGAGGTTCTACTCCACCCATCAACGGGCCGTCGCCTGCGTTCCAGACGCTTTCGTTCACAACCAAAACCACTTTTTTGGTGGCAGTAATTTGAGCAGAGGCTGGTCCCCGGGACAACATCTGTGCACCGGAGCCAGAAACGTATGCATAAATGATATTCACCGTCTAGAACTGTTCCCCGCTTTCTGCTTAAAATTACTGCGTTTAAAGTTTGAAAGCAAGTCAAAGATCTTAAAGTTGTTATATTACGAGGCTAGAGGTTAATGTAACCACATTCACTTTTGCCTGACAATAAAGGGATTTTTGTCTCTCCGCCGCGTAGTTTATATATTTAAATGTTCATGCATCTATCATTTCCTTTCGTCTTACACCCACATTTTCGTGACTCTGTCATATTGGGAGCATCGCAACCCCTCGGTGATGCTGTCTGCAGCTGTTGCTCCGTCCCCGTGTTGTCTTCCTCTCTTCTGATTGGCTGGTCAACTGTAAACTGGATGTCTAACGTTGGACAGAAGGCAGGGTGTAATGGCAACGATATCGTGCACGGATAGTTGACTCTGATGAATGTATGCCGTCCATACGCCGCATGGCAACAGCCTTTGATTGGGTCGTTTGCATCCTCCGCTAATCTCAGCCAATCCAAGCAGCAGCCCAGAAACCTGTACCTGTTGTCCTCGCCACGCCATGTCCTGCCTGCACACACACAAACCTACTAACACCATTACAGCGCAGGGAAGAAGAAGAAAAAAGAAAAGATGAGGCGAACAAGCGGTGTCCGTGCGTGTTTGTGTGCACGGGGAGGGCTGAACAGGCGGAAACGTCATTGGGATGGAAAAAAAAAAAAAGAGTCATAGAAGGGGAGGGGAGAGAGAGATCAGGGAGGAGAGAGGTGCTGCACATGGTAAGCACATGTACTGCATGAATTCAGCCTCTGTGGGGACGCGGATATGGATGGGGGCAAAAGGGGCGGGTGATGCTGGAGTGGAAAGAGGAGGTGAGAAGAAGGGATGTGAAGAAAAGACGGGTTGACCCAGTTAGGGGCGCTGCATCGCCATAAATAAATCAATTAAAACGAGCAGCGACGTCGAGACAGAGATCATAAAGTCAAACAGACACCAGGAACGGAGACAAAATGTGGACAGAAACGTGCACCGAGCATGTTTGCACAAACGGGGCTTAGTTATAAGATAAAACCGCCTTTTCAGTCAGATCTTTGGGAAAGTGACTCTTTTTGTCCCTATAAGGTCGCTTCCATCCGCCACCACCGACCACCGGGGGGCGCTGTCGCCCTTTAAGATGGCTTCTGCTCGGATTCCTCAAAGCTAATCAAGCTGAAGGGCTGAGCGGATTAAAAGGCTGGTCACGTCAACTGTAGTCCAGCAGATGGAAGCTATACTGGGATGACATACAAACCTATATACCGATACAGAACCTGCAGTTGTTTGTAACCAGGCACCTGGTTTCTGAGGTCAAATTTGAAATCCAAAACAACCTGATCTTGTACGTGGAAGTTCTGACCTTGACCCTGACCGGTGCCTATGGAACAGGCCGTTTCTGGACCAGCGTCGCTTTTTCACCATTCACTCCCCTTGCTTTGCAATAGTAAGTGTGTCCTCTAAAAGAGGAAATGGAAAGAGTGTTCTCTTGTCTTCTAGGACATGAAGTCAGAAAAGGCAAGTGTAAAACGAGAGTGGCTGAGGATGGATGTAGGGCAATGTTTCTACTCCGGTGCCTCCGACGGGAAACACGATTTTTACAGACAGACTTATTATCCTTTCATTACGCCCATGAAATCACTTTGCTCCATGAGCTTTGATCTCTTCTATTTCCCCTTTTGTTTGCATTTAACCCTTTTTCTTCCTATGATTTCTGCACCCTCAGGAGCTGCAGGCCAGAACAGAGTGTGTGTGTGTGTGTAACCTTGGTATCCTGGCAACAGTGAGAGCTGTGTGGGCGAGTGCTCAGGTGTGCAAGCGAGCTAGGCTGGGTTACTGTACATAATTGATAACGAGGCCCGAGCCATCCCTGCGGCGCTCCACCTCAGAGGTTCTACTCCACCCATCAACGGGCCCTCGCCGGGCGACAGGGGGCCGTCGCCTGCGTTCCAGACGCTTTCGTTCACAACCAAAACCACTTTTTTGGTGGCAGTAATTTGAGCAGAGGCTGGTCCCCGGGACAACGTCTGTGCACCGGAGCCAGAAACGTATGCATAAATGATATTCACCGTCTAGAACTGTTCCCCGCTTTCTGTCTAGTGACCCACTTCGTTTTGAGAGCTCCAGTCGCATCGTTTGGGAACAGCGGAAAGATCAGCTCAGGCAACCTCCTCACAAAAGAAAACAAGTTAAGCTATATTTACAGGATTTTATTGAATTAAGTTGCAAACAATGACATCCAGATATACTGATACACAACTTTTACTGTGCGTGTATGTGCATTTGTGAGTGTGTGTGTGTGTGTGTGTGTGTGTGAGTGTATAAAGAGCAGTGAGACCACAGAAAGCAGAACAACCCGAGTGAGGAACCCCCCTCGATGGGTTAACAAGGCAGAGATTAGCGAGCATGAGGGCACTGGGCGATTCTCTGGGCAGACACACACACACCGAACACACACACGCACGCACACACGTCCATAAAGGTGAGCAGACTCTTCTGGTACGGGGTGAGTGCCTACGCTCTCAGCAGCTTGGGGATCATTAAGGTCCTGTGAGTGTCGACTAGAAAGCAAGTCTGTTCAGAGATGATGTCTGAATGGACAGAGTGGGTGAGAAGCTTCGCCTCCGCCTTCTCCTTTGGTTATTAGAGCAGAGACGACCGATTCTCTCGTCTCACACACACACACACACGCACACACGCACTCTCTCTCTCTAAACGCATCCACTCGCCCACTGAACCTGGTGTGATTCGTCTAAGGGAGCTGCTTGATTTTCATCACCTGGACAGATTTTTCTCTTCTGTTCATTTCGCTTCCTCGCCCACCCACGCAGGCCCACGACGCTGGAGGCAGGAGCAGAACAAAACAAAAGCGTAAATACCCTCCGTGAGGCCATGGTCAGTCAGTTGGCAGACAAGGGTCTCACCCCCTCGACCCGACGAGACGCCAAGACAACAGTATGCGAATTTTGGTAAATTTAACAATATACAAATTCCCGTTTGATTCACCATGCAAAGAAATGCTCGTCGTCTGAGTGTGTTTATGTGTCGGAGGTTGCGTGACATTTATTAAGCGTACCCTACATCCAGAGTAATAATTTACATAAAAGGACAATAGTTATCGTAGGAGGGCTGGACAGATGTAGGGGGAAGGAGGAGAAGGGGGGACAGGTAGAAGCGCCATGGTCAGCTATGGATTCGAGTGCCAAAAGTCAGGGGAGTAGGGGGCGTCGTGGGGGGAGGACGGGAGATAGAGACGGCTCTGGGACAGCGGGGACTCGGGGAAGAGGAGCAGGTCGGGTGAGGCGACGGGGGGGGGCGGTTCTCAGCGGCACTCCCACACTTTGACTGTTTGGTCGACGCTGCCTGTCACCACGTAGGGAGCAGACCGGTGGAAATCTGAAAGAGACACACGCACGCTGGCTCAGACAAGCGTCACACGGGCGAGAGGAGAGGCTCAATTATTTAGACGGCTGCAAAAGTAAGAGCCGGGGCACTTCAGACTGGGCTGAAGCGCTGGGATTTCACAGGAGACGGAGGGCTAGGGGCTCACCCAGAGAAGTAACAAAGTGTTCGTGGGCACACAGGGTCTTCATGCAGCGCTTGTTCTTGTAGTCCCAGATCCTAAGAGTTTTGTCGTCAGCGCAGCTCACTATGAAGCGTCCTCCCGGGTGGAACAAAACGCCGCGCACCCAGTTGTCATGTCCCACCTGAGGAAACACGGCTGGTTACCGTCAACCGCCCTCCAGCCAGACTGGCGCTTACTGAACGCTTACCAGAGTCATGAGGCAGATGCCAATGCTCACATCCCATAATTTAATGGGTTTTGTCTCTGGATCCAGACAAAAGGAAGGGGCCAGGTTTTCCACTTTTCTTGCTCTGCGACACAGATGGAGAAAACGGTAGCAAACAGGCGGTAAAAGGGCCAAAGCAGGAGCAGCAGAGTTTGGGGCACCTCTGAGCCGGTGGCTTCCAGGATGGTGGCGTGAGCGTTCTCGGGGGCCCAGGCGATACACTCCACCACATGTTCGTGCTCCCGCAGCTCCGCTTTGCACTCCTTGGAGGCCACCACCCAGACACGCACCGTCTGGTCGTTAGAGCAGCTGGCGATCAAGGAGCCGTCCTGGTTGGGACGCACCATTCTCACCCACTCCCTGTGGCCCGTGAAGGTCTTCACGCAGTACCTGGAAACGGGGCGCTGTCAGCTCCAGCAGCTGCCTCACAGAGGACAACAGAAGCCCCCATCTCCCCCCCGTCTTACCCAGTGGCGACCTCCCACATCTTCATGGTCTTGTCTCTCGAGGCGGACACTATATGGTCGCCATTTGGCATGATGGCTACAGAAGAAACGTTGTGGTCGTGGCCTGGAAAGGCAAACGAGGGTTGACTCTGCGGCCGTGGGGAGTTCGCCTAAACAGGACAATGAACCAAGTGTAGCCATCGGTTCTTACCGTGCATCGTTCGGATGCACTCAAAGCCCTGAAAGTCCCACAGCTTGATGCTCATGTCAGCTGAACATGAAGCCAACAGCTTTCCTGTCTGGTCAAAGGAGATGTCTTGTACGGAGTCTGTGTGGCCCTTCAGGGTTCGCTCAAAGTCCCCTGCCTCATAGTCCCACACCTAGGGTCAGACATGGACAGCAAGCGTCAGGGAAGTGAGACACGCCCTCTCAAATGTACAACAAAATATACACAATCCTGGACAACTAGGATAGGTTGAGAAGGTTGATGGTTTTACAGATACCACCTAACTACAGAAACCAACTCAAACGTGAGCATGTTTTCCGAGGTGCCGTGCCCTGCCTGGGTTGCCTTTGGCAACATGAGCATCAGTGCATCTCCACATAAACGAGCGGTGACAAAGCAGAAACCGAGCGAGAGCAGGAAGGGGCAGCAGGGGTGGGAAGGCACACCGGCCGATTTAGGACGACAACACAGCTTTCGATAAAAATGTGTATGTTTGATTAATTAGCTGCAATTAGACTATCATCTCTACTGTCAAAATACATGCATTAATAAATTTTATAATTATTGACTCTATTAACATTGTTTGCAGTCAGTGATTCCACTGCTTCCTAAATGTAATGTTGCATCTTTAAACCAGCTTTTTACACGGTTTTATTGCAGCCATATATGTAATTAAAAGTAATGCGTCGTGCTACCGCCAGGTGTCGCTGTATCACCACTGTATCAAATGTAGGTCGAGACTGCAAACGTGTCAAACAAAACATTTAATTGTGGTGGAGGAGCCCACATACCTTAATAGTGGCGTCCTCGGAGGCTGTGACCATGACAGAGAAGACGGGATGGAAAATCACGCGTGTGACAGGAGCACGGTGCCCGCTCAGAGCATATCTTTCTGGGGGTCGAGGGATCCACTCCTTGGGGTCCCTTTTCTGGCCCACGGGACCTCCGTGTGTCATCTCCTCTTTTGCTTCGTTCAACTTTGACTCCAGCTCCATAACCTGAGGCACAGGAGAGGAAAAGCCGTGGTTTCGAACCACCGATAAAGGGGTTCTACGGTAGGTTTGGCTGAGGAGGCTTTCTCCATGATCTCAGAGGTCTACACACACACACACACACACACCTGAGTCTTCTAATCACCTGGTGATAACTCCATTCCCTTACTCGTCAAGGTCTCAACAGCAGCCTGCCGAGCATCTAGATATCCTTACCTTTTTCTGTAATCTGATGACCGAAGTCCATTTCTTTTCCAATAACCCCGCATACTTTTTATCTACCTCTTCATTCTATAACGGGAGACACAGACAAGAAATGAGAAACACTCCACACTCCTTTTAGCCAACTAAATTCTGTGCTTACCATGTCTAGCTCTGCTTCTTTTTTGAAGGTGGAATAGGCCTCCTCATACCCATTGGAACGAAGGTAGTCGGCTATAGCTCGGTTTCTGGAGGAAAGACAAATTCACATCATCTTTTCCAGCAGCAGCCTCTCAGACAGACAAAAGAATTCTTTCCAGAGGAGCTCTTAACCCACTCCTGATTAGAACTGAGCAGACCACACACAAGAGGGAGGTGAACCTGTTCAAGCGAGAACATCGGCACCACCACCATCATCGTCGTCACCACCACCACCAAGGGGTCAACATCGGTACTCAGTTCTCTTTTTTTTCACATGGTGGCGTTTTCTGCATAACCAGGTCTCGTCAGCCATCACACCACGCTCCTCCTCCTCCTCCTCATCCCTTTGCTGTCATGTGGGTTATGAAATATTCACGGAGGAGCTATGGAGCGAAGCACGCGGAACATCTCCATGTCTCAGCGATGTCGTAAAGGACACTTTCCCACAACAGCAGGACAGAGAGTGAAGGCCTGCTTCTCTCTGTCTGCCTGCATGTCTGCTCGTGTTTGCATGTGTAATGGCCCTGCACACCCACATATTTGCATCCAGGCACTCACAGTTCATCCCTCTGCCGCTGCGACAGCACCATGGCGGCAGCTGTTTTCTCCCTGATGGGGGAGATGAGGCCGATGTGCTTGGGAGCTCTGTCAGGAAGGCGCACGCCCGTGAGCTGGGAGATTTCTCAGTGGTGTTCTTCCCGGGGAGATTCAAAGGCGGAAAGCTGGGTGCGGAAAATGGAGATGGTGCTTTCAGTCGACGGCTCGGACGTGGATCCACAAGTGTGTGCTGTGCCAAATCTTCCTCACTGATCAAATCTGCTCATCATCTAAAGAGAACACACACAATAAATAATAAAAAAAACAAAACTAGACTATATATACTAAATATATACAGAATAGCACGCTTTGATCTCAAATAAACTTAAGTTTTTCAGGGGGAGGTTGCCGACACTGGGACTTTCCTAAAAGAAAAACAGCCCAAAAGCACATGTAGGCAACTGAAACAAACATTCAGCTCATAGGAGTGTTGCCTTCCTCGGCTTTACCCGTGCTGGCACCTGAGGCCGGGACAGCGCTAAGCTGCTTAGCGGCCAGACCAGACGACCTATAGCCTGCATACGTCTGCTCCTGGGCAACAGACACGAGTCCTCACCCACGACACTTATTGTTGCCTGCTTCATGTGGCCGGTTCTCAGCTGTATACGGATTCAGGGAGATCATCTAAATTCTTCTTTACACTTGCTTTTAGGAAAAGTACAGCAAACAAGAACAGAATGAATTCCCAGTCGGCGGCCCAGGAAGGACTCTCCTCGTTGAAAACATTAGGAAGGGCGCGCGCGGTACGGCACGAGTGAGGTATGTGGAGAGGCACGCGCAGCACCTCTTATGCAACCAGAAGGAGTTTTCTACTGCTTCTTCAGGCCCTTACATCACCAGAAGCAGAATCTGCAGCGGAAAAAGGAGATTCACTGGACTTTCTTTTATATTTTAGGAAACAAAAATGACGGTATCAGGTAATGGGACAGTGTGCAGGAGTTTGAATGATCTGGAGTTTAGTGCTGAGCAGAGGGATCTTAGCTAATCATAAATCAACCCAAAGAGTTCAAAGTCCTGTCCTCTTTTACCTTTACACCTATCAAGGTTTTTAAATAAAAATGAAACCAAACGGCTTTGAAATCTTTAGGCTCGCATTTATTGGCAATGACTGTACTTAGATGTGGCTTCAATGGAAGAAAAAAGATTTAAAAAACCTAAATGTATGACAGAAATGTGCTCATTTGTACTCAGTGAAAGTGATTCTCACACCATTCAGGGGCCAATTAGACTGGCCCTGGCCCTGACAAGGTGAGCCAACGTCATCCTGAAAAATTTACAGCTGACGCATCCTGATGGGAAAAATAAATAGTTAGGTGATAAAATGGGGGTGTAATGAGTTAAGAAGATAATAATTTAGTTAGAATTAGACAGTTATGAACACCATGAATTCAAAAACAAGTGGGAGAAATATAACAGGTACATTAGAATATAAAATGTACAAAAACAATCTTTCATGTGACCTCTTGTGAAGTTCTTTGTTTAAATAGAAATTATTTAGGAGTATCGGATAAGTAGATACAATACCACTTGGATTTCTGTAGGTGACCTATGAAGAAAACACGTATACACCACATTGCCAGTGATACATTTTTGGCATACTGTGAAAAATGACTTAAATTTGCACGATATATTTCAAATATTTATGCGTTTGTGTGCATCACCGTATGTTAAGCTACACTTTATTTGTAGTAGCAAAACATGAAACAATTTGGCAAATGAAAGAGGCCTTAATTAATTCAGACGGATGATCTTTGATTGGTTGAACGTCAGATTTTTCGCCCTTTCACGTCTCCACCCCAGCTCGGTTCTGGCTCCACCAAACAAGACACATAAGCGGGACGATGATTGCGGTGTGGATGCATTCAATCGGTCAAAATTTAGATGCTCATACTGGCTCCCCTCGTTTAAAAGTGATATTTATCTGAAAATATAGCTTGGGTGACGTCTCTCCTAGATTCGATGCCCACAAGGGCAAAGTTGCAGCAATGGCTCAGCAACGCCCTTTCCAGCTAACGTTAGCTTAGCACGAAAACAGACAGCACCCGAACCGGGCAGTTTCCACACAAACTACCTTTCCACATGCTAGGAAAACAAGAAGAAAGGCGTTGTAATATACCATCAAGTGTCAAACACGTGTGTCACCTGATTTAAAAAAATATACGTCAAGTACGTCTTTTAATAGTAAAGATACGTGTAATGTTACCTTAAGTTTGATGGAAGAGAATGCCGGAATGGCAAAACACCATTGTTCTGATTGACGTAACATTTACCATAGTGCAGTCGAGGATTTAAAATGATGAATTTTGAGATCACATCGAGACATAGATCAGCTGTAGGAAATATGGCAGCAACCTGACAGCATCTAGGTTAACATGCTACCACGTTAGCTTACTGGCAGCACCACTACAAACATACACGGCTAGCGTTAGCCGAATGTTTAAGATAGCTCCACAAGTGCCCCTTTCTCAATAAAATAAATGACCCGGCAGCGGAAACGTCGTTGTAAGTAGTCAAACGGTAGATGTAAATATGCAGGAATATCGGCTAGTTTTTGTTTTAGCGCAGCCAACACCAACTTTGCACCTTAGCTTAGCTTAGCTTAGCTTTCGGCCTTTCCGCCATTTTGAGTCGGGAACGGGAAAGCGCAGACACTGCAGGTAATTCGTCGTCAAAAATAACAAGTCTTTCGAAGTGCCCAAACACAAACACACGCGTGCGTACAACGCTTACTCACCTTTATCAGGAAAGATCATTTTGGTATCCAGACGAAAGTTCTAACGTACGATCACAGAGCCTG
Organism: Tetraodon nigroviridis; assembly: GCA_000180735.1. NCBI lineage: Eukaryota > Metazoa > Chordata > Actinopteri > Tetraodontiformes > Tetraodontidae > Tetraodon > Tetraodon nigroviridis. Next base: position 742,983 of record CAAE01015001.1, read on the forward strand.
ACTTTGGTACGATATTGTGACTTTTCGCATCACCCGGCACGGTCGGTCAAGATTTTTCCTCCTCCTGGGTACCTCCGCATTCGCCCGGCCCCGGCTAACGGTCGCAATCCGTGTCGGGGGCGCGCCCGCAGACGAGAGCGAGCACGCACGGCGTGCAGGCCTCGTCATTAAAGTAACAGCGCCCACGTCACCGTCATCACTAAGATTATTATTATATGTATTATCTCGTTTTGAGGCAGCGGCGTTATCAGTGAGATTATAATCAGGAGTAGAATATTAAAGTGATATCATATCAAGACAAATCGGGTCGTTTTAATTGTTGCGCGCGAGAGAGAAAAACAAAAAGCGAAGCTAACAGAAACCAAGTTTCCGCCTCGTGGTTCGTTGCTTTCTTGTTATGAATGAAATTGAAAGATTTGCTAATAAATATCAAGATGTTATATAAAAATTCTCATGCAGTTGTGTCGCGCTCTGAAGGTTCATGGCACAGCTGCGACACCCAGTGGACAAACTGCAAACTGCAAAGAGCTGTATTTTTCAGAATAAGTAAGTGTTTGTTACAGACTTATTTAATTTCTGAGTAAATGTTATATTTAACTTTAATGTTGCATTCTGCAGACATAACAAACACTGTGTTTTTTGACAGTCTCTGTCTGGAGTTCCCTTAATGTCTTCCATATGACTGGTTTCTTGCGCCGCAGTCCCCAGGTTTGCAAGTTCTTGGATACTAAAGAAAAAAAGCACATTCATATTTAGAACAAATATTAGAAAATTGAATTACGCTCTAAAAACCACATAAGTGATTATTTTGCCCTTCACCTGCATTAAACTACTCCAAGTGCCACGTTGAGTTGCTGGACAATCATCAGGTGGCTGGATGTGGAAAACTGAAAAATCAACAGGGTTTAGAAACATGTCATAAATTCATAAATATGTGGATTCTTGCTTTTGCAAGAGTGTGCATACTGTTTTCAAAGGAGTCAGATCTGTGTTGACGGCGCGCCCGGTGCCATTTTGCAAGCTCTCAGCCGGCTGCATGAGGTTTCTCAGGTACTCTGAGCTTTCCCGTGTGGCTCTGCTCTCCTGTCCCGCCTTCACGTGAGAAAAAGAGGAACGACCACCCAAGAGCACAAACAAACAGCAGCAAATACAGAAACACAATTTTTTACATCGTACCTGATTGTGATATATTGTATAAGCTTCTTTTTCATGCTGTCGTGCTGACTGCAAATCTCCTCTACTCTCATAGACAGTAGCGAGGAGATGATGACTGGAAAAAAAAGCAAAAAGATATGGACAAGCAGACAGAAAGAACATTCCAGAAAGATTTATAATTACTTTTACTAGAAAGATAATGGCGTACTCTCTCACCAGTGTGCATACTGTAAGGATGAGGGACCGTGGTATTTAGAGGTCAAAGTCAAAGCGTTCTTCAGGAACGTCAGCGACAGCTCCTGCTCCATGAGTCCGTGAAGAACCAGGCCCAGCCCAGTCTGGGGCAGAGGACAGCAGCATTTCAATGAAGGGTCATTTTGAAATGTCACATCTTGGAGCAGCTTTAGGTCCTGGATCAGGAGTCTGACGTACGTCCAGTGCTATGACTTGTGGGTGGTCTTCTCCGCTCACGATCAGGCTGAGGTATCTGGCTCGGTACAGCAGCTGTAGGGCGGTGGAGCGGCGGCCTCCGGCGAAGCAGTACAGCGCCAGGTGAGTCTGAACCAGGGATCACATCTGTCTGATGAGACTGGAGGGATTTAAAAAGATACCTTCTGTCTGTGGATCACACCAAGACTCACGTAGTCCTGTATGGTCTGCGGGTGGTCTATCCCTCGCAGGCGCTCACTGCTCATTACAGCCTTCTGCTGGTGGGTCAGAGCCTGGGGAATTCAAGAACCAGAAACCTGTCAGAATGCACTGATTTTAGCCACCCGAGGTTGACCCGAAACCGAACCCACATCCAAGTACGCCCCCATGAGGTAGCTGAGTCGTCCCAGGAGACGCAGGCACATGCAGGCGTCCTCGTGCAGGATCCCACTAACTCTGACAAACAGAGCCAGAGCCTGGCTGATCAGGTCATACCCATCTTTCAGAAGCCCTGAATGAAAAAAACAGCAGATAAACGACTTTCAGAATGGGGTTTAGCTTTACTCATGCGGACCACAGCATCCTGCAGACTGCGGGGACCCTCAGCGGTATCTGTTTCTCACCCTGGTGAATTAGAACCCGCGCACGTTGCACCAGCCCAGTGGTTTCTGCTCCTGAAAGGGTGAGATGTTTGACCACGGGGAACATGTTGATGACGTCTTCCTCACCAAAGGTCGGCCTGTGTCGGGAGTCAAACACGTACTCCCTCAGCTGTACCTGAAAATGGAGGAAAAGCGCCTTAAAAACAAGTTTTGTTCGGCATAATCTTCATCTGTGAAGGTTACCGGCTTGATGTCTGACCTGGATGCCTGTTTTGATAGCGATCTCTCTCAGCAGGGAGGTCCTCTGAAGGCCATGCGTCTCTATGACCTCATCTATACTTTCACTGAAAACAGAGGGCGAGTGTAACATCCTACACACCACCTAAACACCCCCACCGTCCACACCTGTTTATCCTGTAGTGGAAATAATCTCTGGCTTCACTCCTGATCCTGCTCCACAGCTCGGCGGGGGTCATCTTACTCCACGTGTTGTCCTTCAGCGAGGCCGCTCGACCCCTGTGGCTCCGGCGGTGGCGGCGGCTCCTGCGTCGGGACACCAGCTCGTCCGAGCAGGAGTCAAGGCAACAAGGAGAGGAGCTGAGGAAGCAGTTGAGGAAATGACTGACAGCAGCGGAGAGGGCTGCAGGATCCACACCCTGTGGGAAAAAACCGTGTCAGGAAAGTCACACGAAGCTGTTAAACGTCATTTATCTACCGTTTACCTGGAGAAAGCTCCGGAAAATATGCTTGGCGCTTCTGATGATGATCTCACTGAGAGAAATCCTCTGTTAAAGAAAAGGGCCTGATTCAAAAGGAAATCCTCCGAGTATAAAAACAACCCGTCGGTCCTGAGTTACAGCAGTAACAACCTGAACGTGGCTGAGTGGTCCCTTCTCCTCCACCAGCTCCAGCTCCATCAGCAGGGTGCCCAGGTAGCGGACGTTCACGCCCCGCCGGTGCAGCGCCGCAGTCAGGGTTGGGCCGTCCATCGGGACTGCCGCGTGGTCCAGAAAGTCCTTCAGCTACCACCAGGACAAACAGACATCGAGACAGGTCCCGTCTTTTTTAATCCTGCAAGAAGATTCTCACCACAGCTGGAATCTGATGAGACAGCAGAAAAGCTGCCACGTCCCACAGCAGCAGCCTCTGCTTGTCCACCTGGGCAGCACACTCAGGGGGGAAGCGAACGCCTGCAGCGGAAGGTAAAATGAAGGTTTCTACCACAGTTTTCGAGAAAGAGCTATCAAAAAATTAGGATTTTAAACCCAGTTTGATGATTCACCAGCTAGGGGTGAAGGCTTGATTAAAGGATGGTTTTTACCTGTGGAAGAAACATCTGGATTGAAGCGAATGTCAAAGCAGGATTCGCTCACAGACCCGACAGCTTTACAAGCATCCCGAATCACATTTCTTCTGTGAGATTCTGCAAAAGTGGAACGACACTGCTTTATGAGTGAAGGAACAATAAAAATCAGCCATTGTGTTCTTCTCTACCTCCAGCATCAGTAGATAATATGCATATTTCTGGCAGTGATCCGATATCACGGCGCAGTCGATCCACTGAAGACAACACAAGGTTTTTCACCTGTTTCAGCAGCATCCACAGCTGCATCTCTGGTCTTCTGCACTTCACTTTTCTCCTCACGTCGTCCCTCCAGTTTTTCAAGACCCTGAGACACCATCTTGACGTAAAGTTCAAACCTACAACAGAGAACACAAACAGTCCTCATATGGACAAATTAGGAATACATACGTACATACGGCATACATTTTTCATTTATTGCATCTATCACTTATTGTCTGCATGGAAGAAGGGCTTCTAACTGCTGGCTTTATAGAAAACCAAACCTCCTCCTCCTCCTCCTCCTCCTCCTCCTCCTCCTCCCCCTCACCTGTGCCGGATGAAGGCCTCCATCAGCTCCGGCCTCAGGCTGGCCAGGCTGTGTGGATGACGTCGTGGATAACCAAACTTGCGACATTCCTCTGGAACATCCCCAGCAACCTTTGTATCCGGGAGCTGGAAGTTAAGATCCGGCGGAAAAGTCCGGAGAAAATCCAAGACGTAGGGTCTGCCGTCGTTACCCAGGATGCCTTTGGTCTCAATGCCAGAGCACAGCTCAACTGGCACGCTGTTGTGATCAAGCACCTGGTGCCGTTGGATTCTCAGAGGTTTACATGTCTTTTCCAAAAGCTCCAGAAACCTGGAACGTTAGTGAGAAAATGAAAGCTCGCCTGTTTAAAAGCATGCCAGACATTTCATCTTTCACTACCTTGGATGCGTAAAAACACTTTTCCCATTGTCATTGGAGCCATAAACCACAGTCTGCTCCTGTTGCTTCTCCAGTATACCAGGAACTATTGTCTGAGCAATGACACGGATGCCCCGATAATCCACCACAGCTGTTCCAAGTGTGTATAACCCTTCCACGTCCACATCCGCATAGGCCTGCGACATAAGCCAACTCAGTTCACAGCAAGAAAACCTTTATATTGGCACAAACTTCTATTTTTGATGTGGTATTACTGGTGATGTCTGTGATCTACCTGCGCTCCCCTCAGGTCACAGAGGGCAGCAGCGTGAGCGGCGCTGTTGCCGCCTAGCGGCTGGTAGTGATCAGACACGTCAAAGCCCAGGCTGAGGAACAGGTTGTTCCAGAGGAACATCTGCATGTGAGGCGGCTCCGCAGGGTTCAGCGGCATGACGTTACCGTCGATAACAGCTACCGCCCCTCGTGTTGCCGCGCCAACAAAGTCTCTGTTGGCCTGTTTTTGGACAAAAGACAAAAGGCTTTGGAAGTGTTTGCTCGTATTTGCATCACGTTTCTTTCTGCTATACAGATGTGCAAAAAGATGGTGGTCTCACCTTGAATTTCTTCATCTCCCTGTGCAAGCGCTCCTGAAAGGAGTGCCTGGGGAGTTCCCTGCAGACCTGCAGCTCCTCATTCCAGTCCCGTCTCTGCGGTAACAGCACCACAGCTAGCGTCACTATTTAGCCCCCGATGTGCTCTGAAACATCAGCGTCTGTCTGTCTGCCCTGCACATTCTGAAATTGCTTTTAAATTTGGTGCCTACAACCTGGCCAGCTGGGTATTCTTCCTGGCCTTCAGGGCTGACGTGCATTTCCTCGGCTCGCACACAATCCAGGGTGTAGTCTCCCTCTGGGGCAATCCAGGTAAACACCTGGAAGGGCGTCGCAGTCCGCTCATAAAGGTGCTGCTGAACTCTATTTCACAGCAAGTGATAAGAGATTTTGTTTTCTCAAAAAGAAATGTTTTCTTTTCTTTTTCGTCTTATTTGAGTTGGCTCACCTCATCTTCTGGAGGTCACTGAAGGTTTTCCTGAAAGCAGGACTGACCTGGCTCAGCAGCTCCACCAGAGAGTGGCAGAGGAGTTTGGGGGCCGCCGGTTTGGGGTTAAAGTTGAAGGCAGTGGATCTAAAGCAATTCATTGTTGATTGAACTTGCAGAACAAACTCTCTGCTGAGATGAACACTTACTGGTTGGGGTAGAAACCGCGAGTGGAGGATGTAATGTTGAGTTCTTTGTCCTCAATAGTCAGAACATTCAGGTACATCAGGTCTCCGTGCATCTTCCTGTTTCCTGGAGGGGGGTTCCAGCTGCTCATGCTCAGCACCTTCAGGCACCTTATAGGCTGGGACGATACTACATCGTCTCATTATAACTGAAGACGGGCTTGATTTGGCGGTTTTAATCACATTCTGTCCAAAAAGCTGACCTCACCTTCCTGTCGTCTCTGAAGGGTTGCAGCGGAGCAAGCGGGCGGTCTTTAGAGCCGGGCAAAACGTACTCCGGAGGCCTGAAGTTAACAGAGGCATCTTCAAAAGCCCACCAGCCCCCCTCGCTGCCGATATCTGAAGACGGGAATGTGAGGTTGGAGGGATGATTGACGCACATCATGGACAAAACCTGGTGTGAGCACAAAAAGGAGGAACTGCACCTTTGTCTGTTTGGGTGTAGAAGCTGAGATAGGACAGAGAGCTACAGCTGACTCCGTTGTACGCATCTGCAGGGTCGAGGCTCCTCAGAAGATCCCGTACATGCCTGAGATGAAGATGAGCCTCACGCACTGAGTATAACTCTGGGATGAGAAAGGGACAAGTTTAATACGGGAAAAAGCCAAGACGAAGAGAAAGATGAGCACAATTTAGATACATAAATTATTATAATGGTTGTTATTTGTGCGTTATATCATAAAAGTGGGGTCCAAAGAGTGTGAGACAGTTACCCTCCTCCACCCTGATCACTGCTCCATCCTGGACGGAGCACAGCTTGGTGTGGCTGTCCAGCGGGACGTCCCCCAGCCGCAGAGAGAAGCACGTGCGGTGGCAGGTGATCTCGTGCTGCATCAGCACCTGGTACAGCTCGGCCACCAGCATCTGACCCGAAACCTGATCGCAGAGACGAGAGGGGGCGTCCACACGGTGGCACAAACATGCTCGTGTCCAGCTGTTACACGTCCCAACCTGAAGCTCAAAGCTGTCGGTTGCGGGTGGTTGAATTCTGATATTGAAGGTGGAATTCTGAGGATCGGCCGTGTCGTGGATGCTCTGATCAACACACTGATGGAGGCTGTCATTTCTGCTGTCCTCAGTGTCACTGAGAGGTGCTGAGGACAACAGAAAAGGAGAAGCTAGGAGCAGAAATTAAACCAATCAGTGTAGAGCGATGAGTACACTTTCTGTTAACTCTTTTGGACAGATCATTAGTTCACTGTTGCATCACTGCAGCAAAAACAGATAAATCCACCTACTTTTGTGGCGTTGCCCCGTCAGAAACAGCCTGTCGAGTGAAAACAAAGCCATGCTCCCCATCCCAGCTCCATCCTCCTCCACCTGGAACAAACCCGTCCCGGTTCTGGCTCCTGTCGTCTTCGACTGGTGTAAAATGTCCGATCCTTTCATCTGATCTGCTGTCTGTCTCTCAGACAAATTCCTGCTTGTGGTTTGTACAACTTTCTGCCCCAAGCTGCCATCCTCACATCCAGCAAATTTAAAAATTGAATTCTCTTGCTGCGCGAAGTGGGTGTTTGTCTCAAGGAAACAGAGTCACCTCGGTGTTCAGCTTCAGCTCTGGGTGCTGCTGTGCCTCCGTTTCCACCTCTTTCATTGTTTCAGGTCCTTCACAAATATCTTCACTTGCAATTCTGGATTTAGCTACCCCTTTCCCACCCCTCTCCATTACCACTTCTGAGTGACCCTGAACCTCTGTCTGGGTCTGGAGCCCCACACCATTGTGCATCTCCACTCCAGTCTGGGTCTCAACCTCGTAACACCCTCGGCTGCCCCCCCCTAGTGCCTCCTTGCCTGGCTCACCTACCCCCGTTCCATCGTCCTCCTCGGACACCAGCAGGCACACCATCGGCTCCACCAGAGTCACGTCCCCTCCCAGGTTGCTGCTAAGAACGATGTCGGGAAACAGAAAGTTCTCGGGCTCCAGGGTCAGATTTGAGGAGCCGGGTAAAAGATCTTCCTCCGTGACTTCTGGCAGGCTGGGTGATTCACACTCACTTTCTTCGCTGGAGAGAAGAAGGGATCTTTCCAGTTCTCCCTGGACCAGAGCCTGGCTACACTTAAAGTAGTTTAAAAAAGTGGGGCAGCACTGAACCACGTTTCCCATGGTGCTTCTGTGCCTGAAGCTCTGACACAACTGTAGAGAATCAAAAGTTAAAAAGACGGTTGTGTGGCATTAGAAACTAACAACAACAGTGTTAGCATTTATACATTAGCATTCTTTTAAGCTGAAATCCCTTTGGAAGCTAATTTTAGCAAACATGGGGCCAAAAATATATTCAGCATGTTCCGACATCAGCAAAGGGAGAATCGGCTCCGTCTGTTGACCTGTGACAGGTCATCAGTTCTCAGTGCAGGATAAGAACATGTTGCTCACCTGTTTTATACCCAGAATATCTTCAGCGCGACCAGGACTTCAACCTCCAGCCGCTGTTGCGTGTGTGTCTTTGTGGCATGTGCCAAAGCAAACGGCTTAAAGAGCATTAGACAACAGCTGACGGCAGGAAGATTACAAAGTGCTCCTGCAGCGGTGTCACCTTCCAGGGAGGGAAAAAGTCAACCTTCCAAGACAAACTCTGCCAAGCAGAACTAGGTTGATCACAGTATATCAGGAACTAAACAAAATCATGTCTGTTTGTCAAACCAAGCTGTGGGCCTTACCGGCTGGTGTTGAATCAGGCTGCCGTGTGTGCAGTCATCTGGGGTGGATCCTGCAGAAATCAGAAGCTTTCCTCTTCAGGGAGGCTCCCTCGTCCTTGCTGCGCCACCACGTTCAACAACAGCGTCGGAGCATGAGCGCATGTGTCCTTCATGGGCACCGAGGAGGTGTGTGAGAGCACGCAGGCCCTCTTTTCTGACGTTACCACGGTGAGTACCCATCCGTGTCCAGAAGAGGGCAACCGCTCTGCTCCTTGTGATGTAACGTCCTGTAGTTACACCAGCCCAGGCACCCTGTCAGCCATGAGTGTGAGCATGTGCAGGAGGACAGAGGCCTCCATTTCTCCCCCAAACTTACCCACAGTTTCTCTCTCTCTCTCTCTGGTTGTCATGGTAGCGCTGCAGAGACGTTAACAGTCTGTGCACGGATTCATGACAACTGTGGGAACATTCTGGAATGGGACATTTGGAGACAAATGCATGTATACTTTAAATAAACAGGCGCTGTTAGATACTAAATGTAGCTCTACTATTTTTAAAACACATATAAAGGAAATTTAGTTTACCTTTTTAAAATTAAATGAGCAATATTATGCATTTTTAGTTTGAAACAGTCCTTAAAGTCGGCATAGTTTGCCATTGCTTGTATATTGTAGGTGAAATTTGTTAGGTGATTATCAGCAAATGCTATAGTAAATGTTCTTAAAAGTCTCCATCTTTGGTAGAGTAAGATGTGTAGAATAAGCCTGAAGTAGAGTTTCTGAACCAAAATTTGGATTTTTTTTTAAAAGTTGGTGTAGTTTGAAGTAAAGTGTAGGTAAAACATGTTAGGGAATTATCAGCAAATGCTTCAATAATAGGTCAATATAATAAGTTGCACAGCAGGCCTATTTTTTGGGTAATTGTTTCTCAATACTTTCCTCAAATCTATAAAACATTTTTTCCATGATTCCATGTGTGGTAATATTTGTGTGTGGCTGCAGACACACTGAGATCAACATGCTAACCCACTAACCTTAGATCATCATGTCAATTTCAAGCATTCTTGTTTGAAACGTGGTTGACAGACAGAGCTACACGATACATATTAGTTGATGGAAAATCCACTTCATAGTCAGAAAACAAACGGTCTAAATAGCTGTTTGTATCATTTGGCAGTGCGAAACTGCTGTTTTTGAAGAGTAAAAATTCAACATGTCTGCAGTGACAAACAGACAATCCTGTGAATACTAGGCCATGACTAGGCACATTGCATGAGTTTAATAAAGTGCAAATCATACAAAATATATCAAAGCCTTCAGAAGTGATGATCCTACCCTGGATTACAACCAGTGCTGTGAAAAAGCAAGGGGTCACTTTAGAGGCTGTAACTGTTCACAGGATCCCAGACAAGGTCACTAATTATGGGCAAAAGCTGTGATCAAGAGTGTAAGAAGAAACTGGCTTCCCGAGGAAAGTCCAGTTGTGCTGGTCCTTAAGTTCTGATCCACCGATCCACCTAACGACGAGCACTAGCCTGAAACCTACAGAAAGCCCCGCTAGGTCGATCAACTTCCCCGAACAACCGCGGGAAGACACCACTGATCACCAGCATCACAGAGCAGTTTCCCCTTCTCCTGCTCCCATGTCCACCCTCCTGCCTACCCCCATGTCCTCTATGTCCTCCCATTCATCCTCGGGTCCATCTCCGTCTTGGGTTCTGATTGGCTGGTTGAAGCGAAGGAGGCGGTATCTTAGCGGCAGCAAAAAGAGGGCAGGGTCAGGCATAGGGTGTGGCCTCTGAGGTGACGTCACCCTCTCCCGAGGGACGCAAGCTCGGACCCTCTCCTCCCTGACGCTCCTGACGCGCCCCTTCTGACTCGCCTCTGGGAGGTGGGGGGAGGCTGGCGGGGGTGGGGAGAAAAGCCACAGCGAACCCTCGTCTTCGTTATCACCGCCCTCGTCCTCTTCCTCCTCCTCCTCCTCCTCCTCCTCCTCCTCCTCCTCCTCCTCCTCCTCACGTCCCCTGGCTTCCTCCACCTCCCCCGCAGCCGTCTCTGCGCCGTGCCGCTGTTGGAACAGTTTTAACCGTGCGGAGTGCAGCTCGCTGCAGAGGCTCATGGTGACCACATTCTGGTGCTGCAGCTCCCGGTTGAGCAGCGTGATCTTGTGGCTCCTGCGCTTCAGCTCCTCCAGGAAACTGCGCTCCTCCTCTCTGAGGCTCCTTCCCAGGGCGGACGCTCTGGCCCGGCCGGCCCGCAGCTCCCCGCGCACGGCGACCATCATGCACCGCTGGTCCTCCAGGAGACGCACGGCAGCCTCACAGCGCGCAGCCAGTTCTGCTTCCTCCTCTGGAGGAGGTTTATTTGGAACATGTAAAGAACAGAATAAAGATTATTCTGATGAGAAATGTGTAAAATTCCAGGTCCTCCCTTTTCAAAAAATAAATAAATACTCTTTTTGTTTATTGTTATGAGTGGAATTCCAGGCCTATACTACAGCCCGCCGGCAGGGGGCGATCGACACGGGCTTCTTATTGGAGTCGTACTGTCCTACCTCCGGTGTTTTTGCCAGGGAACCTGGAATCCAACTCGCAGCTTAGTTCTGTAAGAGCACAGACACGCGTGGCTCAGAGAGCTGCAGGAGGAGGAGAGGAGAGAGGAGCAGCCGCGGGAAGGCTCACCATGACAGCGCCTCCTCAGGTGCGTGATCTCCAGGTGCAGGCCGGTCAGCATGGCCAGGTGCTCCTGCTTCAGGAAGGTGATCCCTCTCCCCACACTGGCCACCTGCTGCTCCAGCTTCCTCTCATCCATGGCTCCGTGTCTGCGCGCTGATGCAGGGAGATCTCCCCTGCAGGACGAAGGGAAACGCATGCACCTTTACGCTACTTTGTGATTATTGATGCAGGACTCGCTGTTTTTTATCCCGTGCACGGCTATTGTCTCGTTTACTTTGAAGCACATTTGGGTTTTCCTGCATAATTCCTGCACCAGTGCTGGAAGCTGCACGCGTCGACGTGGCCTACCGTGATTCGAAAGGGAAAAATCCGGATCATGTGTCCTCGTAACGCTCCGGTACGTCCGTCCTTGACGCAGCAGTGACGTTGAAAACAACAAATGCGCCAAAAAGGCGCATTCAAGGCGCAAAACCTTGCACTGTTCTTCCTAGACTGCCTGCAGGTGAGCCGATCGCCACCGATCGATCCGCGTTTGTTCGATCCGAGCCTGATCGGAATAACCTCCTCCTCACCTTCTGGTCGGTGCAGGACGGAGCCGCTGCTGCCTCCACAACAATGGGCTGATCTCGGTGCCAGTGTGCAGGAAGAGGAGGAAGAGGAGGAAGAGGAGGAGCTCCCTGGAAGTAGGGGAAGCATCACTTACAGAAAGAAACAGAACGTATTACTGTTTTTATTACAATTATTATTGTTGTTGGTTACGCGTAAAAGTATCATTTTACTCATAATATCAAATAATGTTACTTCAATAACCCTAAAATATGTTTTTTGATATTTAATTGTATGTATTTTTTATTATATGTCTGTTTCTAAACACGTCCTCCTAATTTTGAATAATAAAAAAGGGACATCAATCTGCATTCGTCATTACGGCTCATTTTTATTAAAGGTGATGGTATCCTAAAAAAAAAACAACTTTCGTAACATTTCAGGTTCGTCTACTGAGTCATGCTAATTACCCGCCATCAGATACCAGACTGAATCATTTCTTTGTGGTTCTTTATTCTTCATCCTTTTCCTGCAAACTGTTTGAGGAGGCTGGGTCTCTCTTCGGCCTCCAGCTCTCTCATGCTGGGGAGTGGAACGGGCTGGTTGCGCAGACACGTCTCATAATAAGGACAGACTTGGAGATGAGCAGAGATTGAAGAGACGTCGGCCATGTGCCAAGAATCCACTGTGGAGAAAAGGTGACTAAACTCCCAAACCTGCGGAACCAGAGGGGAATTAAACACGGAGCGACAGAAGTCTGGAAGTTTCAGTATGACTCTCTCACATGTCTGGCCTTCCAGCTGACCCTTCCGTGTGAGTAGGTCTTCCTCTCCCAGCGGAGGGTGACCATCCCTCTCTGCTGCAGCAGCGAGGAGCACACCTGCCTCGTGAGCCGGGACACCAGAGCCAGCTGGGACAGAGACAGGCTGTCCAGGAAACTGGCCACGTGGCACAGCACCTCGTAGGGCAGCGAGCTCAGCGAGTCCTCCCCTCCTCCTGCCTCACCTCCTCTCCTTGACTGAGCAGCTGGAGAGGAGGCGCCGGAACTTCCGGATGCCTGGCTGTCCTCACAAAATGAGCCTTCAAGTGTCGGACGCAAGCTAAAGGTCCTCAGCTGTTGACTGGAGGGCACAAAAAGACACAGAACAGCAGAATGGCAGCAATAATAGTTCAATTAATGGGAGTTTTACTGCCTTTTTATCACGGTTTGACTGGAATATTGCATCAGACTCTTACATGTAAGAGACGGTGGCTCTGTGAGTGGACGGCTGAAACCTCCTGTGACTGTAAGTGCATCCTAGATATGCCAGAGGACACCTCTGCTCGAACCAGCCGCTCAGAGATGTCTGGATATCATTGTGGACGTTACTACAAAGGGTCATAAGTTGGTATATGTTGAAATGCTTTGTCAGGCTTTCCCCGTGGGCAGACATCCAGCATCCACCATCATCAGTCACCTAATAATAGAACTTGTTTCCCAAGAGATACAGACCTGAAATGTGTTGCAAACTCTCTGCGAAGGAAGCTGTGGCCACAGAGGAAGCTGAAGACGCAGCTGGCTCTGTTGTGCCTGCTGTTCACTCTCTCTGCCTGCAGCTGAAGGCGCAGCTTTAGCGGTTTGTCCAACATCACATCCGCCAGCGTCGTCCTGCCTTTAAATGGAGCTGAGCGGAATGAGTAAGTCTGTGTTCCCACGTCAACATAAAGCCCATCGGCCCCCTTTGACTCACTGATCTGCACAGGTCACATAGGATAACTGGATTTTATTGAATTCTCACACCGGATAAACTCACCATGTGTCACTGAACATCACACTCGCTTCTTATCGCTCATTCACGATCACCTTGTGTCCCATGACTTCCTTCTCAGCGTAGCCCAACAAGGTGGCAGCTGCTTCGTCACTGAACCAGTCTTCCTCCGTGACGGCCAGGTCTGCCGTGTCCACGCTGCGAGACTCGCTCTGAGCTCGCGCCGCCGTGTCGTACAGATGAAGCCTCCGTTTGTAGTGATAGCTGTCAGGGACCTGATAACGAGCACACCCAGAACCTGCCACATCTCCATGACAAATGGACTGAATTGTTAAGAGAGCTCCGCTCAGTCATGTGAATCCTTACCTTGAAGGAGCGCAGGGTCTGGACTGGGATGGGCTCCAGGCTTCCATAGACAAAGTCTTTCTCCCTGGGGGTGCAGGCCTGGATTTGTCCGAAGCTGACCAGCATGCGGCCATGATGCACCACATACATGTTGTACTCCTGCGGACTGAGTTCCTCCCTCAGACGCTCCAGGACGCCCTCGTGCCACGGCGCCTGTCCGGTTTTACTGGTGTCGGGTGAAGGAAGGTGGGTCACGTCCTCAGCCTCCTCCTCTCCTGTCTTGTCCTGCGTTGTCGTCTTTACCTTGTCGGTGGATTTGGGGTTTTTGTCTTGTGTCGCCGGAGCAACGGCAGAGGCAGCAGCAGTGCAGCCACCTTTCTCCATGCTGAACATCCTCTCACACATGTTAAAAGTCGCTTTGTTCAAATGAATCTGCTGTCCCACATGCTTCTGTGCAGCCTCATCCACATTTCCCTTCTGCAGACTGTTTTCTGAAGCAGCTGGAGCACAAAATTGGCACAAATGAATCAATAATTTACTGTATTTCTTTGTAACCTACAATATGGCAAGAATTCAGCAATTCAAAGTTGTAATCACAAAGATATCAGACTTTCACTCTAGCGACTGATGTGCTCCCATCTCTCAGTTTACCTTCATTACCATCACTGGTTGCAGCCCCATTGACAAGTTTTCCTCCTGCTGCAGAATCCTCCATTTCCTCCTCATCCTCATCGGCCTCCACCAGCTCTGGGTAGAGAGACTTCATCTTCAGACGGCTGTAAAGGTCTGTCTGGTCCACCAGAGCCATGGCAACATCCAAAGCCTCCTCCTGCCCCTTGTGGTCCTTCATCACGCTCTCCAGCAGAGCTGTGTCTCCGTGTGGGTTTGTGTCATCATTTAGCCAGCGAAGCCACTCCATGGAGCAACACACCACGCTGGCCGGACACTGGCGGAGGTGAGCCGCCCGGGCGCAGCGGGGCAGCTGGAGCGGGCAGCCATAGCCAGCGTTGATGCACGGCACCCTCACGTTAGGGCAGAGCAGCATGTGGTCTTCCTCTTTGCACAGGTGGAAGATGGCGCCACAGTGGAGGCGGCAGGGGATGACGGCGCAGCACACGGAGACCTCCACTCGCGCTCTGCAGCGCCGGCTGTAGCAGGAGTCACAGTGGACGTGCTGCCTCACCCTGGGGGCCCGAGAACGATGGCTCTGGTCGGGTTAAAAAGAGCAAAGAAGTAATGAAACCAGCCTGGAATAAAGAGCAAGGCCCAACCTTGATGCAGTCTGACTCACCATGGTTAAAGTTGATTTCTAATGATGGAAAAAATAGAAAAAAGAAGAAAACCATAAAGTTGACATACAGATAATTACTCTCATCATTAAATTACCAACCTACAGGCTTCTTTTAAATAAAGTTTTTACAACATTGTGTTTTTTAAGTAATATCTTGACCCCTGAAATTTAAAACTTTGATAACTGGCCTTCAGAATGTAACCTTAACAACAACCGGCAGAAATTAAAACACTTTGTAACACTGCTCTAAACATATAAAGACATTAGCTTCCTGGATTTAAGGTACAATAAAAAAATCAAATCTTTTAATTTACTTAATTGAAGAGTTATATCAGTAACTTTGGGGTTAGATAGTCTTCTTTAGATGTATGAAACATTCTCAGTTTTCCAATCATTTATAATGGAACCAAACCTTATGAGAAGGTCTCCCCAAGGTGCCACCACTCTTCCTTCCTCCCTTCGGTGGTGTAACGTTGTGTTCTTGACCTCCGTGCTTTAAACTGGCGGGTTAAAATTAGCCAAGAAACACCAACAGGTTCAGCTGGAGAATGAAGCCCCACCTCTCAGCCAATCGCGCTGCAGCGGACTCAAGATGCATGAAATGTTTTCCAAAGGTCTTCCTCGGAGGCCGAGCAGGATTTTTGTGCCAAATGTTAATGTCACTATTAAAGCTTCGCTCTGTGTTTAAATACACTTTAAGAACATTGCGAAGGAGAGGGGAAGACATGACCGAGGAGGCTTGAAACCCAAACCCTGTTTCTGTCCACCTCTGAAACATTTCTTAGCCAGCTCTATTTATAACACCCACACACACACGCACTGTAGACATTTTGGTTTTAACACAAGATGGAGCAGACTTAGAGTGTTTCTCTGGGCTCATATCTCTCTTGTGGTGGTTCGACCTTGCAGGAATCTGTTGGTTTGTGCTGTGAGATTCCACTTTTCCTTTTCGGACTGCAGGACCCGTCTTCACACCCAAAGCATCATGGTATGGTTTTATTTTGCATTGTTGGTTGATTTCATTTTTAAGCTGGGTTGTGTATTTCCTAATAACTTCATTAACAACAACTTGTTCTTAACATTTTTTTAAAAGACAAGAGTTTTATATTTAATACTGTCACTGACCACTCAGTCGTTTTAAGATATCACATTCATTTCTGGTAGTTTTTTAATGTTTACCTTGTTTAGTCTTTCTGCTTTGGCCAAAAATGACTTTGTAACGATCATCCTAAGTCCACTTTCTTTCTCTGATCCCTGACCCCGACCAGAGCCATCGTTCTCGGGCCCCCAGGGTGAGGCAGCACGTCCACTGTGACTCCTGCTACAGCCGGCGCTGCAGAGCGCGAGTGGAGGTCTCCGTGTGCTGCGCCGTCATCCCCTGCCGCCTCCACTGTGGCGCCATCTTCCACCTGTGCAAAGAGGAAGACCACATGCTGCTCTGCCCTAACGTGAGGGTGCCGTGCGTCAACGCTGGCTATGGCTGCCCGCTCCAGCTGCCCCGCTCCGCCCGGGCGGCTCACCTCGCAGACTGCCCGGCCAGCGTGGTGTGTTGCTCCATGGAGTGGAACCGCTGGCCGGTCAATGATGCCCATTCACACCCAAACGTGGAACTACACGAAAACCTGCTTAAGGAAAGAGAACCAAGGGGGTGTCTGGACCTCGCCATGGCCCTGAAAGACCAGGACTGCCTGTTTCACTCCATGAAAATGAAGAAACTGTTCCCAGAACTGATTCAGACTGTACAGAAAAAGGAGGAAGAGCACAAGGAAGAAGAGAGAAGTGGAGAGAAGCAGAGAGATCAGGCGGCTGCAAAGGAGGCCAACGGTCACCTCTGGGAGTCATTTAACACATTTGACCTCAACTTGCACAATGACAAAGAAAATGAGGATGAGGATGGAATTGAGGCTCAATACGAACTGACCCAAGAGGAGCGAGAGGCTATTGCTAGCTCTTCAGCCGTGAATGCTGAATTATTGGAAAACTACAACGTCTGGGAGCGTATGTTCAGCATGGCAAAGAGTGGCTGCAAGCAGACCGAGGAGGCAGCCATGGAAGGCAGCGGTCAGCAAGCTGCAAGGCAGGGGAACAAAGCCCTCACCACTCTGGCAGAAGAAGATCCAGAAGACACGGGTGCCGCAGCACCAAGAAACCACAGTGGTGGGCCCAAAAGTGCGCACACGGCTTCCACCAAACGCCACTCCTCCTTTCCCACTGCAAAGAAGTTTGACTACGGACACGTGGAGCCGATGAAGATCATTACTGTGCGAACCTTTAAGATCCCGACCAGCTTCTCGGCCAGACAAGGCCGCATCCGCAACCCTGGTTTCTACAAAAGGGAGAGTGTGGCTGTTGACACCAGTGACCTCGGTGTCGGGTTAGAAGAGATTCCAGTGTGGGATGAAGTTCAGGTAAGAGGCAACTCATTTTGTCTCCATTCTGTCATGCTGAATTTATTCCACTGGTGTGTTTTATTTGCCCCTCAGGCCGCTCTGCTGTGCTCCTTAGAGAAGGAGCAACGGGGGCACCTTATTGCAGAGACCGTATTCACCGATGGCCTCTTACAAGACGAGGGCACTCAAACCTACAGCTTTCTGTCGGCTCCGTTCCGGAGGAGCACGTCGCTTGCTGACCTGACGGCTCGCAAACCGCCGGAGGTGCACCTTCAGCTGCAGGTGGAGGGCGTCACCAGCCGCCACCACAAGGCCAGCTCCACCTTCACATTCCTCTGTGGGCAAATGTTTCAGCGTAGGGAATATGGAAAACATTATAAGTAGGTTTTTTTTTTCCATTACAGTCATATAAAGTACCTTAAATTAAAAAACACTGTTTCCTTTCAACATGTGACGTGTTCTGAATCGTTTTCTGTCCAGGAACATTCACACTGATATCCAGATGGGTGTAAACGGCTGGTTTGAGCAGCGATGTCCTCTGGCATACCTGGGATGCACCTTTAGCCAGAAAAGGTTCCAGCCTTCCACACATGAAGCAAATGTCACCTACAAGTAAGATAACAGGATTTTTTTTGTGGACTGGAAATACACACTCTAACAAACGTCCCATCCTTTCAGCAAGGATCTGGGTTGCTTCTGCCTGCACCCTAACATCACCGTCTCTGCAAACGCTGCATCCCAGCAGCTCAAGAGTCCGCAGATGCTTCGGTGGTCAGGGGAGGAGGAGAGGAGGTCGTGCAGGAGGAGGGGAGGACTCGCTGAGCTCGCTGCCCTACGAGGTGCTGTGCCACGTGGCCACTTTCCTGGACAGCCTGTCTCTGTCCCAGCTGGCTCTGGTGTCCCGGCTCATGAGGCAGGTGTGCTCCTCGCTGCTGCAGCAGAGAGGGATGGTCACCCTCCGCTGGGAGAGGAAGACCTACTCACACGGCAGAGCCAAATGGAGAGTGAAACACAAGGTACGACCAAACTGGAATAAACTGGATAATTAGAACTTGATTTGTGGATATTTCTGCATTTTAGGTGTGGCAGTTCAGTACAATGTTCTCTCCTGTGGAAACATGGTGCTTCCATGACATCCCGTCCATATCGGAGCATTTAAAGGTGTGTTCGTACAACGAGCGAGCGCCCAGGACAGAGAGGATTCGTCTGCCATGCTTTAAAGAAGAAATTCAAACCACAACAAACTGCAACAGCCCCACTCTGGTTACCTTGTTCCAACAGAAGAAGATCAGGCTGTAGTCTACAATCCTGACCTCACGCTGCTCAAGTTGATCCCTGTTTTCCTGCTTTCTCCAAGTGTGTGGTCTTCTGTTTCTCAAAAGTACATGTGAAACAATAATAAATAAATATTTGATTGACTGATCTGTCACAGTGCAAAAATATCTTTTAACCTATGATCTCTTGGATAATCAGAGACACCAGAAGTACCAGTGGTTGGAAATATTGTGCAATTTCCCCGCTGTGGGACGAATAAAGCTCTATTCTATTCTAGCTCTATTCTAAATACCATGTGTATTTCATTTAATACATCTTGAAGCTTGAAAGGATGTGTGACATGACACCTAGCTCCCGTTTTGTGTGGGGGGCTTTGTCGCCCGGCCATTCAGGGTTGACTGCCTTGTCAGCCTTTCTCTTCACAGCTGCGGGGAAACACAAAAGAGCTCCACTGCTTTTCTCTGCAACACTAACAGAGCTCAACCCGACCTGCGACATCGCAGAAACCCATCATTCTTCCAGCCCAAAGTGACTTTTTTGTTGCTTCCACCCTTTGTGTTCTCAGACCCAAATCGTCCACTTTTCACAGCTGTTGTCAGGGATGAAAGTTGGGGATGGACCAGTTGATGCTGAAACGGACTTCTTTCCTACCAGCGTGCTGACAATTGAAAGCTAACCAACTGTAGATATGGAAACACTCTCACAGGCGCAGCGGAAGAATGTTTGATGTTCCAGGAACAGGTTCAAGTACTTGTGGAGTTTAGCCTGGTTCAGACATGTCTGGGACCAAACCAGGTGAGTAACAACGCTGCGTCATAAATTCTAGCTGTTGCATGGATATAAGCATTTTTTAACGCTCTGACATTACTCTGTGTGTGTGTGTGTTGGTCATCAGAATATAAGGAGTATTTGTCTGATGAGGAGGAGACATCAGAGGAGCTGACGAAGGCTGTATGTCTGGAGTCAGAGCTGCAGGACGGACAGTATGTTTCCAATCATTACCTAGTTAACCGACGTTGTGCTAGTCATCTAATAAATAATTAACCGTGAGACAGTCGTGCCAGTGGTTCTGCTGCTGTGTGACCTGATAACACCTTGGCCTGCCAATCTTGTCTTGTTATTGTGTGTGTGTGTGTGACTACAGGATGATGGAAGTCGAAGTGGGACATCACAGCGTGCTCCTGACACACTGTGAGGGTAAATTCAGTGCCATTGGTAATCAGTGCACGCACTATGGTGCACCGCTCAGCAAAGGTAAAACCGGACAAACAAAGCATCAACTGTAACCACGTTTTATTTAATTGTGTTTTGTGTGTGTGTTTTGTGTGTGTGTGTGTGTGCATGTGTGTTTTCAGGAGCTATTACAGGTCACACAGTGCGCTGCCCATGGCATGGCGCCTGTTTTAATGTCCACACTGGGGATCTTGAGGAGTATCCCGGCATTGATAGTTTGCCGTGTCATAAGGTACACGGAGACCGAGTTTGGCTTTTCTGCACATTTGCTGCCTTTTCAACCGGAATGTTTTCTTCCTTCCGTAGGTCCGGATCCACAACAGCCAAGTGTATGTTTCAGTGAACAAAAAGGTCAGTTCTTCAACCCTCACACCCAACACATCAATGCGTAATTCTGCCTTTTTTCTGAAGTCCACGAAGGTCTGTTCTGTGCTTGATCCAGACTCTCAGGCAAGAAAAGAGAATTAAAAACATGGGAGCCGCCGTGCTGGGATTTACACACACTGTTGTGCTGCTAGGAGGAGGTAAGTGTGTGTGTGAGAGAGACAGAGAGAGGACATCTTGGGTTTAGGGTCCAGGTAGTCAGTGTTGGAGGGCAGGGGTCATCTTAGAGTGCTGACAAGCTCACGCTGCTGTGTAAACGCAGGAGCTGCATCTCTGATCTGCGCTGAAGTTCTGCGCCAGGAAAACTTCCCCGGTAGGATCATCATGGCCACCAGAGATGAACTTCTGCCTTATGACAAAACACGGCTAAGCAAGGTTTGGCAGCATTAAAAAAAAAACTAAAAAACAACATTTTAATAACGAGAAGACAAAGATACCGAATCTAATCTGCAGGTGATGAATGTGGAGAGTGAGAGTATTCTGCTGAGGAGGAGGGAGTTTTTCCTGCAGTATGACATTGAGGTGTGGCTCAGGAAAGAAGTGAGTTCTTTTTTTTTCTTTTTTACCTCTGTGCTCACCTCCGAAGTTTGAATGAGCATTTCTCTGGTTCTGTGTTTGCAGGCGCTGTCAGTGAACACAGACGAGAAGACGGTCACGTTTGATGACGGTTCAGTCCAGAGTTATGATCAGCTTCTCATCGCCACAGGCTCCAGGTACCAACTTTACATAATATTTATCCATCCAGAGTGCATTATTTATTCTTTTAACTTGTTATTTGTGGTTACTTTAAGAGAACAATCATTCTAATCCAGCTCCCAACCAAGGCTTCTTAGAAACTCTCCACAGTTGGTAACTGAGGACCACCTGAGCAGAATTCTTAAAAAGTTGACTTTTTTGCTTGTATGGACCAACAGATCATAGACATTACGGAGGGCCTTGCACCATTATTCTGTAACACCAAAGTCATCATTTGCATTTTAGAGCAAAGAGTCTGAATGTTCCTGGAATGAACCTGGAAAATGTCAAGATGCTGGAGACGCCCGAGGACGCTCGACAAATCCACGACGCCTGCATGGGCTCCAGAGTCGTCCTCGTTGGAACCTCTTTTGTTGGTACTGATGTTTCTGTGTAGCATTTACACTTACAGCACAAATATATATCTATATTCATTGTTATCTGTATATCTTTATTGAGCATTTACTTGTGTAGAAATGCAGACAAAGATTTGAAAATGTAATTTTTTTAATGACTTGATAATAATAATGAATAAAACAATCAACTAACAGCTAACATTCATGTTTTCAGGTTTTACAGTAAACTTTATTAATTTCCTGACATGGCACCTTCCTTTTTGGCATCTTCTTCACCACTTTTCTTTCAGGTATGGAAATTGCATCTTATTTGATTGACAAAGCTTCCAGTATCGCCGTGATCGGCAGCAGCGAGATGCCCTACCAGAACACACTGGGTCCTGAAATAGGAAGAGTCACGATGAAGGTGAGACACGGAAAGAGAGCGAGTGACACTACGCAACGAGAGTCTAACGTTGGCGCTCCTGCAGATGCTGGCTGAGAAGAATGTGGAATTCCACATGAACGACAGTGTGGTGGAGGTCAGAGGGCAGGAGGGAAAGGTGAAGGAGGTGGTGCTCAAAAGTGCCAGAGTTCTCCTGGCGGATGTTTTCATCGTCGGCATTGGTGAGTCCAGCCTCCAGCTCAGGTATTTCCAACAACGTTACATACCCAGAGTGTAAAAAATGTCAGGCTATTAATTTTTTTTTAATTTTTCAATTACTACCTAGCTTTTTATTTTAGACCTTCCCAGATTTTGTCTCCGTCTATCACCAGGTGTCAAACCGAACTCAGAGTTTCTGCGTGGCAGCGGAATACAGCTGGACTCCAGAAACTTTGTGATGGTGGACAAGGTCAGCTGCTCATCCTCACTTTTATTGAGATTCAGGTTATTATTTTTAAAATTTTTCTTAGACCCAACTGGGAAAAAGGAGCCTGAACATTTCTGTTGTGTACTGTAAATCAACTTTACATTTTTAACAGTTTGCTCCATCACTCATCAGTTGTCTGGTGTCTTCCACCCACAGTACATGCGCACCAACATGCCCGGGGTGTTCTGTGGAGGCGACGTGGCCACGTTTCCCCTCACGATGGCCAAAAACCGGCCAGTCCACATCGGGCACTGGCAGATGGCACAAGCTCATGGTAGGGTAGCGAAGAACAGCAAGCTGCCATCATTTTACACAGAGCTGATGTCTCCAAAATGATCTCCAAAATTCTGGATAAAGCGAGAAATTTCACTTTACAGGAAGGATAGCAGCTCTGAACATGCTGGAGAAACCAACCGAACTGAGCTCAGTTCCTTTTTACTGGACCGTCCTACTGGGTAAAACCATCAGATATGCAGGTAGGAGCGTAGGCACACATAGGCTTTTATGAGTTATATATTACTGCAGTTTTCCGCTGTCTTTTCACCTCTTTTTCTCGCTACTTGTGAACCAATTCGGAATGAATTTGTCAAACAAATCCACAAAAGTTGTGTAGAAAGTTGCCACCTATTTCAGCCTACCACTAGAGGGCACACTTAGCTCTAATGCCTCCTGTGGTTCTGTCATCATGCCTTATTTGTCTGTAAACTAACCCCTGTTTATGTGTTCAGGATATGGGGAAGGATACACAGAGATCGTTGTGAAAGGAAGGTTAGAGGACAAGAAGTTCCTGGTGTTGTACATCAAGTAAGTTGAGAGGTGCGTGCAGACAACGCTGACGCATTTAGATGAAATATTTCTGTTTTCCCCCACAGGGATGATGCAGTGGTAGCAGCAGGGAGCCTCAACTACGACCCAGCAGTGTCTGCAGTCGCTCAAAGGCTCATGGCTGGAAAAGTCATTACCAAGGAAGAGGCCCAGTATGCAACACCCATCTGTTGTGTTTAAGTAAATACAGACAAAATTAACAAAAGAGAATTCTTCAGCCCTAAAACTGGGGACAAACATACATGAATTTAAGTCCAGAGTCCTGCGTGCGACGTCTTTTGTCCTTTACTCATCACGAATCAAACACACCTGGTGATTGCATGTTTGACTTCAATGTAAATACTTTATTTTATCTCCTGACAGATCTGATGAACTGGGTTGGCTGCAGTTGTCCTGATGTTTCCGTCATTCCACCACGAAAAGGTCAACCCAGAGGGGACAAACATTACCGAAGGCGTGAGTCCAGGAGCCGGTGGTGAAGTGTTGGATTTCAAACCAGCCACCTGGTGACGTTTTGGGAACTCCCCAATGTAAAACAACATATACCTCAGCTGGACGCCGTGTTTATTCACGTGACCTGTCCGCCATCCGTTCTGGAAAGACTCATTTGTGCGTCATGTGACCCGGTATTAGCTTGGTTTTTTTTTGCAGCTCACAACCTGATTTGAATAATTAATTTTGAAGAGGAAGTAAGTAAATTCCCAATTAAGATCAGAAGGAGCCCATTCAAAAAGAGAAACACCTGAAGGAAGCCAAGCCTGCCTGGTTGCTGATTTATTTCAACAAATGCATCTTAGATATTTTTTTAACCTTTTCCCCCCACTTTGATAGCATTTAATCTCACTTTAAAATGAACAGCCTGTGTTGTGAGTGTACTCGTGACTCAGCAGTTTTGCCACCAATAAAGCGGACTGTGTCTTAGATTTAACGCTCCCGTATTTTGCTCTTTAGGTCCGCTCTGCGAACATTTCCACTCTTTGTTTCCGCTTGCGTGCTGGACTTCTTTCAACAGAGCCTCTCTCTGTGTGAGATGTAGCGTTGTCGTCTGTTGGCCCTGTACAGCTCCAGCCTTTTCTCCTCAGCCTGAGGATCCTCCAGCGCTCCCTCCCACCTCAGGCTGTCCCTGGTCTGCACGCTAACATCATCTGCGCTTCCCTGTGCCGGACCTCCACCTCCACCCGTTTGGCTTGTGAGCGTGAGCAGCAACTGGGAACCCTTGGGGTGTTTTTTCCCCTTCGGTGCTCTCGCGCTGACACGTTCTCCATCTTTCCTCCTGGAGGCCGTGTTATCGCCCAAATGCTCTGGAGGCAGCGGGGACGCTCGGACGGTCTCAGGGAGGGAGGACACACCCTGGGGACGGACTGTGGGAAGGGGACACGTCTGTTTAGGTACACACACAGCATCAAACAATGATGTGGGTCGGATTACCGATGACACCCTCTGGAGTTGGGGAGATAATAGCAAGCGACAGTAATGAGCTGTGTCTTACTGACCTATCAAGGCCGACGTGGAACCTCCACCAGCATCAGATGATCTTTTACGTCTCTCTTTCCAATGAACTTTATCTGAACTACAGCAGAGTTTATGTCTTTTTTTTCCATCATTCCAATGGTAGAAGGGAGCTTTTAGGGGTTTCTCATGAAGTGACAACTTCATGGGAGAAAACTCACTATCCTGGAGGATCTGCTTCTAATAAAATATGTCACAATAATTTAATTTCAGTCTTAAATCTCAAATTAAGTTTCCAGCTCTACAGTTTTGAGCTTTCATCCCTCCAGATTCCAATCCTGGCTTGACCTGTCACGTGGCAGTTTGACACTGTATTACTCTTCTAAAAAAATAGAATTTGGTTCCTAGAAGCCGTCGGTCTTTCATCACACCTTCTTTGCATCATCCTCCTACAGAAGACTTTAAGGCACAAAATAATTAAAAGGTTAAAAAAAAAAAAGAGAGACGTTCTAAAATTAAACTTACTTCTGTTTTCTGTAGAAGAGGTGGGGGCTTTCTTTCTTCTCTTTCTCTTCTTCTTCCTGTCATCAGGACTTCTGGAAGACTGGAGGAGTTGCCAGTCTGGCATCTTGTCGTGCGATTTCACTGTGCTGATACAGAAATCGGCAGAAGTTTTACATAAACGGTGGCTCTTGGTGATACAGTCCGCTTTAGAAAAGTGCTGAAAAGCAAAGCACCATAACACTCACTCAATCGCAGTTGCTCTTCCGGGACGCGCGGCACGATCACACACTGTCTCCATGGAAACCGGACACAGCCAGTGGTCTGCTCAATCTGGAAACAACCCCGTCTGGTCTAGAATTTTAAAAACTGTCATGAGAGGCTGTTTGTTGCAGCAGGCATGGCGAGAACAAGAAATGAATCATAATCAAGCCTTTTCCAGTAGGAATATGCACCGCGTGGACCCATTTTCCTCTTCTTCATCTGTCATTGTGCAACGATTCATTCCTACTGCAAAAAAATAAAAATAAAAACAGAAAAACAACCGTATGGCAAGACTTAAAACAGCGTCTCTTGAAATGTATTTACAAATAGGGCACCTTTGAAATCTCGATAAGCCGAAAGAATACTAATCATACGATAGCGCCATAGAATAATTTTTACTTTCAACGTTTGTAACATTGCCTATAAAGTGGTGGGAAACAATGTATTTTTAATATTAATAAAAAATAAAAAAATAAAAAAAAAAACAGGCTCGAGTGAAGCATAAGAAGTGACCCCGACGTGATTTGAACACGCAACCTTCTGATCTGGAGTCAGACGCGCTACCGTTGCGCCACGAGGTCGGCGCTTCCGGGTGGCCGCGCTTGGGTATAAAACCGATACAAACCTGCGATTCATTTTCAAACGATACACATTTACTACAGGACTGAAAAAAATACATTTTTTAAATTTAAATTTAATCTGCTTAAATAAAGTAAATTAGGAGGGATTGATAATGTCAATAAGTATATTTAAAAAAAAATATATCTAAAATTTCAGATCTTTCTAAAAGTCACGTTAGTTTTAGTTTTTTTTTTTTTTTTTTAAGTTTAGAAAAAGGAAAATAAAAAAAAGAAACCTTGATGTAAATTTTCTCGTGTAAAGCAATCACACGACATATTTTCAGTCAACCTTTGCCCTAAAATCCATTATTTACTTTGCTGTGTGTTGTAATACTTGGCCTTGCGAACATTTCATTCTTGCAAGGTCACGGACGCAATGGGAGAAGATAGGAGTCACATTCTTTGGCCCCGTGGCCCCACACTTAAAGGATTTGTTTGGAGAGAAAGAATATAGAACGTATTAAACTAAGAAGGGTGAATGAGTACAAAGCAACGACTCTTACCAAACACCACCGTGCATTTACACCATTTTATGGTCTTGAAATCAAAAAAGGATATTGTAACCGAAGGTTACTGGTGTGTTGAGATTTAACAAAGAGGTCAGTGAACTTCAGAGAAAAGTAGGAGGATTTATAGTAAAAAAAAATTAAATGGATATGAATTAACTGTAGTGTTAATGGGTTCGGATGAGCAGGATTTGCTGTGTGCAGCTGCTGTGTCAGGTGTCAAGGAAAAACTAGTTCAGAGTGACAAGACTGGTTTTGGAGAGAGAGCAGAGGACGCAGGCCTTCGAGTGTGTGTGTTCGTGTGTGTGTGTGCGTCACTGCCGAGAGAGCAACTTGACCTGCTGGTGTCCCTGGAAGCCATTCAGGGTCCCGGATGGCTTCTTAACACGGCAGATGCTGGTTCAAACTGAAACCTTAGCAAAGTTTACCTTGTTCTGAACCACAGAGATGTTTACAGATGAGTCAGAAGCAGATCTGGGATGTTTATAACACTACTGGAGCGATGGGTTTCAACAAACAGCTCCCATTGTGTCCAATATGGGATTGTTACCTGGCACAGAGGCGAAGAAATGAAGAATGTATCAAATGTTATTGTTCACCAGCATTAGCGTCAGATGATGAATGTTGCCTTTAGCACGCAAGCTTTAATCTGTTGAAATTTGTCTGTCTCCTTAGAGGAAGTGGGCCTTGTTTGAGCCCAAGTGTCGAATATGACCCCCACCGCAACCAAATTCCAACATATCTTTGAGTTTGAGAGATTTTTAGGAATGCTATTTGATATCTGAATCTCATACCTCAACCGTGCAGTTCCCAGAACTGTGTTTTCTTTTATTTAGATCGATAACTTTAATGCTAAAAGTTTGAACTTTGTGTCTTTCCTGCCCTTGAGCATGTCCTTGCTTCACATTTTTGCATCAAATTGCAACAATGACTATAACAGATATATCTTTTCCATAGCCACTTAATAATAAGTATAATTTAAAAAAATATTATTGTATGGACGTTTGTGAGTATTCTGCTATATTTGAGGAGGAAAAGACAAAGTAAAGTATCAGTTGCAGGCTGTTTTTGGGTGTTTAGGACTTGCAGACGTCAGATTGCGCAGACTGTGACGTCCATCTCGCGGCTGCAACGTCATCACGCTGCCAGCTGATCGGAGTGGAAAGCCGGGTAAGAAGAGAGGGAGGGAGGGAGAGAGAGAGAGAAGGAGAGAGAAAGAGTTGTGTAAAAAAGGGGCTGAAGTCCTGCGCTGCGTCCTCCTCCTCCCATTCTCCTTCCTCTCCACCGCCGCGCCGAAAAGTGCGCTCTCCGCGGCATCTCCAAGCGTCTCTGGGGCTGTTCAAATGTCGCGGATGGAAAGAAGCAGAAGGACTTGACTGCGACACACCCTGCTGAAGGTCCAGGACTCCGGCGAGCCGTGGGCGAGGCAGCCCCAACTCCGCGCGTCGCTGCGCCGCGCCGGCCGCGCAGGAGCGACCCGGCCGCCGGTCAAGGTGGGGCGTATTCCCGATTCCTGCTTTCCATTCTGTCTGTGCGTTTCTGCTGCCTCCGGTCGGGTTCCTGTCAGCCCGATTCCAGCCTGTGGCGGCTTGATGACCCAGTTTGTGTGGAAAAACTGCAACCTGCGAAAACCGCATTTGACGCGACTTTAACCAGCAAACCCAAACCTCAGCAGGTCTGGCGTCTCCTCGCTCTGCCGTCGTCAGGCTACAGAGGAAACGGGTCGGATCTCTTCTAGACTTCTGGCTGAAGGCCTGTCATTTAGATCGGGCCCACTGAGGTGAATGAGTCCCCTTTAAATCCGTCCACGACCTCTCTGCAGCTCCCAGAAGCCTTGAACCAACCTTTGGGCCATCCGTTTCATGCTGAATGAAGGTTTAGTGGCACAATGTTGGAAATAAATTGGGATAAATTTAGATAGATGTAGTGTTATTGATTTACGGGTTTATTTAAAATGTGGGCTGACTTCATATAAACACGTTAATAAGTGTCGACACTCGTAACCAAGTTTGAAAAAGTGCTGAGTTCATCACAGGCCGGAGGGAAAGCCTGGCTAAGCAGGCTGTAGGTGAAAAAACAGCAGGATGACGAAGGATAAGTCATCGTTCAGAAACGCGGTGACACCGTCAGGCAGGCGTTTCTTCGAAATAAAGCCAAGTTTGGAATCGGAAGCATCTCAGGTTCCCTGTCTCCGTGACCCGCGTATGCCGCTGATGTAACGCTGGCTTTTTTGGCTGCGGAGCTCAAGTGAGCGTGCGGGCCCACGTGGAGTTTTCACAGATTTGACGCCGGCATGAAACGTTTTCTAAAGCAAAGTGCGGTGGATTTGCACTGAGCGGTGGAGCTGGTGGTGGTGGAGGAGGTGGGGGTACTGTAGTGGGGCCTTACATAATGGTACAGCCAGAGTTCAGTGCACCGGTAGGAATGCGCAATAGGCTGTGTCACGAGCTGCATTTGTGCCATTGCAACCCCGAGAGTGTGACATAAGCCACCTCGTCAGCGCCGATCACAAGGCCACGGCAGGGTGTCGCTTGAGTAGCTCCCCGTTTTCTCTTGGCCTTTTTATTGCCTACATTTGCAGAAGTGAAGCCATCTTGCTCAACTTGGGTTACACCCATCATTCCTGATGCGTGTCTTGTCAAAGGAGGATGGGGCAAGGAGAGATGTGGCGTTTCAGGGAAATAAAAAAAGAAATCCAGCCCTTTCAAACAAAATGGCACCGAGTGCCTGAGGGGCAGGCTAGCAGGGCCTCGGCAGCTCGTCTCCCAGGATGTCAGGAATTCAGGTTCACTCTGGGTGGAACATCACGAACCCCCCACCCCAGTCTTTGGTGAGGGTCAGACGGCCTTTAAAGTCCAGCAAATGGGAAGCAGCAGAGCCGGAAAAGTATCTCTGTGCGCTCCGACGTCTGTGTTGCCAAAGCCACCGCCCATTCCTCGTCTTTGTCCCCATTCCCAGTCTAAAATCATCTCTCTATATTACAGACTGCAAACTGGGCCAGTAAACATTCTCCCACTGGGCTGCACCCAGAGCTCAGGAATGCACCTGAATGAGCGTTCATTCCTGCGCGTTTCCACTCAGCTGTGCGCTCCAGGCCCGCCGCGTTCGCACGAAAATTTGCCTCCTGCTTGTCAAAAGTGGGGAGCGGATCAGGAAGGTGGAGACGTCCGCAGCTGCGGCCGCTTCTTCTTGAATGAACTCGCCGCGTGGTGCCGGTGCACCGCCACACTGCTTCCGTAGCCCATCGCCACCTGACCTTCAGCCCTCGCACAGGAGAAGGACAATACCTCAACCTTTATCACAGTCAACTCCAGAACGGAGTCCTTTTTGAGTCTGGACCCGGCTATCTTTGCACCACAGTATGGATGCGTGAAGCAAGTGGGCCTGTGGGTTTGCAGAGGGGTCCGTCATGGGTTAGCCTGGCCTCCGTCAGCCTCATAAAGGACCTGACGAATGTTGAAATGTCAGTAAACTGTTCATTCGCACCCTCCTGTTTACACACCGTCGTAACCATTTCTCTTTGACACGCACATCCTGCAGCGTCGTTCCCATTTCTTATCCTCCCCGCCGCGGCCAGCGTGCACACTCCTCGATAAGCTGGCTCTTGTGTGCTGCTGGACTGAGCGTTATCTCCTCGCGCGCCGTTGCTGTACGTACAAAAGCTCGTCTCAAGGTCTCGACGCTGTCACGAGGCTGCCGTCTGACTCCCTCTTCAGGAAAAAAAAGAGGAAAAAAAGGCTGCGAGCAGGAAGCAGACAGAGGTGAAGGTGATGGCGACAGGAGCCGTGGCCGTCTGTTGGTCCAGACCAGGTGAAGGCGGGTGGAGACGCCGGGAAGGGGCGATGGACGGAGGGATGGAAGAGAAGGGGAGATTTTTCTGAGCCCACAGCAGCTGGATGGAATTTCTAACGTACGCAGCTGGAATGTCCGGAATGCGGGACAGTCTGATCTGACTGAGAAGGAGGGCGGAGAGGACGGACGAGCCGGGAACCAGAACTTGAAAAAGAAGAAGGAGAAGTGATGCGGAAAAGCGTGGCGGCGCTAAAGCTAAACACAGCCAGTCATTGTGAGTGCGGAGATACAGCGTCAGTGTTAGCGGAGGGACTGACTGTCACACCACCCAACAAATAACGGATTCAGTTCCAGTTTGAGGGCCAGTCCGTCCAGTGTGTGTGTGTGTGTGTGTGTGTGTGTGTGTGGCTCCAGGTCCCGAACTGTACGTCCCGCTCGCTTCATTCGCGCTAACACTGACACGAATCCACGTGCAGGCCGTCCTAAATAAAACGTTCTCTCGTGTTAAAGAGCTGTCGCTGTCTTCTTTAGCCACGGTGGAGTGGCGCTTGGGGAAAGATGGGGACGCGCGCTGGAGTTCGCCCCTTCTGAGCGGGTGAGGTTCCTCCAGGTTTTCTCCACTGATCGGAGGCTAATTTGGCCCTTGGTGTGATTGGATGCTGTGTTTGTGATAGCCTGGTGAAACAAAGGGCTTCTAGTTTGTCAGGAGGCCACTCAGATAGATTTGTCACTGTCAACCCACGTGTCAGACTTTTTTTCTGCAGTGTTTTTTGTTTTCTGCCTCAGCGGTTGCCCGACAACCAGGTTTGACGAGTGTTTCGTATTGAACAAACACGGTGATTGGTTGAACACCTAAAAGTGAGACATGGCAGCTACCGGAGGGGTACCGCAGCCTTCTGGAACTAGCCCGGAGCCAGAAAGGCGTGGCCAGTTTGTCTTCTCTTCACCTAACAAGTCAGAACAGGCTGTCACGGCCTCGGTGCTCACTCATCCGCCTGAAAAAAAAAAAGAAAACAATCCTGACGTTCCTAAACAAATACATTTTGTCAGGATTTGTCTGTGGTATTGGGAGATCACCATCATGGGTAACTGTATATAGAATGGAGGCGGTCCTGAATGAGATCCCAGTTCCATGATTCTGCCCCTTTGGGTCCTGGGTGACTGGGTCTAGCGTAGACTGGAACACAACCACGAGACCACTCTGGTTCTCTTTACTACAGGAATGTGCAACATGTGTTACTCATCATCCACCAGATGACAAGTGGAGCATGTTCACCGTATCTCAAAGAGAAGGAAGACATGTTAGTCCTGAGGTATGTCGTTTTAAAATGAATACAATTCCTTCAGAATTAAAATCCTAATTTACTTATTCTTTCAAAAACAAATCCCAACCCTGCTGACACGGCTGGAAATTTACTCGCCATTTTCTTTCCGCTTTCTCTTTTTTGTTGTCGTTAAATCAATAGTACTTGATGTACTACTTTAGTCTGAGAGACTGTAGTGGAATTGCTGACACTGCTCAGATTCAAATTTACTACCTGTTTGTTCAGACAACACAGTTAAATGTAGTAGGAAACTCAATAAAAGGCACTTCGCAACCGATGGTTTTCATTTAGGTTTATTCCTTATCGCCTCTCATTCCGCTTCTGTAGCCACGGTAACTGGGAGTAGACAAGAATTTTCTTCCTGGTACGGTGTGGAGTTTATTGGCAACCCTGAGCCGCTGATGCATGCACACGTCCCTCCGGGTAATCTGACGCATGATCTTGTGTGCATCGCCACGGCGACTCAGAGCACCCTCTTACTCACAGCTGATGGCGCACACTGCGACCACCGACTGTACGTGTACGACTGTCTGTATCCATGTTGCCAGTGCCTGAAGCTAAATGATCTCTTCTTCTCCTTTTATAGGAATGCGCATGCCTGAAACAGATGGAAAAGGGGGAGAAATCCAACGTCTGCGCCTTAAATCCGACTGCACGTCAGCCCAGGGTCCCTGGTTTTGATCGCTCGCCCTTTGACCCCAAAGAGCTGAGACACAGCAGTTCTTCACTGGCAAGCTTTATGTTTCTGTACACACACTAAAGCTGCCAGCTGAAGAACTGCTCTGGTCAGCCCTGCACCAGATGACTCAAGCGGAGGAAGTGGCCTGGGAGTGTAAAAAAAAAGGAAGGAAGGAAGACGGTGTTCCGTAAATTCAGTATCCAGACTGGAGTTTGATGACCTTCAACGTCTGAGTCACCTTCACGTTCATTAAACATGCATTTTAAAGAAACATTTGTTTTTGTGTTCAAGCTTGTGTGCAATCAGCCGTTTTGACTGTTTTATTTTTTTCGCAATAAAGACGTTTGCTTTTAGTGTTGGCAATTAAAGTGGCTACCATAGCAACAGCACTCACGAAAACGCACAGAATAACACTACTGAGCTTTCACGTTGAATGTGATCCCAATAAAGATTAAATGAATACATTTTTAAAGGTGGCAGTAAATAGACATGGAAAAGTTACCAGAAACCAGATGACAACAGTCTGCGGCCTCTGGCGTTAAGGCAGCTGGGCTGGGCTCTAGATCCCTGAAATCAGCCTCAGCTACTCAACCAGCAACATCAGAACAGATGATGCATTAAAGATTTTTAAACTAGAAAAGCACCCAGCACAAAACCTCCTGCAAGCAGGTAAGTTCCCCACACTGTGACTTAGACGAGTAGTACTGCAGGGTTACAGTTACATACATACATCTCTTTGAAATATCGCCACAATCTTAATCTGTTCCTTAGCCCATTATCCACATTTCGTGAACATCTCATTAAAATAACCTCGGGTTATTTAGTTAAAAAAAAGTGTTGTTGGGGAGGAAAATCGCTGTCAATCGCTGGTAGTCGCTCAGCGTTGTTGGTGCGTTTCTCGGACCCGCCGCTAGGTGGCAGGAGAGCTCCTTCAAGGCGGGGGCCGCTGCAGCGGGGGCCACAACAAACCCCCCGGGAAAGAAAGTCCGACTGCGTAAGAGACACTTTTCAACGTCTGTGTTAAATCCGCTGTGATTCCGATGTTACAATAGAGAAATGAAAGATTAAGAACAAATAAAAACCGATTTTGAGCGAAGCAGTCAGTCCAGGCAAGATTCCAGTCTACTTTTATTTCACGACTATTTTTATACCCAATAAAATAACATTTGATAAAATAAAAAAAGAAGTAAATTTACCGTCATTGACAAGGTTCATATTTTTAACGTTTATGCACTATTTACTCAGTTGACTATCTTACAAACAGCGGAGTTTGTAGGACCAAAAAAACAAAAGCTTCCATTAGAGTTTATATCAAATCGTGTCAAATATTTGGACATTAAATAATTTAATTCTCTCCAAGGTGCTGTGCGGCGATCGATCCCTCCCTTACAGGACGTGCGAGGTCCTAACGTGCTGATCCAGCTGATAGCTCCGTGCGTAAATGGAGAGCTTTTACGCACCACGCCTGCTTACTTTATAGCGTATATTTAATCGTGGCTTCTGCGCCGTCACACCCCTCGTCTCGGTGCAGGAGCTGGCCGGGATACCGAGGATGTGCTGTGGATGCGCGTAACACCTCACAGCACCACAGGGGTTGGGGTGTAAAGGCGTGCACAGGGGCGCTCACGGCCAACCGGAACGCGACAGGGACTCAGACGTCGATCACATCTCCCCCATGAAAAACGACATTTTGACATTTGACATTTCCACGGAAATACTGGGTTGTTGGGGGGTTTTTTTCGGAATTCACATTTTTTTATGAAATGCCCCCAATGGAAAACTGAAGAAGTTCTCTGGAACATCTCCATCCAAAGGTAAGCGACCCAGTCAGACAGAAGACCCGAAGAGTTCTCTTTTTCAGTGATGGCTATCAACACGGATGCTGCCTTTGAGAAGAGCGCCCTCGGCGAGAGGGAAGTTTCCAACCTCACAGACTTCCACGACACGGAGAAACTCCTGAGCACCGGGACCAATGAGCCCACGGGCCAGAGCAACGTCAAACCGTCTGACTCCTTCTCCCTCACCATCAGAGGGAGCGTCCGGTCCCTGGACGCGGACCAGAACGGACATAGATCACCGCTAAAATCGGGCTCCATGGGGCAGCTGGAAACCCCACCCAGGTCATCGTCCCGACTCAGCCTGGGCCCGGTGCCCTCCGCGGTGCCGCCAGGGTCGGCTCCCGCCACCTACCTTTGGCTGGCCGTGCTGTCCTGCTTCTGCCCCGCCGTGCCGCTCAACATCTGTGCGCTGTGGTACGCGCATGTGGTGAGTGGGATTTATTTACAGTGTAAATCAGAATAACCCGTGCTTGTGCGTTAGTGCATCTTTGCAGTTATTTAAAACCCAGAAGATTCCTCAGTGGTTCTGTTGTGATGCATTAAATGGTGATCGCCTCCGTCCTCTGCCTTAGTCGAGGTCCGTTCTCCATACAGGGGACCTAGAAGGAGCCAGGAAGTATGGGCGTCTTTCCATGCTCCTCAGCTGTCTGGCAATTCTGCTGGGTGTGGCTGTCATCGTCTTCATAGTGTTGACATTAGGTATGGAAGAAAGTCACAGACCTCGGGCACGAAAAGGCGGAATGAAAAGCTGTGCGGTTGAATTTCTCCTCTCTTCTGTCTCCCAGAGGCCCAGTAAAGACAGGATGGAAGGAGGCCCCCTTCACTGCATCTGAGCTCCAATTTGCACAGAAGAGAGGAAGGAAAACATTGATCTGAAGACGGGGAAAAGCACAAACGACGGGCTATTTCGACTTTTCTAGCAAACCCACAAACTCAGGAACAGAGGGACTAAACACAGCACGTTCTACTGAAAAAATAGAGCCTCACGGTCCTGCTGGTGGAGAACGTGCTCCCACCCAAGACAACAATCATTGTATGGCACTACATTTTGCTTCATAAAAAAAAGGCACTGCATCATTAAAGGTGGAAGGAAACGGGATCCCATAAACTGTTTACATCAGAAGTCCTGTATGTTTATCTCAGTACCGCCGTCACGGTGTAATACCCTGCTTCACTGCTCTGACTGCTGGGACATGGCACTGATACTGATATTTATACCTTTATACTATGACTGTTTTACTGTGCCATAGGTCTGCATGTTTGAAATAAACTTGAATGTGCATGACTTGCTTGAAACTGACTTAACCACCTTTATTTTATATATCACCAACAAAAAAGAAAAAAAAAAACGCATAAAAATCATCACAATCCCAAGCGGATAATACTTTGCATAGAGAGTTAAAATTACAAAAGTAATAAAATAAATGTACAAATTTTAGGATAGGTTTTTTTTTCATAACTTAAATAACAATTTGACTCCCAACTTGGACAAGTAAACAGTAAGAAAGCGTAGACCTTAATTACGCCAGTACAGTTAGAACGATTGATTTTGTTCCTAAAGTAACGACGGGACCACGAGGGCGTCAGTGCAGAGTGTAGAGCAAGAGGAGGATCACGCAGACGCCGACCACCCCACCCAGGATCAAAGAGTCCCGCCTCTTGCGCAGACTGATTTTCTGGATGAGGTTGTTGATGGCGGGGAAACGACCTGAGGGGTGGGGAAGTGTGGTGAAGGAAAATAATGAGGAAGGGGGGGTTTTCCCTGCCCTGCAGCGAGGAAAACGCTAAGGCGGGAAAAGAGGATGAAAGGATCCTAACTGGGGTCACGTCTGCACAGGTGACCTGGCAGAGCTCTGAAGGGTGGGGAGCAAAATAAAGTAAAAAGAAAAGGATACTGGCCAAAGTTGTAACTCTGGTTTGAATGGACTTCAACATCCCACGCTGGAATGTGATGTTCTCCTTGGTAGCCATGGCGATACTGGATAAGAATAACCATGTGGGTTAAATGACAGAGCTATTCTGTAATTTGCTAAAACACTCACCTGATTGCATTGTCAATAAAACTCTCTGAGCTGTAAACGGAAAAAAAAGACCAGGCGTTAGACATGATTCCATTCATTTTCCACCTAAAACCAAGGGAATGAGTTGGTGACGTGAACGAAGGCGCACAGCAGGTTGATGACACACGTGAGTGTGTGAACACACTCAAAGTTTACATCAGCTGCTTTTAGCTGATGGGATAAGTGACGCGCAGAAAAACGAAACGTTCAGTCCAGAGTTGGGCGGAGGAAAGGAGAGCGATGTGCACTCCACTAGAGACCGAAAAATCAATATGGCGCTTTATACTTCCTCCATCTATCCGCCGCTGTCATCCGCTTTTCCCCTCTATCCCTTATTAGCTAGAAGAGCCCACACTTAAGGAGGCCTCTTCCTTTTTTTTTCCAGGCGCTATCATTTTATCTGACATTAAGTTACCTTTCGTCTTATCAGGAAGCAGAAATGGCCACACCTTTAAAGGCGGAGGAACCTTTGGCTCAATAATTCAACATGGTTGGATGTAACGGATTACAGCTCAATTACAGCCACTCGCTGATAAAAGGAGACAGCAACCCTATGAACAAGCTCATAAAAAACAGAAAAAAGGACAACTTTCCTCTTAGTAAATATACACTGAGAACCTTTGTAATATAGTCTCTTTATCATCATTTTCAGCATAATTCTCCAACCAGGAAGCCCCACCATCTTTGAGCAAATAGAAAGAAGATTATCTATAATTCAGGTCTTCGAGGGGAGCCTACTGGAGAGACGTCTTACTTTCTGAGATGTTCGTGCTCCTTCAGGAAGAGCTCCGTCCTTCTGTTATTCACCCCTGAGTTGTTCCTGTGGGACCTGAGTGACAGAAGAGAAGCCTCAGTCCCGCTCGGCTGTGTGTGTGACAGCGACCAGCAGAGACGGAGACAAGTTAAAGCTCAGGAAAGCCTAGAACCGCCCGACCGCCAGTGACTTCTCCACAAACCAGAGTCTATATTTAGGGTGAGAAGGACAGCTATGGCTGCTGCTAACTGGGCTAACGGAGGCTGAGCAGCGTGGACCTGGTTTGGTGATGTCATCAACTCCTTTTCTAGCCTTACTTTCTTTATTTATGTTTACACTCGGTGAAAAAGTTCAGACCTGAAACAAATTTGCTTCCCAAGTAGAATACTGCCGCGTCAACTGATGTGAGTTGCTGAGGATGTACTTCCTGTGGTAAAGCTTTAAGTGATTAGCTGTGCCGGACCCACGGCTCTCTCCTCCCTCTTGTATTTACTCCTCACTCCTTCGATTGATCAGCATTTCATCAACCTTTACTTCTCCCGTCTCTTTTTCTTTACCTCTGTGAGCTGGATTAGAATTTGCTTCCATCATGTTTTAGTCAGTCCATATCAGATCACAATATCTCTCTCTTCCCCTGTGCTTCCCCCCCTCCCCCCTTCCTGACTTGCTCTCCATCTCTCCCACTGATGAAACATTTCTCTGTATCATGCGGACCAGATGTAACCACTATCCCTCAGGTTGGGCTGAGTGTCCAAGGCCTTGCGGTCTGATTTACTGTAGAAGGCACTTAGGAAAGCTATCCCCAGAGAAAGAGGGAGAGAAAGAGAGAAAAGGAGAGAGAGAATGACGAGAGGGGAAGCGAAAGGGTGGGAGATCGCCTGATAAGGGGTGGTGCCTCTTATTAATAAATGGAGCTGAATAGACGCATAGGAGGAGGATCAGCGGGTGGGTGAGTCCTGCCACGAGCCACGTTCAGGATCTGCCACCTCCTGGCAAAGGACAACATCGCCATGGTAACGATTTACCACAGCTAACATTATGAAAGGATTTTTACTGTAAATCTAAATTACACAACTAAAAATCTTATATATAAACCGAGCAAATGCCAAAGATGCCTTTATGCCTGTGGAAGGGTTATAAAGAGTAAAGTCTTCCTTTTTCATAGAATAAATAAAATGAATAATTACTGTAAATACATTTAGCTAACTCTTTAAAGATCATTTTGACTAACCCAATTAGAGCTAAAATATCTTTTGGTATAAATAACTGATTATAAATTGTGTGTAAGGCACACAATGTGCCCACGCCATCCATCTATCCATCCATCCATCCATCCATCCATCCTGTGTGATGGGTGGGGCTGGTACCCATTACATGTGCAAGGAGGCAGCGTTCAAGTCTTTCATACAACCGCACACATTCACCCCACAGCAATAATCAAATTAGCAAATCGGCACTTAAAAAGACATGTACAACTTTAATGTGCTTACTCGATGTCTCTGTGGACTGAGCCCAGCAGATCCTCTCTCTCTCGCAGGCTATGGAAGTTGCTCTTGGTTTTGTGGAACTCGTGCGTATAGTCCTAAAGAATGATATATTGTAAAATAAAAGTCAGGGAGGGTATAATGTTAGGATATAACTATAACTATGAAAGCAAATATAGATTTTTAGTTTAGATAGAAACATAAAAAAATACAAGTAAAGAAACAAAAGAAGAAATAAAAGCACAACAGACCTGCAGAATGTCTCTATGTCTCTTTAACGTGTGCAACAATCCGGCATTATGTTGACCAGCTCCTGGCGTGTTGATGTATTCTGCCATTTTGTCATTAACTGCATTAAGCTATAAAAGAATGTATTACAGACAGGAAAAAAAACCAAGTGCATGCTGTTTCATATATGACATGTTTGAAATTTACCATTAGGGTTAACTGTTATTGTATTTCATGCTAAACTTACACCAGCCAGCAGTTGTTCCAGCTCAGTTGTCATGGCCACAAGCATACTGTCCTGAGATGACCCGACTGAATCGGACCTGGTTTAGGTGGTCAATAAGGGAGGTTAGGAACCTGGGTCACCTGGCCAGGTCTTCCAGGCCTGTAAGGTCACACACCTGCTGCCTCTCGTGTGCTGGTCCCTGCTCCGGCCGCTGTAGCTGGTGCAGAGCTTACTGAAGGAGACCAGCTTCAGGTCCAGCTCATTTTCCAGCTGCCTGGCCTCTTTACGCAAATCTGAGACAACACAAAACAGGGAGGATTTAACTTTCACTCAGCTAGAGGTGGTAAATGTCTGGAAGAAAAATACTGTAACGTCAGATTTTAGCAATAAATTGTCACAAAGGTGACCAGCAAGAGGATACATCAATTTGTAAAGTCGTGATGAGTTACTGCCATTTTTTTTCTTTGAGATTATACATTAGAATAGCTATAAAGGTATAAAACTAATGTTTAAAGAAAAACAGATGAGCGTAAACGACTGCTACATCGTACGAACATTTTAGAGACATTTAGTTTTCAGTGTAAATTGTTTAGTCTTTCAGTTAAGCTTTATAAACGTTGCTTTGTTTTACTGGCAATGATCTGTGCGTTCAAAGTTACAATCAAACGTAGACATACAGAAAAGAGTCCTCAAGTGTGCCGATAGCGATTAGCTTCAACAACTTAACCAAACTCCAGCCACCTTGAATACACATTCTCTGTGCGGACGTTGTCTCTAACAATGAATCAAATACCGGAGAATGTAGCCGATGGCTTATCCAAGTAACGATAGACAACACTGCAGCGTTAAAAAAGATGTTATAAAGAAGTTATGACCCGTACCTTCCCAATAGTTGCCTCCATGTTTCTCCATGTTTGTTGTTGACATGTCATCAAAAGCCGTCAACAAGAAACATCTGTCGTAAATTTAACTCCACAACAGTTACACCGAACGATTTACGGCTGCAACCACGTGAGTTTTTATTTACTTTTAGTAACTTTCGTATAATATTTCGGGCTAAGCTCTATTGTTTTTACTTGACACTAACGCTGGTTAACGGTAGCATTTTAGGCAACTATTGCATTGTGTTCATGTGACTGATAGATCAATTGCATTTGCTGTACAATAAGTTATCCCATACTGTTACGCATATGTTTGTACCTTTAATTTTCTCTTAGCTTATAGAGTATTATTTATACTTACCAATACTAAATAATAAAAAAGCACTTTATAAAGTATCACTGATCAGTTTCCATTTCAGTTGGTGACATTAATATGCTATGACTGCCACTAAATCCATTTGAATCTTAGTGCTTTATATAGTTCTTGGAGAGCAGAAAAGAGACAGAACAGAACTGGGAATCTCTGTTTCATTGCTCAATCTCTTTATTCATCGTCTTGAACACAAGCAGTCGTGTAAATCACAGTAACAGCAAGACTGGTTATCATGTTGATGGAAAAGACGGTGACGATGATGAAGATGCCGTCAATGGTGGAGGTGAGAAAGGGCACTGTTCTGCAGCCAACATTGACAGATGAGGCGCCGATTCAGCCTTTTCTCTCAATTCTGCCATTCCTGTTTTCTGTCTTTCTGAAATTTTTCCTTTTTCTGATGTTTCTTTAAAAAAAAAAGTGTTGTAAACAACAGACACCAGTTATCACCTGACTCCAATTTGGGATCCAGTTTAGACTCGCCAGACTAGCAGAGTCAAGGAGGTTGTGGATGGGGCAGAGGAGAGAAAAAAGAGGTATGCTGTGAGAGGAAGGAGGGAAAGAGGAGGAGACAAGGAGGTCTACTGAAAGTGCTCCTCTTTTTAGTGCTGGATCCTCCTGATGGACTGAATCTGGGGAGTCTGGGCATGGGAGCCAAACTCGCGATAACACTTGTACTCTCCACCACGGCAGTCACACTCCATGATGTACTGGTGGCCGCGGTAGCCGGGGTACTGGTAGCACACAAAGCTATGAATGTAAAAGGAAAAACAAATATTCTTTTAAAAAAATCTAGTTAAAGTGCTTTAAAGTGGTCTACAAAGGTGTAAAGAAACTGGAAACTTTTAAAGTTGTGGATGCTTTAAACAGGTAGACTCACGCTCCGCTGTGAATGTGCATGGATCCAACCTCGTTGTTCACCCAGCCCATAGCCTGCAGAGAAGGATAGTCATCACACAGCTCAAACTGACGACCCGTCATATTCTCCCTCTCGAAGATGGTCATGCGAGACTCCCTGTGGTGCTGTGCAAAAAGAGGAGGAAAAAAAATGGGTTAGAAATGTCAGCCAGCACTAATTTTGGGACCCTACCACAGTGTGCGATTCAAACCTACAGCGCAGCAGATGGGCCTGAAGGAGATCATCCTCTCAATGCGGTAGGAGTTGCTGCCGCTGTAGGCTTGGATGCAGGGGTAGTCTCCCTTTTCCAGCACAAACTGCTGCCCACAAAAGCTGGAGTGCTCATAGCCCACCCAGCTGCAAAGAAAAAGAAAGTGTTGGTCCGAGATATTACAAAAAAAAACCAATTTTTAACCAGCTGTTATTAGACTGGGGCGAATATTTCTGGTTACATACGCTCCACACTCGATCTTCAGGGAACGGATGTTCTCCATCCCACACTCCATGATGTTCTGGCAGCTGGCAGTGAACTCCATACGCCTGCCTTGGAAGTGCTCCTGGTCGTACACAGTGATCTGTAAAGACAGGTGAAGTCAGTCCCAGTGCACCTGAA
Source organism: Tetraodon nigroviridis (assembly GCA_000180735.1). NCBI lineage: Eukaryota > Metazoa > Chordata > Actinopteri > Tetraodontiformes > Tetraodontidae > Tetraodon > Tetraodon nigroviridis. The sequence goes on from CAAE01015001.1 coordinate 784,479, forward strand.
AACACGATCCCAACCTCTGCTCTCGTTTATCGGTCATCTGTCTTACCTTCCAGGGTCCCATGGGCATAGGGTTTGTCTGAGCCATTTTGGTCTCTTTTTTTCAGATGAACCTATGGGAAGATGTACACACAAAGATGGGGAAGGTGAAAAAAAGCTACTCACGTTGTTCTGTCTACGACGCCAGTTGATGGTACAATTAATTTGTTGAGTTAAAAACCCTTATGTCATTTGTGGATGATCGTGTTGTGAACCCATCTGACCTACCCAAGTTGGTGAGCAGAGTGTCACAGTGTTCCACTGAACGGTCTACAGAGCTGCAGCGTGTGGGGGGTATATATATACGCTGGAGAGTGCCAGGGGCCAGTGGGGCAAGCACGGCTGGTCTCCTGTCAGCACTTTGCTTTGGGCTACATTCTTTAGTTCTGTTGGCCGCAGAGGGGTCACACACAGGCGGGGGGATTCAGGCAAACACAAAGAGCGGTGCACACTTCTTGACCTATATCGTTCTGTGGTGCGTCGGTATAGGGGGAAAAACAGGGTGGTGTTCTATTGTCAAAAACATCTACCGAACACTGTTAGGTAGATGGTTTGATGTTTTCGGATAAATAAAGTTTTCTTATTTTAGGCTCTATGTACATAAAACTAGTATTTACAAGTTCATTTTTTTTAGCTCTGTTAAAATTCAATAATTTATACAATAAATTGAAATGTATAAAAGTAAGAAATTTAAAATAAATTAATGTATTTTTTAGATAATATTTTCTAAAAAAAATACCTTTTTACTTTTATTCCTGCAATTTTTGGGATCAACTGGTGGGCTTTACTGGACAGTTACCATTTTTAATTGGCTAACAGTGGTCAGCACAATGTCCAGACACTCCTCTCTCACTCATAAACACACATGATCAAGAGAGATCTGATGCCTCTGTGTGTGTGTGTGCGTGTGTGTGTGTTTGTGTGTGTGTGTGTTTGTGTCCATGTGGGGTTCTGCTGATGGCAGCAGCAGCTCAGATGTGACAAAGGGATGCACAACCTCAGCAGGCTGATTTGAAGAGTCCACAGTGACCATGTGGCGACCTTGCATGTGCTCGTACACACACCAGTTAGCCACAGTGACATTCCATTATGACCGCGAGTCAGCAGCCCTGCCACCAATGAACCAGATGCGACATGTTTTTCATTTTTACAATCAATTATACGACAGGAAGACTAAAATATAGATGTAATTTGGCACTCTTTTAATCAACTTTGGCATTTCTTCTGAGTACCAAACACTTTATCCCTTCCAAAAATGCATCACTCCTCATCATCTAAATACAGTGACTGTGTTATCCTCTCACATCTGCATTAAATTGCAGGGCTGAGTTGAGGTCAGGACCCAGACTCAGAAGATTCAGCCCTCAAAAAAGATGAATTTAGGACCAAGACAAAGTTCATAGGTGCGTTGTAGTACGTGTTTCCTGTCGCTGGGAGGCGCTGTTTCACCTTGTATTCCTGCACTCTAAGCGTGCAGTAGGGCAGCTCCTCGACCTTTTGATAAATATAATATCCCAGCGGCATGGGAGCTAAACTCTGGTCCCTGACACTTGTCTTGGTTGCTGCGGTTACCACCGTCGCCCTTCTGTGAGGAGCTGTGATGGACAGTCATGGGTGACTGTGAGCTCCACTGAGTCACACACACTTTACATGCGCCACTGAGAGCACGACTAAAATAGGATGGAAAACCTTCAGAGCTGTTTCCGCTCTGCCTACACCTCAGTGTCTTCAGACGGTTTGCAGTCATCTGTTAAAGGCGCTTGTAACGTCACCGCGTCTCAGTGATTTCATCAGCGATGCAGTAATTATCACATTTTAAGCACAAGGCAGCTCATCAGATAATGAAGCTTGGTGCCTCAGGCCACAATCAGGCAACCCCCCTTCCAGTATGTCAATCAGACATAAACCGTTTTAATAAAAGTCACTATTCCCACCAGGTCATAATGTATGCAAATGTAGGCAAAACTATATTTAGGCTGCATCATGGTAAAGTCTCAGCCAGGGTTAGGCCATGGAAAATCCACTATGAAGCATCAGAAGTTCTCTTATTGCCCAAAGATGGAGGCTTCTGCTGCAGCAAACTAGACACTTTATTGTGAAATTCAACCAGTAACTGACAAATGAAGGTGTATCCCTGGAAACACAACGGAAGAAGGAGCCCCAGATTCCTGAGTTGTGGTTCAAACACCTGGGCTCAAGGGTCAATCCTGATATCCCACCATCTTTTTATTCCCAAATATCAACCATTCGCTTTCAGAGAGTGATGGAGAAGCTGGACCACGGCTCACTCACACACACACACACACCGCTCTCTCTTCTGTCAACACACGTTACTGCGATCAACTAGATCACTCCAGGCGATCTGCTATGTGATCATTTAGCATTTGAGACAATATAACTTGTGTAAATGAGGGTAATTCGTCGCTTCCGCCGCTGGACGTTTTGAATGCGGCAGTGCGCGTCTTTGGATCCCCCACCCCACCCCCTTAACCACTTTGTCAACAAGGACCAGCTGCCGCGTCTTTCTCGACCTGGAGTCCGGTGGGGTGTTGCGCGCAGGCCACCTCCATTTGACACCGCCGGAGAGCCGTCTGGGGGAGCAGCTGCGCGCAGACGCGGCAGAATCCACCGCGCGTCCTGACGGCGAGACCTCCGCATGGAAGCCGCCTGCGGAGAGCAGACTGCGGGCTCGTCGGCGCGGATTTGAATTAGGCAGCGGATAGCGGCCACCGCGCATCCTTCGGTGAGGGAGAGGGAGGAAGCCAACTGTTTGGCGTCTTAGAAGCCCCGAGTGAGGAGCGAGGGGAGGAGGAGCGGAGAATGAGCTATTCTTGTACCAACAGAGGCAACAGCCAGGACCCGTCAAGCGCTAAGGACGCTGCCGGTGATAATCCAGGCAGAGACACCGGAGGCACCGACGCCAGCCCGAAGCAAACGGCCGCAATGAAAGTGAAGAAAGGCTGCAACTCGGCCGAGGTGGGAGTCCCGGTGACCACGGAGGAGGACCTGCTGAGCAGCGCGGTGATCACGCCTGAGGACGTCCTGGGCTTGCAGAAGATCACGGAGAGTAAGTTCACCTCCTCGTGTCGCCCGGTGCGCGTCAGAGGAGGACAAAGGTCCGGAAAACGCCTCGGCTGCTCTCTCGCCATCATCTGTGCGTTTAGGCCCGTTTCACGCACACGAGGCTGCGTCACCGGGGCTCCGGTTGCCAACCGGTCCGGCGTGGAGCCTTTTGGAAACCCCCTGAGAGCCCGGGGTGAAGTTTGGCTGCTGGAGGTTTGACGTCTGCCGCGGAGGGAACCCCCTCATGCCCGTCATCTGCAGGACTTTCCATTCATTTTGTGGAAGCAGATGGATGCAGACCGGAGCGGTCGTTGCGCCCAACAGACCCCCTCCGGCCATTAAAGCCTCATCTGTCTGCGTACAATCTGAACCCTTAATTTCATGCAGCTAAAACAATTATTATCTATCTAAAGGTCAACTTTATTTTCAACATCGTTCTAAAGGTTGTTATTTCGTCGACCTTTTCCCCTAATTTCTGTGGAAATTTAACTTCTATTTCCTATCAGATCAGAAAGATGAAAAAGTTTTATAACGAACTAAGTGTCAGTTTCTTTTAATAGGATCAGCAGGAGTTTGAGTGGTCATTCTAAATAATTAGGGTTAGAGAACACACCCATGTCATTATGCTTATCACGATATTTGCAGTTTGTTTAAATATCAGCAGCAGAAATGATCCTCAATCATATAAATGATACGAGGAAGCACAAAACAGAGCTCCAATAATATTTACTACTACCTTGCTCATATTTAAAATGTGTTCTTTCTTTATAAATAAAGCTTCCTGGGTGTTTGGTGTGTCACACTCAGCGAGTTCCACAAATCTAAACATCCCAGAAATCAGCACCTTGGCTCTTCATTCTGTCCCACCTCCAAATCTCAAACAAGCCTCTTACGGAGGACGACAGCCAGAAGGTTCTTACTGCAGCTATGTGGCAGGAACACCTGCACCTCCAGGTCTTAGACGAGCTCAACGGAGGCACGGCACGACATTTAACTATTTAAAGACCAAAGTCATACAACGTCTTACACAACACTCAGCAGCCTAGCAAACCTGCCCATTAACCCCTCCTAAAACGTCTGACGCCTACTCGTTTTAAAAGTGCCGTATTAAAAAGAAGCAGGTGCAGCATTTTTACAACTTTACCTGTTGCATTAAGCCACATCCTTAGTGGAAAAGCAGCACATTTCTACCTTTTTAGATGCATCTGCGTTAGCTCTGACGCCTTGATGAGCTGAGATTATCCTGATTTATTATTACAACCTCGTCTCCTTAACTTTCCCTCGGCTGTGTAACTTTGTGTCCTCGGAGGTTTATGTTGTACGGATGGAGGAAAGCTGTTTTACTGTCACTATGAACCCCGGCCAGTTGTGATTTGGAGCTGTCGGGAGGCGATAGGGCGAGCTTTCCTGAGCGTGGCATCCTGAGGCGTGTGTGTGTGTGTGGCTGCATGGATACGGGCTGGAATCGCTACGGCAACATGGAGCATCTCCCTGCGGATGTGCATCTCTCCTCTCCCACGTGCTTTCTCCTCCCCCTCTACTTTCTTTCCTCTTCCTTCAGTCCTACATTCGATCACCCTTTTTCTGTTCTGTTAGGCGTCTTCTAACAGAAACATTCAATCATTTACTCATTTCTAAACCCTCCATGTTGTCATGTTGTCGCTGTTTCTACGAGCGGGAGTTTTCCAGGTCGTTGCTGTGCAGAAAAGGTGAAATCTCAGTTCTTCTGCTCCATTTTTAGTCTTTTCTTTCTCACCCCAGTTCCAGTTAAAAAAAAAAAAAAGAACCGCTTGCTTTGCTTCTTTTTTTTTTTTAACCTCATGCTATCACAGTCGGTTTTATCAGAATATAAAACTATAAACGGGACTCGTTCTACAGCCTGTCAGCTGGTTTATTACTTGCAGCGTTCTTCTGTATACCTGTTGCTTTTCAACCCCAGAAGCTGATAGCGTATCTGCTGCTTCATCGTTATTGTCTGTGATTGTGTCTCACAGGAAATACCCAAATGTTCAGCATTGGGCCCTCCAGTAGCACGTGGGCTGGCCCTAATCTAACCAGATTACAGGTAGAGATGCTCACCTCTCCTCCTGCAGTCGGCTTTGCAGTCCATGTCACTGTCTTTATGGTGATCGTTTTTGATAGTTTATTTAATAAAATGTGCAAGGCTGGAGGAAGTGGAGCAGTCTGTGTGTGGAAAGGTGGACGGGGTGCCTTTTTCCCCTCTCGTTTGCCAGAATTTCCTCAGGGCTGCTCTGAAGTCCTGCTGGTTTATTGCTGGACTCCTCGTTGTCTGCCAGCTGCCTCTGGAGGCCAGGATAGACGAGCGCACGCACCGACTGGGGGCGTCTTATCTCCCGGTGCAGAAGAAGAGCTGACAATGATGAACTGCAGTCTGTTGATAGCTTCATTAGCTTCAAGAGCAGTTAACCTCAGATGGCTGCGTGTGTGTGGGAGACCTGAGGTAACAGAGTGCATCTAATTTACAACAAACAGCCGACAGCCACCTACACACTCTCACACACACCTACCAAACTGGCCTTGTCCTCCCGGGACCTCATTAGGAGACTCGCAGGTGGCTATTAGCAATGGTTAGTTAAAGGACAAGGATGACGCCAACTGTGGGGCAGTATTTGATACAGCTGCAGATATGTGGACACACGGCGCGCTCACACATGCTCCTAAATGGTAACCATCATGGTCGGGGGTTTTTTGTCTGCGTTAGAGGCTCCAGAGACAACTGCACATCTGTTAGCTGCTCCAGAGATGGAAAATCTTAGGCAACTCCAGCCTGCACTCTGGAGACGCTAAACCATTGTTAGCCCCTCGTGCACCATCACGTCCATTTGTCCCTCAACCTGTGTGAAATGAGCCACATGGGCTAGTTTGGGTGCGTTGTGTGTCAGGCTGGAGAGCGATGAAAACAAAGCAAGCCCTCCATCATGTGTGTGTTAATCTGGCACGACAGCCAGCGCACGTCAGCCAGTGCACGTCCCCTCTTCCCAGCGCTGTAAGCGGCTCTGAACATTTGGGGAACGGTTCCCTCGGTGGCGAGCGCGGCAGTTACGGCGGTATCGTCAGAGCGGGCTTGGAAGCAGCAAGTATCGGCTCCACTGGGGAACGCTAATGAGCAGTGACATCGCCTGGTGAGGGCAGGAAGGATTAGAGGAATAAATATAACTCTTCCCCTGCCTGTGTGTGTGTGTGTGTGTGTGTGTGTGTGTGTATTCTCCAGCATTGGGCTATTTAGGAGAGGAGCTAAAACCCCAACAAAGAGCATTAAATCATTCAAAGTTGTGCCAGGTTGTTGCTAGAGAAGAGTCCCTCCACCCAGAGCTGGATGGTGTTAAACCCCTGCGTCCACTTCCTGTCTCAGATTATCTCTGCAGCCCAGACGAGAACATTTTCAGCATCGACTTCACCAGGTTCAAGATCAGGGACATGGAGACGGGCACGGTGTTGTTTGAAATCACCAAACCTCCGACCACAGGCGAGTTTCCCAAACCTCTTTTTCATTCATCTGTGAAGAGTCCCGTTCCTCATCCTCTTTCCTGTTGTCCTTTATCCAAATTGATAAATGCTTTAGACAAAACAGGAGACAAGAGGGACATTGACCCGAATGCCGGCAGATTTGTCCGTTACCAGTTCACCCCGGCTTTTCTCCGGCTGCGGCAGGTCGGCGCCACGTAAGTTGGGACATTTGCAAATCGGACTTCCGGGCGAAGGAATGAAGAGGCTTCCCTCTGTTTGTGTGCTTGTTCAGCGTGGAGTTCACGGTCGGAGACCTGCCCATCGAAAACTTCCGGATGATCGAAAGGCACTACTTCAGGGAGAGACTGCTGAAGAGTTTTGACTTTGAGTTTGGCTTCTGCATGCCCAGAAGCAAGAACACGTGTGAACACATCTACGAATTCCCGCCCTTGTCGGAGGACAGCAGTAAGACGACACACACTATGTCCAAGATTTGCTAGCGTTTGGTTGTTGGAAATGGATTGGTGGCTGGGAATGGTAATAACCATCATAAACCCAATTTACAATGACTGAACAATGGAAAATCACCTTCCCTGAGGTCAACAGATTTATAAATTATTTAAAAAACCAGAAACTATCGTTATCTGAGTATTTTCATTGCTGCCACAAGGGGGAGCCAGAACGATCCTGCGGTGTTATGTTGGTCAGCCATGTTTGTGGGGACTTTAAAACATATAAGGGTATTTTAGCATGTTTCCTGTCTGTGTTTCTTTGTGCACGCTCACAGTCCAGGAGATGATCCTGCACCCGTACGAGACACAGTCTGACAGCTTCTACTTTGTGGACAATAAGCTGGTCATGCACAACAAGGCGGACTACTCGTACAACGGCGGCAGAATAGGGCTGAGGCGGCGACGGCAGAAGGCTGCAGATGTGTGGACTGGCCTGGGGGATGGTGACACAATCCTGGGGTATTCAGCAGTTTCTCTCTTTATTTATTTCTCTTTTTTTTCTGTGTGACTTCTACTGAGAAGGTGTCACACAACAGAACAGGAAACAAAAGAACTGCACAACGATGTGGATATGTGTAAACCCACAGGTGATAACCCCTGAACGAAAGATCAGATGGTTTCTCCTCTCCAGCTGTGTCATCAACGCATTATTATTGATTCCCGTTAGATTTTAGGAACAAACTTCCAGCTAAACTGTGTTTTTAAGATTAGTTTTGCAGCTGTTCATTCTCTGACTGTGTTTTGTGTGTGAGTGTGTGTGTTTGTGTGTGTGTGTGTGTGTGTGTGTGGCATCATTGTCTGTCCATGTGCCAGTTTGAATGCATGATTACTGATCTCATTGTTTAAATGTTAGTAACTTAAAACCGGTTGCAGAGTTGACAACTGTTAGCACATCAGACATTTTTCCCACAGGCTTTTACATAATCCCTCGTTACTTCCTGAGTCATGTGACCTGTGATACTTTAGGGCGCCGTATTTATTGTCCCTGCTCAAAGCACAACATATCTTAAAAGGCCACAGTTAGGAAACCTGTAAAAGTGCGCTGATATGGACACAAACGTACTTTGTCATCTGTGAACTGGCTGTACTTTTCCATCCTCGTGTGGTTTTCGTGCATCCCAGGTGAAGCTTTGCATTCCAGGCTCCTCACAAGAGACGATGGGAAAAGTCCGATTTCTAAATATTTTTATCGAACATGTTGCAAAAGCGCAGCAGGAGTCATTTCAAACCCAGCGTTTCTGACTCTGAGGCGGAGGGAATTGCACCTCCGGTGTGTTTATAATTCATATTCTGACACATTCCAGTGAGACGGGAACCTCAAGGGCATTTATTAAACAGATCACAGGGATCTGGCATTAGATTCTCCATAATTGTACTATGCACAGCTGCCTGTGCTGGGAGACCTTGTGTTTAGATTTACAATTTAGCCAAAGCGTTGATGTTTAAGCTCCACCCACCTGTTACAGGGGTGCGTTTTGAAAAAGGTGCAGGCAGACATCGCTGCAGCTGCGGTGTGTGTTCAGAGTCAGACCAGCACTGCATTCAGATGGACTTTAGCACAAAGGGGAGTAAATAGTGAAAAATAAACATCAAGAGTATTGAAACAGTGCGGAGGTGGCGGCCGGGTGGGTTGGGGGGTCGGATTGGCACAAAATTGAGATTAAATCAACAAAAATTGAGCTGAATGTTCAAATGTGGCAAACCCAGACATGTACTGTAGAGCTGATTCATTTATGGCTGATTGTGACTCATAGATAAATTATTTTGAGCTCAAGTTTTTTGAAGGTTAAAATGTTAGTGTGGCTGAACAAAATAAAGATTTATGGGATGTTTTTGAAACGTTGTGGTGTTTTTCTGTGGAAGCGAAAACCAGTGCTCATTGTTGGCATTCTGATGTTTTATTTTTAGAGTATTAACAGCTTTGGTACATAACTTACAGGCTGTGAGTGCTGGCACCTGGTCTAAACTTTAACTTTTTTTCCATCAGTTATCCGTGATTCCCCAGGACAACTGCAATAAAAATCGATGCCAGTCGTATCCTGCTGGCAGCCTCTTATCATAGTTATCCTTCAACCATGTTCTAGTCAATATCAGCAATATCTTCCTGTTATTGATTTGTCCCAGATTTAAGCCTTTTTGAAAAGGTTTGTTTTGGCCTGAAGGAATAATGAAGGCTTACTTTTAGGTTCTTGCGGACCATACCATTTCTAAACTTAATTTAGCAGAGGCTAAGCTTAACCTATCTCAGTTTCATTGGCCTGAATTTATATGAAATTAGCATATCTTTAGGTCTATACAAGTCCAAGGTAGTAAAAATGCATCTTTACAGATGAATTATTCCTTTTCTTTTGGCAGGGTAGCAGTAAGGCTCTGGAAAATCACTATACCCACCCAAAACATAAACATAAACAGCGTAACATAGTTCACATTTTTGTTTTTGTACATATGAAACAGAAATAATATAAAAAAGTTAAGAGGGTGTTGTTATGTTATGGCCTACTGATGGCTGTGTGTTTATATTAGCATTATCATGCAGTTGTGATTGTGTTATTTCCTTAAAGGTATATACAAAGTCAACAAAACTCTGCAAAGTTGACATTTAAAGAAGCATAAAATGTGTTAAGAGTGTTTAAAAAAAACACTGATAAAACCAATAAAAATACATACAAAAACAGACTTCAGGTCCAATAAAAGGACCACTGGAATAATTTAAATTAATTGATCCAACTAATTGAATTTTTTCTCATTTCTTTTTCAAAGATGAGATCGAATTTCTGAGAAAACGTGGAAGAAATGACCTCAGTTTCTATGGTTACACTGGGCTCCATCTTCAGATGCTACATTTTCTAAGTCCTGGCAGGTCAAGCCTGTGTGTTAGAGTGTTTTTAAATCTTTTAGGCTGTCTTTCAAGATAAACTTTAAAGAGATACATTCAGGTTTTCGGGGCCTTCAAAACAGTTTCTCCATCTCTGTCTGATGTCCTTCAAGGTTTGAGTGTGACGTTGGCCCACTGGGGGAACTCGGCCATGCGAAACATGGCGTATCCCCAGGTGTTGATGCCTAAATTAGTGGTCAGAATTCCAATGAAGTTGAGTATGAAGCCGGCTTTGACCTAAGGGAAGACAAAATTGCATTTTAGTCAGAATACAAGTCGGAATCCATCACTTGGGCATTTGGAAGGTTGGAAAAGTGTGCTTTCATTGTTGTGGTTCCAGCAGATTCACAGAGGAATGCTACTGACTGCTTCAATAAGCAGCATAAACATGTTTATGAGGTGACAAAACAGTTTACACAGTCCCAGTTAAAACCTCAGGCCAACTGTTCGATTCAATTTTAGCATGTTCTATAATTCCGCTCCAAATATTTGCCGACAGTAAACGTCACAGCCGAGCTTACAAGATTAGTGCGGAGTAAAACGAGCGAGTTGTGTGAATCAGTCTCACCATGTCGATGACCTTGAGCTTCCCAAAGGAGAACGCGATGGCGTTGGGCGGCGTGGCCACAGGCAGCATGAAGGCCAGAGAGGCAGCGATGGTGCACGGCAGCATCACGTACAGCGGGTGTATCTTAATGGCTGTGGCCTAACAGACACACACACACACGTGCGTTACTGCAATGTAAACATCTGTGTGTGTGTATCCACATGGATGCTCGTGTTACCATGGAAGCCAGTATAGGCAGGAACAGGGTGGTGGTGGCTGTGTTACTGGAGCACTCGGTGAAGGTCGCCACCAGCAAGGAAAGCAGCAAGGAGATGGCGTAGGGGGGAATTTGTCCCAGAGGGGCCAGTTTCTCTCCCAGCCAGCTAGACAGACCAGATTTCTGTGGAGGAACAAAGTGCGTAATGCAGAAATCTGTGAGGATTTAATAGAATGAAGGATATTTTTTTATACCTGACAGGGAAAACACAGAATGAGGGTCAACTGTATGAGTAGAATAATGATTTAAGAGGTGTTTACCTCGCTGCCTTTGGCCAGAGCGAAGCTCCCTCCCAGCAGCAGGATGATGTTCCAGGGCATTCGCTCGTGAACTACCTTCCAGCCCAGCAGAGTTTTGGGAGTCTTCACCTTCTTACCTGCGCGACCAAAGGAAACTTGGGTCATTGTGATGTACCAGTTGGGAAGATTTAACAGCCAGTGAGTTAAATACATATACGCCTCTACATATTTGTTATATACACCTCACCTTTATCATTGTAACCATAACCTCCACAACTGGGCAGCTGTGATGGGATGACGAAGAAGAGCATTGACATTAAGATAGCGACGGTTCCATCTGACACATACCTAAGGAACACAAAATCGTAGTTGTAATGGGTCATTTAGAACAGTCGGAACAGTTCAAACGTAAGCCCAAAACTCACGTGCCACCCTTGTTGAAGAGCACTGTTGCCCAGCCGTTAATGAAACCGGGTTCCCTGGTGAACCACAGTATGACCAGCAGAATGAAGATGATGAGCACCGCCACCTCAGCAAACTTCATCCTCCCTAAACTCCTGTACTCCTCCTTCATCACTCGGTACGCCTCCCTGTCTTTATTGGTCTTCTCGCCGCAGCCAAACGACTGCTTCAGGCTGAAGAGGAAAGGAGAGATCAGCAACGATGCTGGCTGGTGTGTGGATGAATGCGGGATTAAACTCTTCCTCACTTGAAGCCCAGGAACATGAACTGAAGCCAGAACCAGGTCAACACCAGCATCAGCACCATGTTGGGGAAAGCGAAGCCGAACCAGCTGGCAAAGTTAATAACGCCACCATTTCCTGGGAAGAGCCTAACGAGGAGACCAGAGAGGTGGAGACCTGAGATGTGGAAACGTCTGGACGAAACTCCCAGTCATCAATGACTTACTGGTCAATTTGGCCCTGCAGGATGATGTTGGGGGTGGTGCCGGTGAGTGTGGCCGTCCCTCCGATGCTGGCGGAGTAACACACACTCAGGCTCAGGCCTTTGGTCAGCCGGTCGTACTTTTCCTCCACTGCTTTTTTCCTGGCCTCCAGCTGTGAGGTGGAATTCCACCCGTTCTCAGCTGCTGCTGCTGGAGCTGGAGGTGGAAATAAAGTTACTGAACATCACATACCACCAACATGTGGTGCACACGTTGGTACTTACACACACTGTCCTCCAAGTTATTCTTTTCTGGTCTATTACGTTGAGTGTCTGTTGTATCCAGCTCGAAGGAGGGGTTGTCCTCAGCCCTATTCTGGTACATTTCCTCCGCCTGCAGCTCCGTTTCTTTCAGCTGCTCCAACACGGCATTGGCAATGGGCAGCATCATGGCCGTAGTGGCAGTGTTACTGATCCACATGGACAGGAAGGACGAGACGATCATGAACCCCATCAGTAACCTGTGAGAGAAGAGCACAGCGATGGCCAAGCGAGATTTTTAGAGAGAGATTAGAAGAAAAGACTGTTAGAAAAGACCTGCTAGCCCGCTAACCAACCAATCTCAAAAAAGATGTTAGTATGTACAGGATGACCGTAAAGTCTTTAGCTACAGTTGTTCATGATTTTAGGGGACCCAATGTGCTAAAATAGCTTTAGAACTTCTCTTACAGTGATGGACGGACACCAATCAGCAGCAGGATTCCGAGAGCGATGCGTTTATGCAGGTTCCAGTTCTCCACTGCGATGGCCACCAAGAGTCCACCAATGAACAGCATGTTAGAGTCTTTCAGATACTCAATGCTGACCTGGAACAAGAACGCACACACGCCTGTTGTAGTAAGGATGGTTTTTTTTACTCGCTGGGATGGAAACAAGGCAGAGATGGGGACAGTACCTCTTCAGCCTTCATGATGCCCATCATTGGGAAGAGGACGACAGGCAGGAGGGCCGTCACAGCCAGGGGCATGCACTCCGTACACCAGTACAGAGCCATGAGTATGATAGCATAGCCACATCTGGCTTCCTGTGAATGAGTTAGGACAAAGCTCTTTGTCAGCAGACATGCAGCAGAAAGAACATTTTTGCAACACAATTCTGAGCAGTAAAGAGAAATGAACTAATTTGGTCGAAGCTTATATAACTCGTGCAGCTCGTGCTCAACTTGCTTTACTTCTTGCTTTACACATGCAGAAGTAAACCTTGATCACAATTAACCCTTTATCGTGTCCTTGCCTTATGAGATAACTTTTTATTGATCCACAGTAAAACCTCTTTGAAGAAACACTCACAAAGCATAACCACAAAGCAAACGCTGCCTACCTCAGCAGTGTGTGTACTTTGATTGACAGCTGCACTGTGTTTTACTGAAAAGTTTTAAATAATTAATCTGTCCCATTTTGATAAATTTATCTTGGGAAATGTAACCTCAAAAAAGTATTTAAATATCTTTAAACTTGCTCAATTATTTAAAACAATGAGTGTGGGGACGGGAGAGAGCTTCATTTATGGAGAAATTCTACACACTTTTCACATTCTCAACATCAGAAAATGTTGAAGTTCGCGCAAACACACACACACACACACACACGCACACGCACGCACACACACACACACACACACACACACACACACACACACACACATGCACACACACCTAAAAATCCGGTCGATGTCCTGCAGAGCAAGGCCGGCTGTTTCCCCTTGTTTAGATGGCTACATGTTAAGCTATGTTAACAGATGTAACCTTATATTTTATTAATTTCTTTGGATAAAGATTAACGAGCTTCTAAAACTTATTTACTATCAAAGGTAAATTAAAACATTGGAGTATTTCAGATAAAAATGCTTCCTTGTGTTAACCAAAAGAATACGTGATTTAACTTCCCTATTACTTTTGGCATCTTTCATAGTTTAAAAAACATGTTTAATGTTATAATGCATGTGCACCTAAATACATTTATAATAATGCAGCTGCAAATTAGGCATTCTCATTTGTTTTTGATGGAAGTTAGTCTCATCCATGTTTTAAAGATCTTAAACGTATTAATCTAATATTAGACGTATGTACATGCAACAGTTCTATTATAGTTGTACTTTTGTCAGATAATCATCATTCAATGTGAGCACAATTGAACACTAAGATATAAGCAAACGTGCAGAAAGATGCTCGCTAACACTCACCGGATAAGGGTGTACCAGCGGCAGGGGAAGGAATACAAGTGGTGTGCCGATGATGATGATGAAGTTTTTGTGGTACCACAACCATTTACACACCTTTTTAAAGCCCCTTATGAATGAACTCGACCCCATTGGTTAAAAAGAAGTTAACACAAATCACCCAGTACTTGCTACTGTTGAAGCGTGGGTGCAGCCGAGGAAGACCAAAAAAAAAATGTTCTCGATAACGAAGCACAGGGATAATGACAATGGCACAAGTGCAATCTAGTATTTATATCACTTGTGGCAAATTAACCATTAACTCAGCACTGAGGGAAATGTTAACCTGTGATAATGAAGTAAAGGAGCCTACAGAGGATGGAGGAGGTTTGTGGTAGCTCAAGATATTGACAGATGAGTGGAAAGACAGGTTTATTACCTACAGGTGAGTTGCTTTGTGACTGGCAGTCAAAGGTCGAAGATTCTGTGCATGTGTGAGCGGAGAGGTAGGAGAAGTTGTATCAGATTTATAAGGCCACCACTGAGCTCTAATATTATCAAAGTCCACAATAAAAGCATTAAGTGCCCAATTATGACCATATTTTAGTTTGAGTCAGTGGACTCTCTAGGCTCCTCCATGGCGCTGAGTAAACTGGAGAAAGCGCGCCCTCTACTGTTTGTTTAGCAGTATTTGAAAACTGACATTTCTAGGGAGAAAGTACTCAGTTGTTATTTGTACAACACTTTAGAACAACCTATGTCAAAGTAGTGACCAGAGGAAAAATAGGAGGTTTGATTTAAAAAAATAGCTTAAAGTCTGTGATGTACTTACTGGCATGTCTGCATCTGTGGAGGCTGATGGAGGATGATTGAAGAGGATGGAGGATGATGATGGAGATGATGGTTCTTCCAGAGGCAGTGGAAAGAAACTGGGCTAGCAATCCAGCTAAAAGACACAAGTGCACACGGTTAACCTCTGCAATATCAGCTTGGTTAGAGAAAGGGCCTCCACTCTTATTTCCTTTATTATCCACAATAAAACTGTGTATGTTGTTATCAGTGTAACAAAATGGCCTAATACAATTATATATTGCAGTTTAAGTGAGGTTTACCTTCACTTCAATATGCTGTCCTGGCACCTTTGCAGTCATAACAACAAAAAAGACAGACAAGTCAGTAAAATGATTTCTTTTATCTTCTAATCAGACATTGACCTGCAGGCTGCAGATTTTATGACATCAGAATACACTGTTGCTTTTATTAAAATGATGGTCTTTTTTGTAGATAAGAAAAGCTGCCGAGGTGATTTTAACGGGATAAAAAACAAAGGTGAGTATATAAAATGTAGGCTATAATTCTTATCATGCAACCGTTTTTTTAAAAAACCTTTATTTCAGCTGCTTAAACACATACACATTCATCTGTAAGGAGAAATGTTCTCTCTTTGATTAATCGCTGTACAACATTATTTTTTAATTAATATTCTTTTTCTTTTTACATTGGTTTGCCTGAAAGTAGATGATGCCACAGGCTTAAAAAGTCTGGTAAAGGAGCTTACAAGAAAAAAAAAAAAAATTATGTCCACCATTTTTGTGCAAGCACATTTGCCATTTGTCCATAAGGTCATTTTAATGTTATATTTTGAAGATAAGCTTTTATGGGTTGGATGCGTCAAGGCCTGAGTGTGACGTTGGCCCACTGGGGGAAGTTGCCCATGTCGAACATGGCGTATCCCCAGGTGTTGATGCCTAAGTTAGTGGTAAGAATTCCAATGAGGTTGAGTCCAAAGCCGGCTTTTACCTGGAGAAACAGAAAGCCAGAGTAATCACAGTTTAGAACAAAATGTAACAAAGATTCGTAATAAATTAAAGTTTTTGATTAAGTTATTTTTTCAGATATTGTATATTAGGCAACAATCGAGCTTGAGGCTTTCTGAATCAAAAACGTGCTATAAAAATATGGAACCCCATCATAAAAGAATCTATTCCCTCTGTTTGAAGGTAAGCATGTACAGTAATTAAATAACTCCATATCTGTTCATGTTTTTTATATGAACTCGTAAATGTGTGTCAGTCTCACCATGTCGATGACCTTGAGCTTCCCAAAGGAGAAAACGATGGCGTTGGGCGGCGTGGCCACAGGCAGCATGAAGGCCAGAGAGGCAGCGATGGTGCACGGCAGCATCACGTACAGCGGGTGCATTTTAATGGCTGTGGCCTAAAAAACACCCCAGCACATGTGTGAGCGGGCTGTGAGCACCTGCGTGTGTTTATTCTACAACTTGGGTTCACCATGGAGGCCAGTATGGGCAGGAACAGGGTGGTGGTGGCCACATTGCTGGAGCACTCGGTGAAGGTCGCCACCAGCATGGACAGCAGCAAGGAGATGGCGAAGGGGGGGATTTGCTGCAGAGGTGCCAGTCTTTGGCCCAACCAACCAGACAGACCCGATTTCTGCGGAGAAACGTTTGAAGCAAAGGTGAAAAGTGAGGCGTGAGGCAGCGAAGGCGTTTTTGGGTGTTTACCTCACTACCCGCAGCCAGAGCGAAGCCTCCTCCCAACAGCAGGATGACGTTCCAGGGCATTCGCTTGTTAACGACCTTCCAGGTCAGCAGAGTTTGGGGAGCCTTCACCTTCCGACCTGTGTCGAAGGTGCCCTTAGGTTAGCTGTTTGTTTAAAACCTGACTCGACAGGGCTGCCCTTCAGGCAGCAGAACCGAAATTCAATGTGTCACCTTCTTGATCGTAACCATAACCTCCACATCTGGGCAGCTCAGAGGGGATGACAAAGAAGAGCATGGATACCAGGATAGCGACGGTTCCATCCGACACATACCTGAATGAAACCGGACAATCAAGTGGTGGACAATTAAAAAGCCAGGGTGACTAAAGCGAAGGAAGCCAAACACTTACTTTCCATCCTTGTTGAAGAGCACTGTTGCCCAGCCGTCTATGAAACCGGGTTCTCTGGTGAACCACAGCACGACCAGCAGAACGAAGATGATGAGCACTGACGCCTCAGCAAATTTCATGCTCCCCAAGTTCTTGTAGTCCTCCTTCATCACCCTGTACCCCTCCTGGTCTCTCTCAGATTTCAAGCCACAGCTAAACGACTGCTTCATACTGAGGAGGATAAGAGGAGATTAGCCATGATGACGCCTGATGGAGCCATGAAGCCATGTTGGGTTTTTCTGCTCCCTACTTGAAGCCCAGAAACATAAAGTGGAGCCAGAGCCAGGTCAACACCAGCATCAGCACCATGTTGGGAAAAGCGAAGCCGAACCAGCTGGCAAAGTTAATAACGCCACCATTTTCAGGGAAGAGCCTTCAGAGAAGATGGAGACATTAAGTCAAATAGGTCTTTTGGAATGTTTAGCACTTGTTTAGCTTGTTTATGACTTACTTATCGATTTGGCCCTGCAGGATGATGTTGGGGGTGGTGCCAGTGAGCGTGGCCGTTCCACCGATGCAAGCAGAGTAACACACACTCAGACTCAGGCCTTTGGTCAGCCGGTTGTACTTTTCTTCCACTGCTGTTCTCCTGGACTCCGTCACAGCTGGAGGTGAAAATAAGGTTTTTATTTTATATCTAGGAGCTCGGACACACGTTGGTACCTACACGCTCTGTGCTCCAGCTGAGCCTCATCCTTTTCTGAGCTTTTCTCCTGAATCTCTGGGGCATCCAACTCAAAGGATGGGTTGTCCTCCGCTGGATTCTGGCACTTTTCCTCGATCTGCATTTCAATCTCCTTCAGCTGCTCCAGTATAGCGTTTGTGATGGGCAGCATCATGGCCGTAGCGGCTGAGTTGCTGATCCACATGGACAGGAAGGCGGTGACAATCATGACGCCCATCAACAGCCTGTAAGAGAGACAATTGGTTTTGTTTCGTTTTTTGCTTTTTTAGTGTCATGATTTCAATTTTATTTGAATACTTTTGTCCTGAAAAGGTCCAAATTTGCATAAAACACACCGTTTCTCTCTTGGCCACTAGATAGACACTATAGCAAAATGATGGCTGACTTAAAGAAACACTTATTTTACCCCTTTTTATTTCTTTTTTTGAAGCTATGACATCCATAATAACTGCTGTGGTAGCATTTTTTTAATGTTATGTTTTATAGAGCCTTTGCAATCCAAGCTGAGACGTCCTGAGTCTTATTCCTAATATTTTGGTTGCAACTTGTTTGATCGATTTCTAAAACAATTTGATCTTACAGAGACGGACGAACGCCGATGAACAGCAGAACTCTGAGAGCGATGCGTTTGTGAAGGTTCCATTTTTCCACTGCGATGGCCACCAAAATTCCACCGATAAACAGCATGTTCGAGTCCTTCAGATACTCAGTGCTGACCTGAAACAAAACAACAAGTTTTCAAGTCCAACATGGTTGGTTTTGCGAAAATAAGTGCAAAAGGTGCCACTGGGACCAGTACCTCTTCAGCCTTCATGATGCCCATTATGGGGAAGAGAATGACAGGCAGAAGGGCGGTCACAGCCAGGGGCATGCACTCCGTGCACCCAGTACAGAGCCATGACCACAATGGCATAACCACATCTCGCTTCCTGGGAACACAGGGATGGATTCTTACAGACAACACACACTGCAGCCAATGTTCCCTCTAATTTTTCATGAGTCTGAGCAAGCACACTAACTCTCTGAGCGGTCCTTTGGATTTTTTTTCTTCAGCAGTGCGCATT
>CAAE01015001.1:822860-882421 GCA_000180735.1 Tetraodon nigroviridis
TCAATGAAACAATGAATGCAGTCATGTAAAGAAGCAGCAGAAAGTTCATTAGAATTGGCAGCATTATTAAAAATAAAAAAGTACAAAGAATGACACGTAAGAGAAAAGCATCAATGAAACAATGAATGCAGTAATGTAAAGAAGCAGCAGAAAGTTCATTAGAATTGGCAGCATTATTAAAAATAAAAAAAGAAGTACAAAGAATGACACGTAAGAGAAAAGCATCAATGAAACAATGAATGCAGTAATGTGAACAAGCAGCACAAACTTCATTAGAATTGGCAGCATTATTAAAAATAAAAAAGTACAAAGAATGACACGTATGAGAAAAGCATCAATGAAACAATGAATGCAGTAATGTAAAGAAGCAGCAGAAAGTTCATTAGAATTGGCAGCATTATTAAAAATAAAAAAAGAAGTACAAAGAATGACACGTAAGAGAAAAGCATCAATGAAACAATGAATGCAGTAATGTAAAGAAGCAGCAGAAAGTTCATTAGAATTGGCAGCATTATTAAAAATAAAAAAAGTACAAAGAATGACACGTAAGAGAAAAGCATCAATGAAACAATGAATGCAGTCATGTAAAGAAGCAGCAGAAACTTCATTAGAATAAGCAGCATAAATAGAAAATCAGCAGAAAAGGCCCATTTTAACATTCACAGTCATTTAAAATCAGCGCCATCTAATAATTTCAAACCCGCAGCGGTTTAAAAACTGATCGAAGCAGAGATGAAGCTGTTCACACTGGCTACGTGGGGGGCAGCACGCTAGCTAGCTAACGAAGCTCTCACAACTATCCGCCACATCGATAAAAGCAGTTAACCAATTAATAAAAGCCCCAATTTAACATTCACAGTCATTTAAATCAGCGCCATATAAATAATTTCAAACCCGCAGCGGTTTAAAAATTGATCGAAGCAGAGATGGAGAAGCTTTTCACACTGGCCACGTGGGGGGCAGCACGCTAGCTAGCTAACGAAGCTCTCACAACTATCGCCAACATCGATAAAAGCAGTTAACCAATTAATAAAAGCCCCAATTTAACATTCACAGTCATTTAAATCAGCGCCATCTAATAATTTCAAACCCGCAGCGGTTTAAAAATTGATCGAAGCAGAGATGGAGAAGCTTTTCACACTGGCTAGCTAGCTAACGAAGCTCTCACAATCATCACCAACATCGATGACCAAATAGTGACTAAAAAGCACACGATCAAACCGACAAACAGGCTGCGAGCATAAATGTATTTAAACCAGCGTTAGAAATTTAAACCCGCAGCAGAAATAATTCAAACCCTGGTAAGGGCTCTTACCTTCAGGTTGAACAGGTGGAGAACGTTAGCACGCTAGCACGTTAGCTAGCAGCCGCGCTATTTATAGCCGAGCTGCGTCAGCCGGAAACGTTTGACAGCGTCATCGGCCAATGAGACCCAATCATCCGGCTAAATGCGACTTTCCTGACCAATAAACAGCGTTAGGCGTGTGATCGTCCGTCCCTACTCCGTGTTCTGGATCAATTCTACGTTTGTCACCCAGCAACAGTAAGTGTCAATCTTCACTCGGCTTCAGTCATTGGCTGACCGAGCATCAGTTCGGGGACAACCAGGAACTTTTGCGGAGTTACAACCAGTCCGGTTGCTAATGCTACTGCTAGGTAGGACGCAATTTATGGGGAATTTCGGTCCCCTAATCAGAAAACGGTGGCAGTTTGCGTTATTAAGAGTTAATAGCACGACACTAACTACATTTTTTTTCCAATAGTATGGACTTAAATTATAGTCTATTATTAAATGTTGCAGCAATCAAAATAGAATGCTGCAGACAGTTCATAGCCTTCAGCTAACAGGGTCAGAGATGCACGACCACAGTCGGTCACGATTCCAACATGTTCCCCCAAAACACCAAAAACATCTAGTGATAAACTGTTTATCTCAACCCATCTTTTCTTTAACTGTCTGTGGTAAAACCTGAACTCTATCTTTTTTTTTTTTTTTTAATCCTATTTTATCTTATCTTTCTCTGGGGAAAAGAGATGTTAGAATATTTTGCAGCAAATATCACATATCAAACGAGAAATGTGGGATGAATTTTATTAACTGATGAAAAGGTTGATTTAAAAGAGCAGGTTTGAATTAAATGATGCAAACGTGAGGCGGTAGAATATTATCTAAATGGATTAAAAGAAGATGGAAATCAATCAAGCTTATGAGCAAAAACACTCATGCTGCATTTTCCCCCTTTTTTATTCGATGAGACGATCCTCTCAGTGACACTTTTCTGCTCTTCTTTGAGTTTACACATGCACAGTAATTATTTTTAATATTCAAAGCTGTTATGCTCTCTTTAAATGTTCCAAAAACCAAAAAAGTTGCCCTGTCATGGATGATTTTAGATTGCTAGCTTTCACTTTTACGGTAATGATGTGTTCAGAAGATGGTATCAACATAAGAGAGAGGAGAAAACTGCTCTTAAATCATTAAAGTGCACTTATAGATAGGGCGGAGCACAGTAGACGTCATAAACAGTATCACACACTTCTGAGTAAAGCCACCACGTTCGTCTGTTATCACTTCTCAGTCCTGCTTTTTAAGTTATGACTCAAATTATTCAACATTTACATAAATGTTAGGTGGAATATATATTTTCATACATTTGTGTAATAGTTGACAGCTGATATCTTTCAAGTGTCAGATAATTCCGCCATATCTTATTGATTGACAGATTAACCGCTGTGGACTATACAACATGGTTTGATAAACAGTCAGTAAAAGTAGTCATGCAACCATGCTGCTACTAATATAATATTAAAAAGAACAGGTAGAACTGCTGCAGCTAGCTGGCAAAACTTCCCACACGACAGATACAAGTTCCACTGCAGCTGGACAGGACACACACACTGACACACACTCACCGGTTCAGGGTGTACCAGCGGCAGGGGAAGGAAGACCAAGGGGGTTGCAAGAACGATGACGTAGTTTCTGTGGTTCCACAGCCACCTGCACCAGGTCCTGAACCCTCTGGTAAATAAACGCAAAGCCATTGATGCAAAACTCTGCGTGAGAGAACGACAGCCAGATACATAAATACAAAAATAAATAATAAAAACAGTAACAGTATTAAGACTACTACTACTAATAATAATAAGAAAATTATTAAAAATGATGATGATAATAATAATAATAGGGAACCAAGCTGGTTAAAGCTAAGACGTGGCTCTTAGAACCGCTGAGATAATGACACTGATACAACGATAGTCTCCGGCTTATATGACTTAAGATGATTTAAACATTAACTCGGCACCAAAGTGTTGAAAACGTCCGCCTGTGACGGTTGTGCTGGTGTCCATCTTGCTCGGAGCACCAATCAGTTGTGCATGCACGTGCATTCATCGCGTTAACAGTTTTAATTAAATATTGACCTAGATAAACACATTTATCTAATATATAAACAGATTATAGACCTATTTTTTTAAGT
Organism: Tetraodon nigroviridis; assembly: GCA_000180735.1. Lineage (NCBI taxonomy): Eukaryota > Metazoa > Chordata > Actinopteri > Tetraodontiformes > Tetraodontidae > Tetraodon > Tetraodon nigroviridis. The sequence goes on from CAAE01015001.1 coordinate 826,337, forward strand.
TACTTGTCAAACTAAAGAGTTACAGTTGAGAAAAAAACAGATGTTTGTGGCCCAAGTTGTACCGATGACTGAACATTTGGTTTCAGCTTTTATTTTGAGGCTGAGGCTGAAATCCATGTTTGATTTAGTTGTTGTTTCACACCAGAGATCAATAGAGGAAAGTTGCACAATGTTTAACCTCAGATTTGCTCCCATATATATTCTCTTTAGAGGGGCGCTGTGCTGCTGTTGCTAGTGTTTCTGAGTTTTGCTGCTCTGTAATGCTCCGTATGATTCTGTATTAGCTATTTTTGTAACCAAATCCAGGTTTTAAATCTGGGTTATTTCCAAAAATTCTGAGATAATGTGCATAAATCAACACATTTGCAAAAGACACATTCATACATACTGTATCTGTGTGATATGCATGCTGTACATTTATAGGATGGAGTCAACGTTGTAGAAGGTGTTATCACTCCTAAAATTGGGCATTAATTTAAAGGCTACTGGGACAAGAAGGGCATAGATTAGCAGTCACAGTTTAATGATTACACAGACAGAGACTGGCCAATCAGGACAGCCGGTGGATGAGGGGTCAATAACTGTTGATGTGCACACAAAATGCACCACCAAAGTAGGACACACACTTCAATCTCATCTATTTGTTCACAAGTGGGGAGAGAAGAAGTCCACGCTTGCTTTCTGTCACAGACGGTGTCACTGAGTTGGTGTTCAGTGGTACAAAGACTTGAAGGACATGAAGCTGGGAGCGGTTCTGCTCAGCTTCGTCCTCCTGCTGGACGCCATCTTTGCTGCTGAAGGTATCGGCCTTCTTGTATGTGTGTGTGTGTGTGTGTGTGAAATATTTTGTTTAGAATACTGCAGTATTTTTTAAAAACATCGTTAAAACAGAAATATCTGTACTTGCTTTTTCAGAACAAACCTGAGATTCTTAGATTTTGGGGTAATAATGTATATACATGTCACTTACACAAACCTTTTTTAAAAAAAAAGTGATTTCATATGAATTCATGAAAAACGTTCCAGACTATGACTGCCAGCCAAGTGTAAAAACTGGGGGTTTTATTTTTCTAAAACTGTTTAATCGAAAGACGCTCAAACGAAGCGGTGCATTCTCGCAGAGTCCTGCAGGGGGCGCTGCGGCTCCTTCAACACACGGTCCAAGTGTCAGTGCGACCACATGTGTCTGTACTACGGAAGCTGCTGCAGGGACTTTGACGCCGTCTGCCCCAAAAAGAGTCAGTGCACAAGCAGAAATATGTCGCATCTTTACATCAGCCATCATAAGCGTGAAATTCGCAGCTTTTTTCCCATGCAACACAACTGTCTCCCCCAGTTTCCCGTGGCGACACCTTCGCAGAGGTGGAAGAAGAAGCGACGACGACGACTCCTCAGGCCGAGACAACTGTTGCACCGACTCTCAGCACACTTGCAGCAACGGCCCCCGCCGCTCCTCCACCCGCCTCCACGCTCCCACCCTGTGGAGGCCGACGCGGGCCCCTGCAGCGGCCGCCCGTTCGATGCCTTTCTGCAACTGAAGAACACGTCGATCTACGCATTCCGCGGTAAAGAGTTTAAGAAAGAAAAGAGTTGCCCGCGCAGATGCATCAAACAACGGGCTTTTTCTCCAAAGGGGAATACTTTTTCGAGTTGGATGAGGAGTCCATCCTCCCGGGATATCCCAAACTAATCGAGGACGTCTGGGGAATCCCGGGGCCCATCGATGCTGCGTTCACGCGCATCAATTGTCATGGAAAATCCTATATTTTTAAGGTAAATGTTCAATGATTGGCACAATTTTTAAAAATCTGATGTTTTAAAACGTACACAGCATTTTAAACCTTATATATATATTTTTTTTTCTTCTTTTTTCTTGGATGCAGGGGGACCAGTACTGGCGTTTTGACGCTGACGCCATGGATGAGGGTTATCCCCGGAATATTTCAGTCGGTTTTGTTGGCGTACCCGACGGTGTGGACGCTGCCTTTGCCGTGCCAGCACCGAGTCACCGTGGGAAAGAAAAGGCCTACTTTTTTAAGGGTACGGTGGGGATCGAGCTTAGACACTCAAGAAAAAGGAAAGATAAAATATTCTATTTGTTGTTTGTCCTGATTCAGACAACAAGTATTACCAGTATGAGTTCAAGCACCAGCCATCACACGAGGAGTGTGTGGAGATCACCTCAAGCCGCACCGTCCCTGCTCTTTTCACGATACACTGACCTCTTCTGCGATCAGACAATGGAGGATTTATTCATAGAGCTATTTGGAGGCCCTGGTGAGGCTCCTGCTTGAGTGTTATCTGTTTTCTTCTTTGTGTGTGTGTGTGTGTTTCTAACCAGTGTTGCTCTGCACATTTAGTTAGTCACAACACAAACCCTCGTCTCATCACGAGAGACTGGCGTGGCATCACGGGGCCCTGTGGATGCCACCATGGTTGGAAGGGTCATGCTCGCTCCAACGCCCACATCTCCTCCACCAAGGAGAAAGTGGAGCAACCGAAAGAGGAAGGCCGGCAGGAACCGCAAACAACGAAGGAGGCAGAGCCGCTTTGTGTATTTTTACGACCTGTGGAGCTACGATGACTTGTTTGACGATGATTTCCACACTGATGTGGCAGCAACACAGCAGCACCAGTAGCACGCCGGTGCAGAATGTGTATTTCTTCAAGAAAGGTATGAATAGAGGACTCCGTTTTTTAAGGTAAAAGCATTTTTTATGACAGTGAAATAAAATGTGTTTCTTTCTTTTCTTTCCATAACGACAGACAAATACTACAGAGTGAACCTGCAGACCAAACGCGTGGACTCTGCCGTCCCACCTTACCCACGATCCATCGCCAAATATTGGCTGGGTTGTGAGGAAACTGTAGAGTCAGTTATTACCCCAGGAGCAGAGAAGAGTTTATTTTAATCATTTCTGGTTTTATGAGATCAAAAACCTTATAATGGCTTCTGTAAAATGTTCTAATATGGCATTTCTATTATTATTTTATTATTATAACAAATTCAAAATATTCTAATAATCTTAAGATGTCATTTCTTATTAGTTATATAAAGTAGTATAAATTTTGACAAAATAAGTAGTTTTTTATTACAATGTTTTTAGTTAATGACGCTTTGTAACAAATAAAAGTGGTATCATCATAAAATTGTGATTTTTTTTTCAGGAAAACTGCACAGACGTATACTGCCATCTGCAGGTCAAACTGTTCACCTACAATAGCAAAAATATTTTTTTATATTAAATTGCATCCCAAAACTTCTAAAAATGTATAACATTAATTATTATTAGAGCGTCTCTTAATATGTTTAATAAATGTATGTCCGAATGGGGAAAACAAAAGGCACCGCTGGGATTCGAACCCAGGATCTCCTGTTTACTAGACAGGCGCTTTAACCAACTAAGCCACGGCGCCGGATGATGTCACAGGGCGAAATAAACAGAATATTTAAACGATGTCAGCTTCATAATCCATGTTAAAGTTTTGTTAAATGTTCTGAAGATCATCACATTTAGTGATGACCTCTCTAAACCCTTGAAACAAGTAAATAATGCAAAGAGAAGATATAACATTTTACAATATTTTATTCACATATCCGTTGTGATAAATACTTGTCTGTGCCTATTTACAAAGTACATTTAAATAAGTAATACTTCTCAAATAAGATTTGTAACTCAGTCACCCGAGAAGATAATCAATCATGGCTGCAGAAATATCCAGATCAGATAAACTGAAGTCTCCCAGGTCATGAAAGCAGAGGTCGGACAGGTCATCTGTGGGCTCGTCTGTGCTGGAGAAGTGCTGCTCCAGGAGACTTTCCACAGTCTCACTGGATCCGTGATGAGAGACTGCGGCACAGCGACTGCCCTCAGGCTCGACCTCCTGTGAAGCCTGGAGGAAGGCCTCAAAGTCCTCCGTCAACTCCCATTCACTTAAGCCACAGTCTGGCAGTTGATCCAGAGGGTAATCAGTGAAGTCCAAGATTTCACTAAAGTGATGCTGGTAGGCTCCTGGGAGATTTGGCTCATCCAGACAGAATGACGTGGCTTGATGGCCAGAGTAAGGAGACAGTGGTGTAGTCATGGCGTCGGATGGACTCCCCAACATGGCTGAGAGCCTGGTGGACTGAGGTAAACTTGGAGCAGGGTGACCCGGTGGAGAAGGGGCAGTAAGGGGGGAAGAAGCACCAGAGTACTGGGAACTGGGCCACGGAGTGTAAAGGTGGTCTGTGGAAGGTTTGCAGGCTTCTCTTGATGATTTCTTGCTCTTAAAATATCGCGCACGTCTGTTTTGAAACCACACCTGTTGAAAAGTAATAATAAATGGTCACATTTTTACGCATTTTTTGGACGTGCCAAAATTACGCACGGGAAATCCATGATTCGCGCATGGTTACTGGCCTACATACCTGAATCGTTGACTCTGGGAGACCAGTTCTAGATGCAAGGGACTCTTTGATTTTGATATCGGGATACTGTGTAATAGAAAAGGCCTTCTCAAGCTCGGTCAGCTGCGCCTTGCTGAAAGTAGTGCGCTTCCGGCGACGTTGGGCGTCTGTGCGCGTCCTGTGCGTACACCGTTGATGCCCTGCCGAGGAGAATAAAACGTTAAGCCTTTTTTTCCTGTTTTGCGCGTCCCAATGCAGTGAAGTTGGTATAAAATTTAATTTAAAAAACTATCATGTTAGGAAATTGAGGAGAAACGGGCCGTTTTTAAACCGGGTACTTTGGCCAAATGACTGCTCACAATTTTAAACAAAAAGTAGAAAAACATATTTTTCTAGCCAGGAAAAACACTGAGTTGATTGCAGCTATCGGTGCAACTGGAAGTATACCCAGTCTATGAGAGAAAAGATCGAGAACTCACCGGTGTCCTGTGCGTAATGGTCGTTGTTGTTCATATCCATGCACGCAGCGGGCCAGTAGTGCCCGGAGTAAAAGGTGTTCATCTCAGACACATTGCCACCAGAAAAATCCAACCCAAAAGCCATTTTTGGTGTAGAATGTATAAACAACACACAGACGTCTTTTTGCAAGTCTGTCCTCAGCGCGAGTGAAGCTGTGGGACACGGAGCTTCTTATATGTTGTTTGACAGACACAACGACCCCCTATGCAAATCAGCCCTTGCACACCAGATTGGATATTGTCGAGGCTTAGAAACGCGTGTCTTTGATATGTTGGCCGTTAGGTGGCCGTTTGATCCCGATGAGCCGTTAATGTGCCCATTCAGACTGGAAGGAGCTCACCGGAGTGCAAAGTCTCACAACAATGACCTGTTTTTAGCAAACATCAAAATGTTCTGTTTATATCGTCTTGGACCGATATTTAAAAAAGAAAAACAGCCAAACAACGAAATCAGAAACGCACCGATTAAATATGACGCTACTTTAAGGACTCGCTTATTGATTGATTGGGTATTTTTTTTTTCCAGAATTATAATTTTCATGAGTATAGAGCACCACACGTGTTGAAACAGGGACACTTTGCCACATTTCTGGCCCTTCAGTCTGGGACACATCCTTCATCCATTTCTCGGCCCTCCTGGCGCGCACGCAGCAGCAGCAAAAAAAGAGTGTGGACGCTGGAAGTGTATTGAAGCTGCTGGAGAGGAACTTCAGTCAACCACGATGTGTGGAGGTGACAAATCGTCCCGGTATTTCAGCTTCCTGTTCAGTTGCTTTTTCACAAAAGAAAACACCGGATAGCGCACAGCCGAGCGCACAACTGAGCCAGACTCGGGAAACTATCTGGAAACGTCCGACTTGGCATCCATTCAACCTGCAAAACGGTGCCAAATTAAAAGCAAAGGCCTGATACGAAATCCTATTTCTGATAGAAATGTGGATATGGCTCACGTGATGGAGGCGAACGACTGATTTTATAACCGTAAAGCATTATTAACATGCATGATTAGGTCCAATTAGGGGCGAAGTAGTCCTCTTTGGCGCCTACTCTGTGCAGCAGCTGATCAGTAATATTCTCTGTACAGCCCCTGGTCATATGACTTGGATTAAGACCACTGATACCAAAAACAAATGGGCCATCGAAACCAGTCACATGACTCTGAGGAGCATCCATGGACAGCCTTTGTCACGGACGTAAACATGTTGGATCACATCTCCTTACGTTAAAACTACACTCATCTGCAAAAGAATGATTAAAAAGTCAGCACTGACTGATATTCACACTTCTCAAAGTGTTTTTTAATTGTCCTATATGTGAGATTGTCAAGAGAATTGTGAGAAATAGCAGGAATAAAGGCAGGAAAATAAAGAAAAAATGAGAAGGGAGGAAATATTTTGGACCCTGGTGCCAGAGTTCAAAAGATTACACACAAAAAAAGTCAGGAAAGATGAGGAAACCCTCACAATACACAAACACTCCTCTTCTCTGAGTCTGAAAGCTGCGGTTTAAACTTTCCAAACTCAGGTGTGCACACAGATTCCCTTCTCTTCCTCGTCCACACTCCTCTCTAAGAAAGCAGGGGCCGACACTCAGGTGTGAATGACGCTGCACCCTCCTCTTCCTCACCTACAGCCTCGCTCCCTCCTTCACAATACACAAACGCCGTTCCTCAGGCTGCCGTTTGAAGTGGAAACTCCATCCACATTTCCTGCCGACCTGACAGATTTTTTGGGGTCTGACCGCTGTGCTGCCTCGCTGGGGCCAGGGGGTTCTTCCTCACATGTCCCCCCGCCTTCTGGATCAGAGAAATAGAAGCTGAGTGTGATTCCAACTTGGCAGCGGATAAAAGAAGAAGAGGAAGAAGAGGAAAGCGGTGCTGGTGCACGAATGGAGCAGCTCACTGTGACTGACGCTGCGGGGAGAGCGTGCACAGGCTGGGTTTTTTAACAAAAACACAGCCCATTTCTCAAACATTTTCATTTTACGTCATGTGACTTCCCAAGGGAAGGAACTAAATCAGCACAATAGCATCATAGACCTGTTTGTAGCTATTTAGCATCGACTTCATGAGCCCAGGAGCCCTGGAGTTCCTACCAGGCCCTGGGTTGGGGTTGGGCTGCAGTGGGGGCCCAGTGGTCCAGGGTTCCGGAGGGGGGGCCCAGTGTGGCCTGGGTCGACCATTTAACACCAGCTCACAGGATTTGGTTTGATCACCGTGGACACGGTAGCGTTAAACAGGCTGTTCTACGGTCTGAAACCCACCGACTGATTTCACACAAAGATGCTCGCATTGGGGTGTCTTATCGGAAATGTTGTTTTTATTTAAAAAAAAAAAAAAGTATTAAAATGTTTTTTTTTTAATATTGCAAACTCGTTTATACTCTTTTTCAAGGCCACAAGGAGGTCACAGGCCACCCCAAGCTGCCACCTTCACAGTATCAAGTGTTACAGATGTGCGCATGTGTGTTTGGCCCCTGGTTGGGGAGTCTGCCGCATGTTTTTGCCTCTTTCCTGCGCTCCGGTCTGCGCACTTCTCGGATGCTGAGGGCCCCCGAGGTCCCTGTCCCACCCCCAACACCCCCACCCGCGTCCTGTGGGTGGGAACTAACGCCTGGAACTGCCGCGACCGTCAGCCACATTTTTCACTCCGCTGACCTACTTGACGGGGGAGAAAAGGTCCACGCAAACCGTCTGCAAACACGACGCTGCAGGTAGAAAACTATTCGGTGATCGTTTGTTTGTCTTTTGAAATCATCTGTTGTCTCAGACGCGTTAGGAATAAAAGAGAGAACCGCAACTCCGCCATCGTGATAACACACTTACGCGTAACGGCCGCCCCACTGTCACGCAAGTTTTTTATTTCATATAAAATAGCCACAGGACCAAGAGAAAAGAGAGTTAATAGTTTTAATGCAAAATAAACCTCCTCTGCAATACTTAATTTAATAATTAATGCATTTTGAAAGTTATTCGGATTACTCTTCGGATTTTGACCTCTAACAACTCACAAATGTTGTCATATCAGGTGTTTAAACTGCACAGAATAATAAAATACCCTAATCGCATTTGTTATGTGATGTGTAGCAACAAAGAAGACCAATTTATGGTGTGTGCAGGAGTAAAACTACAGTTGTGTGACAGACTGTGCATCAGACTAGGAAGGAGAGCAAAGAACACATATTTACACTAACAACAGAAAAAAACATCATCTTTTGTTTTCCCCAGGATGTCCAGGGAGCAGAAGGCAGTGGACCGGGCCAGGAAGGCCTTTGAAACGGGCCGATCCAAGCCTTTGGAAGCACCGGATCCGCCAGCTGAAGAACTTGCAGCGCTTATTGACGGAGAGAAAGAAAGAAATCGCGGACGCCATTAAAAAAGACCTGGGTAAGGTGAGTACCCCCAGCGCCTCCACTACGGGTCTCTAAACCAGGACTTGTTAAACAGATAAAAAGCAAACCCGTTCTCTTTGCCCGCCTCCAAAGAGCGAGGAGGGGGCCCAGCTGTACGAGACCCTGGGTCTGGAGGGGGAGATCAACACGGCTGTCAGGAACCTGAAGGAGTGGGCGGCGCCTCGGCCCGTGCAGAAGAACCTGCTGACCCTCTCGGACACCGTCTACATCAGACCCGAGCCCCTCGGGGTGGTGCTGGTCCTCGGAGCCTGGAACTATCCCTGGGCCGTCACCATCCAACCGCTGATTGGCGCCATCGCTGCTGGTAAAGTGTGTGTTTCTCACAACATCTTAGTTGAAGACCAGAACTGTGGTTGGTTCAGATAAAGAGTTGTAATCAGGTGTTTACTTTATGTGTGTGTGTGAGAGCGAGGATAAGCGGGTGAAAGAGCGTCATGCGTAATAAAACAGGGTCATTGTTCACATTTCTATCAGATGTGAAATGGCCCTCCCTCTGGAAGGAACTTTGGACGTCTTGTGAACAGAACTACGCCGTTTCCCCTTTTTATGACCACACATCTCAGCCTCATGTGTCAAAGGCCAACAACAGCGGAGCTTTAAATTCACTTATGTAACTGGGAAGCAGACGCCGTCATGTGGGCTCTTTTCACTGTGTCATCGTGCACATTTCCCAACACTCTGGGTTGTGTCAGCCAGCGTTGGGAGGTCAGGGTTAAACTCCGAGTCAATCTGTAACACAGAGAAGAAAAAACAGCCCAACCTGATTTATACTTTACTAATGTATGTTTGTTCTTCTGTTCTCCTCCATATTGGTGCTCTTGTGGCTGCCAACAGTTAAAAAACAGCCCGTCTGAGCTGAACCAGTGAGGCTGTTAACTCTAAACCATCCACATCCTCTCAGGCTGTGTGTGCACAGCAACGGACTTCAGCCTCCAGCCTCCGTCAGCACCGGCGGCCGATAGTGTCAGGGTCACAAATCAGGTGTCTGTTGGCAGAAAATTGGAGATTCGGGCCAAAGGGAAATGCCTGCGCTGCTGCTCATGCTAGATGCTACGTTCCAGATAAGCAGCTCAACAGTTGTGTCAAAGACAAAGTGATGGTAATCATACAAACATGGGGATGGTTTATTTCTTCAGGTAACGCTGTTGTGATCAAACCCTCGGAGGTCTGCGTTCACACTGCAAAGGTGATGGAGGACCTGCTGCCACTTTACATCGACAAAGTAAGCAGACGTCAGCATAAAAAGCTTCCGAGAGTTGGTGTTTTATCATATTACACAGGCATTGTTCTGTTTTGACTAGTTATTTGCACAATAATTACTGGGATTACTAAAAATGAAAAAACTTGCCTAAACTCTCTCTTTCATCGTCGCTCAGGCAGCAAGGACGACTCTTGTGAGTGAAGGTGTGTGTTTTTCTGTCCTGCGCGTCAGGAACTTTACCCCGTAGTGACCGGGGGCGTTCCAGAGACCCAGGAACTGCTGCGGCAGAGGTTCGACCACATCTTTTACACCGGCAACAGTATGGTGGGCAAACTGATCATGGAGGCTGCAGCCAAACATCTGACGCCCGTCACCCTGGAGCTGGGAGGCAAGAGCCCCTGCTACATCGACCGCAACTGCGACCTGACGATCGCTTGCAGGTCAGAACTGCCCAGACCTGAGCAGGTTTGAAGCTTGCGTGTGTCCGGCTAACTCTGCTGCTGACGCAGGCGCATCGCCTGGGGGAAGTACACCAACTGCGGGCAGACCTGCATCGCCCCAGACTACATCCTGTGTGATCCGAGCATTCAGAACCGAGTCATCGAGGAGGTCCAGAAGGCTGTTAAGGTCTATTCTGAATAAATTCTTTATTCTGTCTTCTAATAACATGAGCAATGGGACTCACAGCATGTTATTTTTTTCAGCATTTTTGTTACAAACGCTTTGCTCAACAGGAATTCTACACAGACGACCCGAAGACCTGCCCCGACTACGGTCGCATCATCAACCAGCGCCACTTCAGGAGGATAATGGCCATGTTGGCAGACAGTACCGTCGCTGTGGGAGGCGACAACGACGAGTCTGACTGCTACATAGGTAAGAAACAAAAAAAACACTTCTACTTCAGTCAACATATTCAAGTAAAACTGTGATTATATGTTGTGTTTAGCACCCACAATTTTAAAAGACGTGAAGCCAGACGCAAAGGTGATGCAGGAGGAGATTTTCGGACCACTGCTCCCCATCCTGCCGATCAGCAGCCTGGACGAAGCCATCAAGTTTATCAACAAAGGAGAGAAACCCTTAGCGCTATATGTCTTCTCACACGACAACAAGGTACAAAGATGGAGCGCTGCCTTTGGATGCAGCATCCACTGGGCACTAGTCTGCTACCACCACTTTTGTTCTCTGCTCTAAAGGTCGTCAACAGAATCAGGGATGAAACCTCCAGTGGAGGACTGCTGGCCAACGACTGCCTTGTGCATTTTTCTGTCAATTCTCTGCCGTTTGGTGGGGTGGGTAAGTACGTCCACAGATAGGGCTCTGCTTCTCCGGGTTTCTGACTCAGTGGTTGAACTCTTGCCGTGGACAGGGAACAGTGGGATGGGTTGCTACCACGGCAAGTTCAGCTTTGACCAGCTGAGCCACCAGCGCGGATGCCTCATCAAGCAGCTGAAAATGGAGGGGATGAACAGCATGCGTTACCCGCCTCACACGGCCAAGAAGCTGGGCTGGGCGCGGTTCTTCGTCCTTAAGACCGTGGACCTGGGCTGGATGGGTCGGGTGGCGTTATTAGCCATCATGGCCGTTGTGGCTGCTGTTGCCCTGCAGGTGAGCTAGAGGTGAAAGACTCGAGTCCTGTTGAAGCTTCTTTGGAGACAGGAGGATGTGCACTGCCCCCGAGCACCACCAGGGGGAGGAAATTCACCATTTATCACATTTACGTGAAGGATGGATGTAAAGAAGCAAATCAAGAACGATAGAACAGGAGGAACATCTAACATGAACGCTGTTTTTGTTGCAGCGTTACCTCAACTGAAGCCGACGGAGGAAAAGAGCAGTCCATCAGCAACGTTCAGGCGTCTGATAAGGAAATATGAAGGATTTGAGATTTTCTGTTCAGTGTTTTAGAGCAGACATCAGCAAATAGCCATAAAAATAATGAAAACTATTGATTTTACTGTTTTAAAAAATTGTAAAAACTATTTTAAAACTTGAAATAATAGTAACTACTAAAGCATTTTTAAATATGTAACTAAAGTTTAATATATACACAGAATACAAATGAGTGTGAACCTATTTGCATTCAGATTTGAATAAATATGTCTGTATATTTATCATTTTGTGAATTATTTGCACTTTTACATGAACAGTCTTTGTAAGCCCGCAATGCTGAAGCCTCTTTTGAGTAAAAGACACACGAAGGCCCCTAAAGGACTCAAAAGTGGACACAATAATAATGCAGCAAAAGTGGAAAAACATGTAGGGAAAAGCCCCGACAATCCTTCCATTCAGCTCAAATCCGCCTGTGACATCACTCAGGTGGTGTCGGACGCCACACAGCAGGCTTTTATGAGATTGGCAAGGCTTTTAGTCGATGTGTGATTTTACCGCCAGGTGTCTCGGAGCACTTTCCCAAAGTGACTTTTGCTCTCCTGTTCACACACCTTTGTATCTCCCTCCCACCACCAAAGGCAGGTCAGTCGGCATGTGAAGGGCATGAAAATTAGTTTGGCTGGGATCTTCCTGTGCTCATCATGGGTTTTTCTGCCTACCTCCTGACTCTGCTTCCCCTCTTCTCTCCGTGCACAGGTAGGAAAAACACACGCAAAATTATCTGACTTAGTTCTGAAGTGTGAGGGCAGGAGAAGAATGATGCAGCACAGATGCTTTAATATTATGTTACAGTGGTAGAAATTAGTTTCATGGTTTGATTTCAAGGTCCAATAACAATCAATTAGAGATCAATTCAATTAGTTTCCTCACATTATCATTTCTTCGCCTTAGTTGACCAATAACGACTGATTCTATTAAACATGATCAGCAACATTCTTCTTAATGATTATGTTTGTTAAGAACATTTATTAGCCTAATCGTTTTGGATAACAGCTATAACTTGTGTTTAAAATTAAAGATATTTTCAAAGAATTTGAAATAAAACATCTCTGAGAAAAATCAAGTCCAGGTGAAGGTTTAGCGGTGACTTTTCTGGACTGATCGGATTGGCTGAAACACACGCTCGCGCACACACACACACACACACACACACACACACACTACACACACACACACACACACACACAGATGCAGGTGGGGGTTGGCCTGCCTCCAAAGGCGCATTGTTCCCACTGGGTGAGAACCTTTCTCCTCTTTTAAAGAAGTGCATTGTGGGAAATGGTGGGGTAATTTGTGTTCCTATATTAGCTAAATCTCCCTCTATAGTGCTCTAGATTTCCCACCGTGGAGCAACAAGCTGGAGTTTCATTCGCACGAGCAACACAATACACAAGCATGGCTGCAGCACCTGGTGCCCCGAGGCACCAGCCGGAGCCCTCGGAGGGATTTGTTCCTCCCAGTGTCATTATTCTAAAAACCTTCTACACCACCTTCGGCAGTAAACATTATTTTAAGTGTTTAGAACATCTTTTTGGGGATTTTGATCTTTTTTTTAGCTTTTAGTTTAAGTCCCAACATGTGAACATCAGTCTTGTGAAAATCATGTGACAGAGATCATTTCTAATTATTAATGAGCTGAGAAACAGTAATGAGAATTAATAATTAACTTTGTGTGTGAGAGAGAGAGAGAGAGAGACACGTATTTCTCAAACTTGAGCTCAAGCGAACCCAAACCTGCAGCTCAGCTCTCGTGGTTGCTGATTCAGTCTCTGGCTAATGGAGCAGAAGTGAAAAGACCACGCTGTTGCTATTTCCTAATCCGTGCGCCGTCCCGTCTCTGCAGCTCAGTGGTGTTACCAGAGCCAGTACTCCTGTGATGACACGTGCAGAGGTAAGACCACCGGCTGGGACTCACTCTGACTGCATGTATATGCAGCAGAGATACAGTAAGTGAGAGCAGCAATGTGACCAGTTCTGACCACGATGACGACGATGATGATGATTTTCTTGCAGACCCCGGCCACTGGGCAGCTCAGTTTCCCAGCTGTGGAGGACTACGCCAGTCGCCCATCAACATCGTCACCAGTAAAGTCCGCATGAACGACGCCCTGCAGCCCTTCACCTTCATCGGTCACACCAGCAGAATCAACGTGACGGTGGAGAACAAAGGTCACTCTGGTAGGGAAGCCTCCATCGCCCCAGCTGTTCTTAATAATGAGGAGGTGCATCAGAGGTCACCTGACTTCTCTGTGTGCAGCCCACTTTGTCCTCCCGCAGTTGGTCCGTCTGACGGGAGGAGGCCTGTCTGGTCAGTACCGAGCTGCCCAGTTCCACTTCCACTGGGGGGGTCGGGGAAGGCCAGGATCGGAGCACACCATTGACGGAGAAAGGTTCCCCATGGAGGTACGGGAGTATGGAGAAAAACACCAGAGAACACACCAGAGAACCTCTTTGACGTGACTCCACTCTTGTTCTGGTTCTCAGATGCACATAGTGCACATTAAAGAACCGTACGGTTCTCTGGCGGAGGCAGAGCATGATATGGCAGGTATAGCTCTACTTGCCTTTCTGTTTGAGGTAATGCTGTGGGACATGCTCCCGTCAATCACAAGAGGAGACCCAGATCCGCCTCCGATGATGACATAATTCCTGCTTTTCTCCGTGCAGGAAGCAGCTGAGGATCATCCTCGTCTGGACACAATCATCACGGCGCTAGGACGAGTGCAGAATAACGGTACGGTTGTGGGGACACCACGGTGACCATCGCCAGACGCCAGCGTGCATTTTCCTCTCCCCATTTCTTACTGTGCAGGCAGCAGCACGGTGATCCCAAACTTCCGGCTCAGCGACCTTGTCCCGTCGGCGAGGGAGCTGCACAGTTATTACCGCTACGTGGGCTCCATGACCACGCCGGGCTGTGAGCAGGCCGTGGCCTGGACGGTCTTCCACAGGACTCTGCCCATCAGCAGCCGACAGGTGACGACCGGAGCGCCAATCGTCCTGGAATGCTGGCTCTGGCTGACCTGTTTTCCCTGCTCGCTGTTCCAGCTGGACGACATCGTCCAGCAGTGCAGGTTCTGGACGGGACAGCCCATGATGGACATATTCAGACCCACGCAGCCTCTGGACGGCAGGGTGGTGTACCGCTCCCAGGCCAGCGCCGCCCTGAAGCCGGGCCTCCAGCTGTGGGTCACCGTCCTCCCAGCCGTCCTGGGGACGCTGCTGCACTGAACGGTCGCATTAAAACACCCGATTAATGCGACTTTGTCAGAACTTCAAAAAATTAAAAAACTATCAACTAGAACTGAAGTCTAATCATTTCATTTCTCACTTCAATCGTATTGATCGAACAGGATGTTTTTAAGTAAACATGTAAAACTCCATTTTTTTTAATAACTCATAAAAAACACTTGCAAACAATTATAATCTTTTTGTTATCGTCAGTGTATTGTTGATCATAATCTATTACATGACAAAACCAACAAAACCTGGGTATGTGTTTAATTGCTATAATACTACAACATAAAATACACGAGGATCGGAGATCTAATCTACAGATCATGGGGTAAAAAGAAATGATAAAATGACTCGAACCACAGCCAAAACATACTTTATTTTGTGTATCTGGTATCCTGGCAACAAGTGCAAAGGCCCAGAACCTATCGCAGTAGATTAACACTAATGTTGGGTCAGAGCGGTGTGATTCAGCAGCCCAACGTTAACGTTATTCAGATTCATTGAGCGTGCTTCCTCAGCCACTTCTTTAGGTGCTCCACCTGTGCGGTAACGCTGCTCTTGGCCGTCCCGCCGGGAGCGCCATACTGCTCCACGCTGTTCCTGTAGTCCCACAGCGAGGCGACGTCGGCCCCAAACAGAGGGCTACGGATGGCACCAACACAGAGGGAAAAAATGGCAAAAGAGTGCAGGAATCCCAAGACTACGGGAGGAGAAAGCACCGAAGGGAGAGGTAGTCACCTAATGGCCCTCAGGTCTTGCTCAGTCAGCTGATTCAGGGCCACGTTCTTGGACTCAGCAGCAGAGACCGCTTTACCAGAGAGACTGTGGGCCTCTCTGAAGGGAATCTGGAACCGACAAGCACAGTCTCAACCAGAAACGATGCCTTCTTTCTCTATTTACAGGTGTTTTCTGTCAGAAACGGAGGACGATGTGTGCCCGCCTAAGAGAGAACATATTAAATAACTCCAAAGTACTCACACCCTTTCTCACTAGGTAGTAGGCCAGGTCAGTGGCCAGCATGTCAGGACTGAGCGCCGCTTCCATCACACTCGGGTTGATCTACGACAGGAGGACAAAGGCAAGCCTGCGGCATCAGACTCATATTCCCAGGTTCAATCTTGAGTCAAGGTTCAGCATTAAAATTCCTTTTCCACAAATTCATATCTGACCTCCAGAGTGGACATGACTCCGGTGGCCACCTGCAGCACAGCGTGGACGGAGTCGTAGCAGTCGAACATGGCCTCCTTATCCTCCTACACACCAACAGCACGGCCAAAATCCATTAGACGGGAAATGCTCACGTGTGGAGTCGCAGAAATCCACACGTTACTACCTGCAGGTCTTTGTTGTAGGTGCTGGGCAGACCCTTGAGAGTCATCATGAATCCGGCACACTGAAAGACAAAAACACTCCATCCAGGTTGGGTATTAAAGGTCACGGCTGTTATTGGAATTAAAAAACTGGCCGTAAATTTCACCCAGAGAAACCGGATTTAAATCGTGCTACTCTTACTCTTCCAAAGACGCGCCCAGCTTTACTCCTGATCAGCTCCAGACTGTCGGCATTCTTTTTCTGGGGCATCAGACTGCTGCCAGTGCTGCACACATGCACACAGGGAACGCATACGTGAGACTTGCATTAAAAGTAAAATAAAGGAATTTTTAGATGGAGCATTAACGGACCTGTAGGCGTCGGAGAGGGTGATGAAGGAGAACTCTTTTGTGCTGTAGAGGATCAGGTCCTCAGCCATCTTACTGGCATGAGTCAAACACAAGGAAGCCCAGAACAAGAATTCCGCTAGGGAAACGCACACACGGTGTAGTGTTTACACACTCTGATTATTTAAGTGGGTGAGCAAAGGGAAGACCTACCAACGAAGTCCCTTTGGCCCGTTGCATCCATGCTGTTTACGCTGATTTCTTCAAATTCCAGCTCTGTGCAGAATTGTGAAACAGGTTGAAAAAGGAACACAGACACATCTGACAGGACAACAATAACCTGCTCGTTTCCAGCCAGACCTGAACGCAGCAGCTCCCTGTCGATGTCAAAGGGCGTCCCAGCAATGGCCCCACTGTGAGGAAAAAGGATGCGTCTGAAAGGACCTCAGGTCCGGGTCGAACGCTCCGCGTGCGCTCACGGCCTACCTGCCCAGAGGCAAAACGTTCACTCTCCTCCTGATCTCCTGCAGTCGGTCCACATCTCTGCTCAGAGCCACAGCGTGACTGAACACAGAGAGGAGAGGACGGGCGTGAGGTCAGGGCCGGAGACGCGGCTGGATGAGCTGCTTCCGTTTACCTCAGAATCCACTGGCTCCATCTGATGGGCTGAGCTCTCTGCATGTGGGTGTAACCCGGAAAGATGGTGTCGATTTCCCTGAAAAGAACATTTTGATGTTTGAATAAAACAAAGCCTGTTAACTCTAATTTGTTGTATGCAGCGTGTGTGTTTTCCTTACGTGGCGGCACGTTCCACCATGGTTGATATTAGCTTCACGCCAGCATCCAGCAGGGTGGAGATGGCGTCTCTTAACCACAGCCTCATGTCGGTTACGACCTGGTGGTGGAACAGAGGAATAAAATGACAAAATGACAAGCTAAACACCGCCGACCTGGTCCGACTTTATCAGCCGTCACTCACGTTCAGATGACTCTTAATGCAAGCTGAGTAATTAAAACCACAATTGATGCTAACTCCAATCAAACCTGGTCGTTTCTGCTTCTGCCCGTGTGCAGCTTTCCCGCAGGTTGGCCGATCAGCTCCTGGAAGAAAAGATGGCAGCAATGTGTCTAAAAAATTACCCCGAACGGTCGATGTCTGCACAAGACTCACCTTTAACCTCCGCTCATTGGCAGTGTGGATGTCTTCATCCCCAGGCTTGATCACAAAAGCCCCTTTGGACCACTCCTCGAAAATCTGGATGATTTAAAACTGTATCATCGAGTACATCAAAACCGTTATGGATTTGTAGAAATATGCATCTGGTAGGGTTGTTTTCTGCACTTAACTGCTTACTGTTACAAGCTAAACAATGCACGAGACAGACAAAAGCAGGAGTGAAAGAAACATCTGATGTATGCCACATACCTGGGATTCCACACGGTCTCATTGTTAATGTCAGCCATCTTTTCAACATGCATCTATTCCTTTGTCATTTTTAGAGCCTTTTTTTTCATTCTAGGTATATTTCTTAGGTTTTGTGTCCACTTGCTTTGTAAGAGTTTGCTTAAACAGTAACATTTTTTACAGTTTTGACAATGACAGGTTACCTTATCCAGCCCCTGCAGGATTTGGTTCATCTCATCCGTGGTCACCAGCTTTGCTCTTTCCAGAGCTTTTACATAGGCTTTGCTTCCTCGGATGTCTGCATCCCACATTCTCTGGTCATACTCTATAGAGGAATTGAACTTCTCCATGATCGGATCGACGTTTCCCACAAAACGGCCTCCCCAAAGTTTACTTCCCTATAAATCGGTAAGATTCAAGTCAATGAGAAGAGCAGACATTGGTATACAAGTACCTGCCTCTTGGCAGCTAAATGCATTTCAACGTACACATCCAGTTTGTTTCACAGTATTCTTTAAAACACCTACAAAAGACTTTCAATAGTTTTATGCCCATCAGTTGTCGTGAGCAGTACCCGCAGTCGCCGGTAGAGGGAGACATACGTGCGCCAGATGGTCTTTGCCAGTTTTATTGCGAAAGAAAGATATAAATAAAATGTGCTATAACAAAGAAATGTGCTATAAAAATAAATTAGAGTTAATACAATAAAATATTGCACCCCGGTAGCTCACAATGAACTTTCACGCACGTCTGTAGCCAACTTTGCCGGGTTCAACACAAACGTGTCACTTGTGTTTTGCTGTGCTTCTTTCACCTGGAGTCAGTCAATAATTACACAATATTATCTAACATCTCTGGGTTTGCTGAAACTAATATCAAACTGCTAAAACAGGGCGCACATCGGCAGCATCCCGCTTCCGTGTATATCTCAGAGATTTGATGACAGCTGTTGATGCCAAAAACAGGAAGCCATTTGCAGAGACGCCATTTGCAGAGATATTACTAATATTTTTATAGAAGGTGCTATACTGCCTAAGATGACTACTGCCTGCAGTATAATGTGCAGCTCACCTCGGTGCTCGCCATGGTTAACGTCGGGAGCTTCCTGTGAAAGGGGCAGAAGGGAGGGCCCTGTGTTCTGGATTGGGAAAGGGGACCTAGCGCCCCCTTTATTACATAAACGCAACCATATGGTATAAATGTATTATTAAAATACGACAGTACAGACAGGTTCACACACATATTTAGTATAAAAAAATGTAAACATTTTTTTTAAAAATCTACAAAGAAATATTTAGATTTAGAGGCATTAAAATGATATTTTCTAATGGTTCCATATTGTGAGACTGAAAATTGTTATTGATTACATAGGTTTATACACATACAAATATAAACATAGAAACGGAAACGTACAACATTTTAAACAATCTTCCAGTCAAAATGTTGAAGAAATTACGCAGTTAAGTAAATAAGAGGAGCAGTCTGTTGGTTATTTCCTCATATGTGCTGCCGGAACGTTGACGTGGCTCCAGCCTCGGTTTCCCCACGGTCGCTTTTTGGTGACGTACCAGTCATAAACGCCACAAATGGACGTGTGAGTTTTAATTAAGTACATTTTATCATCCATTTTACAAGTAAAATTATCTTTCTCCTTTGTATATAAATGATGTTTGGGTGGACAAACGCTTGATGATGCTAGTAAAAGATAAAAAGGGGTCTTATTATCCAGTTCGTTTAAAATGTGATAATGTTAGGATGATGATGATACGATATGATATTTTTTTAATTTTATCAATATCTAAATTAAATAAAGGTTAGTTTCATTTAGAAGTTTGCCAAAGTGAGTTCCTAAAGTGATGGACACACAACAAAGAAAACTTGATTTTATTCTTCTCTACATCGTCAACGTAGCATAACTTGTCCAAGTACACGTTTATGCTAGCAAAACAGTGAAAGGCCACTTATCTTGCTTTAAAAACACAGTCACGTTCGTTTTGTGTTATATTGCTTATGAATGGATGTTTATAGTTAACCATCGCATTTTCTTTCTTCTTTCAGGAAAAATGCAAATGCCGCAATGCTTAGTAATTACGAGGTGAAAAATGACCCTATGCTTTGTCTTCTTCTGTCACATTCACCAGACATAAAATACAAACGACACAATACACATTTTGTTTCTCAGGTGTTCCAGCTCCTAACAGACCTGAAGGAACAGCGGAAAGACAGCGGGAAGAGCAAGCACAGTGTTGGACAGCAGAACCTGAACACCATCATGTATGAGGTTGGCCATCGTCTTCAGTCGTTTACCTTTCACAGCTAACCCCTTGGTGTTGCGCCACGCTCATATACTTCTACCCTGCACTCTGCGCCAGACACTAAAGTACCTGTCGCAGACGCCCTGCAGCAGGCAAAGACCAGAGACGGTGAAAGAGTTCCTAACCACAATGATGCATCACAAACTCACCAAGTCAGTGGATTCTCACAAAGCCATATGTGCTGTTGGGCCGTGTCTTATTTATCATCTATGCTTTGTTGCTATTTTCCATCATCAGGGCAGAAAAGCTTCAACTGCTGAACCACAGGCCGCAGACTGCAGTGGAAATTCAGCTGGTGAGTGTGACACGTTACCAAAACTTCCTGGAAATATTGCACACATCTGCGGTTGTTTCATATCTACTTTTATAGAAACAGTTTTATTTTGTGAATTTTTATATAGTGAGATTGTGAGACTCTTGTGAGGACTCTGAGTATGCCTTCTTCTACATTTGCTGGGCTCTTGTTGCAAAATTTTTCAGACACAAGTTTCAATTGAAGCTCAAGAATCTCAGGATATCATGTATAAGTTAAATTTTCTTTAAATTGTCCCAGTTATCTCCGAATGGATCGATACACAAACAGTTTGTTTTGTTATTGTGTTTATTTCTCCCTGATAAATGTGCTGAGGTCCAACATAGATTGAGAGTTAGTGGTGTCAACGTTCATGCATCTTTCTAAAATCCTGTTTCTCTTCCAGATGGTGGAGGAGAGCGAGGAGCGGCTATCGGAGGAGCAAATCGAGGAGCTCATCCAGACGGTGGCACAAGTCCTACCTGGTGACCCCGAGCAAGAAAAAGCTGCTTCAGCAGATGCAGAAATGGATGAGGATGGTGAGCAGTCATGAACTACCAGAACTTACTGTAGGAGGAGGACCTGTCCGCTTGTTCTGAACGAAAAACAAAAATCTGGATGCACAGAAGCCTCGAAGGACGATGGCTAGCATTTCTGATGCGGCAGAATCGGCTGCAGCTTGGACAAGGTGGGCACTGGTGTCTCTGGTTGGATGCAATAAACAAAACCCCTACTCTTTTTTTTTTTTGCTGATTTTTGTCACTTGCTTCAGTTGTCGACTTTTCCTGCCAGGCTGCAGTCTGGTTTGACAATAGCGACTGAGTTCAGTTCAAACTTTGGATGCCTTCTATCACTAAAATGATTTTGTAGAGTTTTTTGACAGAGGTTTACAGGCATTGAAACACGCATGCGTTGCTCAGAGCAGACGTTCAAGCGGTAAACTGCAGGTGCTGAGAAGGTGCCGAGAAGGTGCGAAAGGATGTGGGGGTTGGAGTTGTGTATTTCTATTGTGGAATTTCCCTTTTGTTGCATTTCAGTTTCCTGTGTACTCATTAGGGCTGAATAAACACCAGGTTGGTTTTAAACACACACATTGATAGCAAGGGTTAGGGTATATGTCTAAATGTCCCCCAGCTAGTGTCAATTTAGCCAATTTAAAAGTACAAAAACATTTTTTCATTGTTTAGCTGCATGTTTTAGACCCAGGTAGGTCTTTACTTACGAAAACAAACCAGATTTCCTCTTGCAGCAGCTGTGGACACGATCGCTTATCTGTGTTATTGCAATCTAACAGGTATATTATGGTATGCAGCCATCAAACGGACCTGTGGGTAAATCAAATGTGGCAGATTTAACCCCAACTAAACCCTATACTATGAATTTCCCCTGTGGGCTTTTACTGAAAGCATACGAATCGATGGAGTAACGTAATTGTAGCCGTCAGCGCGGATAAGACTATCTGGCTGTGGCACGTTTGCCCTTTAATGCGCGGACCAATGGGAACGCCCCGTCAGACACCGTCCACCAATCAGCGAGCAGCTTGTTCCGCCCTGCGCTGGGGGAGGGCGGGGCTTCTCCAGTCTCCCTGAGCCGTGGAGCGGTCCGGTCTCACGGCGCTAACCCGAGCCAGGACCCGGACTACGTGTCGGAATATCAGCTTTAAAAGGACAAAACAGCCAACAACAGCCACACTGGCCCGAATGCCTCCGTATTTTAGACCACCGTCATCGGAGAAAACACCAGCCGGGGTGCGTTAACAGGAGCGCAGCGAGATCAGGGTGCGTATTTGGGTTGAGGTTCATGCCATTTCATTTGTGGTTTATTTCCTTTTTTCGCCACCTGGAAAATCGGCCGGTCGACATTCCCGTATCGCCGGTAGGCGAGCCCTTGTTTATTTGAAACGGCGTGTGTATCCCTGCTCCTGGGGGGAGCGAGCAGCCGCCGGACCCACCGGGGTGCTGGGGGCCGCGGCTGGCCCACCTGGAGGCCCGCCCGGGCTGCACCAGGCCAGATGTGTGCCGTGCAGCTGTTGACCACCGAGGCAGCTTTGCTCCCTGTGCACGTTGTTGCAAATCCAAAACGCCTTTTTGACACTGCTGCAGCCAGACGAGCCACCCGTGCTAAAACGCACGAGATAGATCATGAAATCCTGTTGATTGCAAGAGAATTTAAGCAAAAACACCACTGGACCTTGCCAAAGTCAAACGTTTTAACCTGTTCTGACTCTGTCTTCAACAGAAAGTGTGTGTCATCGCCCTTCCTTGGAGGTCTGGCTGTGCTGCTCAGGAACCTCCACCTTCTGCACACATGTGCACCTCAGCATGAAGCCGCTGTCATAGGAGCCTTCAAATTCTGAGTGAGTAGGAGGCACTTGTGCAAAGACACGGATCACGCACACACTAAATAAATGCTGGAACACAGCAAAAAGGGGCTTTCCTGCTGTCATCTGTGTGGTTTCGACCTCATTAACCACACTGTAAATTGTGGTGAGGTTGCTTAGAATGTGAAAGTTGGCTCCCAGTGAAAGCGGGTTTCAAACCACTCAACGAAAGGTAGCCTTGATAAGAGACCAAAAGCTGTTTCACCTGCCTAATTCTTTACAAACTCCAGGGGCTTAATCTCTGCTCTAAAAGGCATCAGAATTATGTGTTAAACTGGGATTTAGCCTCGTTTAAGGCGGAAACGAGGAGCCCGAGCCACGCGGCGAGGCGCTGGTTTCCAGCTGTTTGAGAGGTCGCACCAGCGTTTACAGACGGTTGATCGGGCCCAGGCCCAGGCCCGCTGCTCACATGGCGTCCAGATGTCAGGCTTTCTCCAAGAGACGAATACCAGCGCCGGAGATAGCAACTCTGTTCACCAGACACTGCAAAAACCTGAATGTGGTTTGATATTTATTCGAAATGTTTTAAAAATTTGCCACGAGACAACAGTGCTTCTGGTTCCTCAAGTTTGTGAAAGAGGAATTAGGGTGGTGGTGAAACTCCTCAGGTGCCAGAGTCAGCAGAGAAACCAGGAAGTCCTCTCGTTGACATGAGGCAGATGGCTAGTCAGCGGAACCACCGTCCTTCAAAACGCCGGCGTCTTCTGTGGTTGACTTCTTCTGCTTGTTAAGGAATCATGGATTAAAGGCATGGCTTGGATTCTGCTCTCCGCCACCACAGAGGAAGTGCAGGAAGGTCAGGCGTGCTTCCAGGCCGGACTCCGGTCACACCAGCCGGTGGTCCTCGAGCTGTGAGCCGGTGGCCAAGCCCTGCAGCCACCCCAGCGCCCGCGTCCAGCCTCCGCCCCAGCTCCGCTGCTGAGCGTCATGAGGAACCCCAGACTGAGCCTCCTGCTGGGCTGCGTGCTCCTCTGCTCCGCCTCCCTGCTCTACCTGGGCATGAGCGGGATCGAGTGCCCCCCGAAAAGCCACCGCCACCGGTGGATGGAGCTCAACCTGGGCTCGGCCAATCAGAACCTCTCCCTGCCCGAACACTTTCCGGAAGGCGCGCCTCTGATTTTCATCGGCGGCTTCCCCAGGAGCGGCACCACGCTGATGCGCGTGATGTTGGACGCCCACAAGCACGTGCGGTGCGGCGAGGAGACCCGGGTGATTCCCCGCCTCCTGACCATGCGGGCCACCTGGAGCCGCTCGGTGAAGGAGAGGATCCGCCTGGACGAGGCCGGCGTCACCGACCAGGTGTTGGACGCGGCGGTGAGGGCCTTCCTGCTGGAGGTGAGCTGTTCCCGCCACGGCCTCCGCTCCTGTTTGCGTTGTTAAAACCACTCCTGCGTGTGTGACAGGTGATCGTCGGCCACGGGGAACCCGCGCCCCGCCTGTGCAACAAGGACCCCTTCGCTTTGAAGTCCCTCTCGTATCTGTCGCACATTTTCCCCAAGGCCAAATTTGTGCTGATGCTACGCGACGGACGGGCCACCGTCCACTCCATGATCTCGCGGAAAGTAGGCGGGCTTCCTTTCAGATGACAGCGTTAGCTCGCCGCTGCTTTCCTGCCTCACAGAGGTTCTCCTGTGCTTGTCTGGTTGCCGTAGGTTACCATCTCCGGCTTTGATCTGAGCAGCTACAGAGACTGTCTGACCAAGTGGAGCAGCGCCGTGGAGACCATGCTGGACCAGTGTCAGGCCGCCGGCCGGGACAGGTGCCTGCCCGTCCGCTACGAGCACCTGGTGCTTTACACGGAGGAGGAAATGAGGAAACTGCTTCGCTTCCTGGAGCTGCAGTGGGACCCGGCGGTGCTGCACCACGAAGAGCTGATCGGCAAGGCTGGCGGTGTGTCGCTCTCCAAGTCAGTTCCCAGAGACTTCAAATGTGTTCTTTCCTTGTGTTTAAACGCGCGGGAGCCGGTGCGATGATGCCGTCTGGAACGGTCAGGCTGAGTGTTGCCATCAACGGCTCAGCCTCTTTCCAGGACAGAATTCCTGCAGATTTGATTCAAATCCGACCACTAAAACCTAAACCTGGCACATATTTGCCCACAAGATGAGGAAAGCAGCAGCATTAGTGAGCTTTTTGTGTTCCCCTGCAACCATTAGTGGCATCTTAGATCTTCTGGGAATGTCTGTTATCATTAGAGGTTGCACGAGCTTATAAATCTATTTTAAAATCAGTAAGTATTGAAAACAGGAAAGGTACTTTTTTCCCAATAATGTGTTTATTTACGCTGTCGTCTCCGTCCTCTCTGCTGGTGCAGGGTGGAGCGCTCCACGGACCAGGTGATGAAGCCCGTCAACAGGGACGCTCTGTCCAAGTGGGTGGGGCAGATCCCCGCCGACGTGCTCAGCGAGATGGCGGAGATCGCCCCCATGCTGTCCCGCCTGGGTTATGACCCCCAGGCCAACCCGCCGGACTACACGAGGCCAGAGACCACGCCGTCCCCCTTCAACTCTTCCCAGGTGAGCGGCGCCGCCGTCTGGAGCCTGTTCGATCCTACTTCCTGTAATCCTGGATTTTTATTTCCTCAGAGTCTGAAGCCGACAGAGGCCCAACGTCACACTAAGACCCAACGTTTAAAAACCTCGTGAAGCTGCTGCTGCTGCTGCTGCTGTTCTGCCATGCGGATGCACTTTAAACACACCTCAGCCAAGCAGCAATTACACCTCAAATGAGAGATTTCTTTTTTTATGTCTCGTGCGATTCTCTCTCTTTTTTTCTTGTAGTATTTGTAAGACCTGTGCGCCGTATCTGGGGTTGTTGTCGTAGTTTTGACGTGTGCTGGGGCCTAAATCCCACCCCAACCTTTTCCACGTCCTCTCCTTGTACCTGAGTGTTTCGACAGGTCTGTCACCGACTGTGATTTGCCACAAATGTGAATGTGCCCTCTGACGGCCGTCTCACTGGCCCGAGTCCATCAAGCGTAAGACTGTATATTTTTTGATGATGTATGATTATTTTCATAATAAATTATTTTAATGAGGACCATTCTTTCAGGAATGTAAAGTTTGTTTACTCTGAATTGATGCTTTTTAATTGTTGTGATATTGTCCACCGTGAATAAAAGGGCCCGAGTTTCAACTTTTATTATTGATTTTTTACTTTGTTGACATGATCTTTAGTTCTGTTTACCCAGCATTGTCACCCCGTATACTCTGTATACCCGTATACACAACGCTTTTACTAAAATTAATCGAAAAAAACAGCCCAGATAGGCAGCAGGCTGGATCACTCGGTGACTTTTAGGCGGTTGCAGACGGAACAGCCGGAGTCGGAGCAGCCCTGCTGCGTCCCAAACGTGGCAGCCACAGGATTTAGCTCCAGGCCTGGCAAGCTGGGAACCTGTAACCACACCCCCTGGCAGGCTGAGACCGCCTGGTTGACCCGGGTGGGAGAGGCCTCGGAGCTCCAACCGACCATGTACAGGAAGCACCTGCAGAACTGAGAGACGCCCTTAAATTAAAAAGGCGGACTGTGGTTGGTTATTAGAGCGGGAACCGTGACCCTTACTACCTGGTGATTGAACCGCACATAGATGACAGGGTTGAGGACCGTGCTGGTCTTGGCCAGCAGGGAGGGAATTAAACTGGCGGTAGGTGGTACCACCCCAGGGGGCCCGAAGGACGCGAGCATCGCCACGGCCCCGTACGGCATCCAACACAGCAGGTAGCCTGCCACCATGCAGAGCACCATCTGAAGGACCAGGGCCTCCCTCCGCTCACCTGCAGCCCCCCCAACCTGCAGAACACAAACGGTGCAACAATCCGAGCCGCCTCCTGCTGCAGAGGGCCGAGAACGCGTCCCTGCTGCGCTCACCCGCAGCGACCAGGCCCGCAGCGCCAGCAGCATCCTCCCGTAGCAGAAGATCATCACCAGCAGGGGCAGGAGGAGGCAGAAGATGAACAAACAGATGATGTAGGAGCGGGAGGAAGCCGTGCGCTGGTGCCACTGGACCGAACAGGTGGTGCCGAGGCCCTCTGGTCCGTAACTGAAACACAAGGCTCAGTAAAGCGGCCCGGGTCAGGAGAGAGACGAGGCCACGGCAGACCTGCTCCAGCCGAACAGTGGAGGCAGAGTCCAGAACAGAGAGTAGAACCAGGAAGCAGCGACGGCGATTTTGGCCCTTTGGTAGCGAGAGGCGCTCGTCTGAGGGTCCCACAGCACCTCAGCGTATCTCTCCAAGGACAAGAGAGAGTAAGACACTAGAGACACAACACCTGACGGGAAGGGAACACATTCAAAGAGCCAGTCAGACGTGATCTTAGACAAAACAAGCAGATTCCAGCAGGATTGCTTCACCTTTTCCACCTTTACGCACAGGTGGAGCGAGTGAGCGGTACCGAGTGAAGCCTTTCATCCTTTAAAACCATATTCTGTTCATCAATAACTGGGCTTGTTGTTCTTTGAGCTGCCTACCGAACAGTGCGTTGGAGAAACCGTACCAGCGGCACCCGGAGGCCCCCGTCAGCCAGCGGCCGCGCACGCTGGCCGCCAGGCTGAGCGGCGTCCCGAAGACGGAGACCAGCATGTCGCTGGCGCTGATGTTGACGAGCAGCAGGTTGACGGGAGTGAGCAGCCGAGGGAAGCGTGAGAACACCAGAAGTACCAGGAAGTTACCGAGGAAGCCCAGGACGAGGATGAACCCGAGGGCGACGGCGACGGCGGTGTGACACGCCCGGGTCAGGGGGTCACCGGCGGGCTCCGGCGCGGACCGAGGCCGGTGCTGAGGTTGCTGCTGCGCTGGGATGAATCTACCATGACGGCCTGGCAACTGGTCTGGAAAATCAGGTGAAACACAGTAAACAAAGTTCAATTAAAACACAAGGATGCAGTATTTTGTTATAAATACAGCTGAGTACTGATGATAGTAAATACTTTACCTTAGCAGTGGTACTGTGGTAAAAAAATAGAACTTGCAAACAATAAAAATCCTTCAGTATCTTAAAAACAAAAAAGAATCGCCATCTTACCAGAAAGAAAGACCTTTATTCTTCCGCTATCCGACTCCTACAGACACCAGATTGGGGACCTGATTTACTGTGTCAGAACATCAATAATACAAAGTGTCTCTTTCAAAAGGGGAGCCAAGAAGTGGTTAACTGTTGGACTGCTGAACACCAACAGTCTGGTCTGAGCGTCCTCCTCCGATATCCAATGTGCAGTAAATCATCTGGCCTGAGACCTTGTGACGCCAACCAAAACACGACACATGACTGGTACCTCTTATGTTTGTAATTATTTGCGTTATCAGCAGAACATTCGATGACAAACGACACCACAATGAAGGTCTAATTACAACGTAAACCCAAGTTATGAAAATGTTCTGAAGTACACATCAGCTCACACCGTCTCTGCCTGCCCCACACTGAGCTTTGCTCCAGTTTCAGCAGGAGTTTGAAGGTCTAGGCCTCCTCGTCATCGCTCCCAGCTAGACTGCTGTCTGTAGAGTCCACTTCGTGTTCCTGCGTGTCCGTTTCTGGCCCTGTTGAGGTCGGGGGTTCCCTGGGCTCTGCGGTGGTGGCGCCCTCTGCTGGCGGGGCAGCGTCTTGCTGGCCCGGATTCGCCCCCTCCAGGAAATTAGACCAACCTTTCAGCCGCTCCTCTCTTTCACGCGTCGTCTCTTCCACCTGCACAAAGATAATGAACGCGATGGGAAACAGATTAAAACCTGATGCTAATCAAGCTTTGGCTCCCTCTTCTGTCCTGGCACAGGCCACAGGTGTTTGCAGTTTACCTGGTAGTCCGTTTTTCCATCCCAAAACTCAACGGAGAGCTGTCTTCCTCCGAACCAGCGCCCGTTGAATGACTGAAAGCATGCATCCGCCTCCTCGGGCTCCTTGAACGCTACTGACGCCACGCCATCCGGGTGTCTCTGGAGCACAAACGCAGCATCTCAGCCAAAAGCGACACACACACACGTCACCACGGTCGCCTTTGACTCTTCATGGTCAGGGAGCTCACGTCGAAAAGGATGACCTTCTTAACCACCCCGAATTTCTCACACTCCACCCGCAGATCCTCGCGATATTCATTCAGCACCAGTGGATCCTCCTGTTGAAGCCGACAGCCCGCACACACACACACACACACACATACCGAGGCCAGGCGTGAGCGCCATCATCCAGCTGTGTGTGTGTGTGTGTGTGTGTGATCTGTGTGTGTTTGCACCTCAAAGTCACTGGGATGGAACATGTTCCTAATAATAACGACTTTTTCATGCCTCATCCGGTTGTCTCCCTTCTTCTCCGGCCTCCAGTCCAGTTGCCTTTGAAAGCAGAGGTACAGAAGCCCGTGTCGCCACTTTATCACTTGTTTATCTTTGAAAAAGGAATGAAAACGTACTTCTGCTGCTGCTGTAGCCTCTTCTTGTAGTCTTTGCTCTTCTTCTTCTTCTTGGTGGCATCATACTGGCCCTTTAGCTCAAAGCGTGCTGCTTCCACATGTAGCCGGTAACCTCTGACCTCTGACTCATCGATCAGACGAATAGCCAAGGCCACCGATTCTTTCTGTCAAGAATTACAAGCAAACATTGTCACTTTAGCTAAACGTGAGACCACAAAAAAATGCTATTTTAAATAGTATCAGCAGTGGAACTATCAGACTGACATGCCAAACTTTTTAAATGTATATTTGAGCTGAGGGTAATTTAGTAAACTTTATAAAATGATGCAGCAGCACCAAACTGTAGCACAGCTTAAAATGAATACGTGCATAATTAAAGCCTCCGAAAAACCTTGAGATAGCAGCAGAGGCCGTCTCCTTTCAGGTTGCCCTCCTTGTCCTTGTAGAGTTTGACCTTGTACTCTTCCGTCATGGGGTCTCGCATCACTATTCCACACTTGGACATTAACTCAGCAAACTCCTCTGTACTGATATCAGGAGGCAGGCCTGGAGAGAAAAGCAAAACACCCAAAGGCAGAGAGAATAAGCAGTTTACTGGGGAAAAGCTGAGCTGAGTGTGAAAGAAATTCAGAACAAACCTGAAACATAGACGTTTGTGTTTTTATCTTCGTCAATACTGAACCAGCCTACGAGCACAATACAAAACACCTTAGAAGTGAAGTTCTCCACCATGTGACTCTGATTTTCTCTCCTCTGGTTGCTTTTTGTTACAATACCCGGCTCTGCCTTCCTCTTCTCGCCCTTCTGCTTGATTTCCTTGGATGGAGCCTCAGGCGGGTCTGCATTGGAGGTCTGAGTGGGACGGCCAGGATTCTGCTTTTCTGGGGGCGTTTTGTTTGAATCTGGGTCGGCTGGCTCGCTGCTGCTCACTGCGGCGCTCTTTGAATCGGAACCTCCTTCCTGTGTGAAGCCATAGTTGGCCTGGTAGGCTGCGAGGAAGTCTTCTGTTATCTAGAAACACCAATCACATTTCTCAACATTAACAAAGCAAAGGGCTAAGGCTATATAGCTATACGAAAATTCAAGAATTGTATGTTGATTTTAACCCCGAAAACTGGATTTCAACGCCCGACCTAACAACAATAAACCTAAAGAACGGAATAAAAGTAGCTACTTTAGGAAACCAGGCCTTCTTCTCGTGGTCCCAGTCATACACCGTGCCATCTTCCGGGTCGGTGTAGGTGTAGGGGTCAGACTCGTCAGCGTTCCTCTGGGCGTAAAGTTCCTGCATCCGCAGCTGTTCCTGAAATTCCCTGTTGGCCTCATTCCCACCACTCATCTGAAAGGATAGTTATGTCCAAGGTTTCAATACTCAGACCAACACATTATAGGTCAACACAACTTGATGTCATGATCAATTATTGTAGCATAGATTTGAACAGCACATTGTTAATCAATTTCTCATCAAGCACCATATATGCCTAAAATCTATATTTTTATTCATAACTATACAACCAGACAAAGGGAAATTACTCAAAGCTTACCACTGAGGTATAAATTTAACAAAATGAACCCCAAAATAAGCGTCTTTCATTTAAACATTTGCATAGTTACAGTACATAACTTGCTGACTAATATTAAACTAACTAACCGTAAGGAGAATCTGTTTTTTAGGCGTGTGTGTAGGTTTTAAAGTCAAACCAAAACAAGCAGCGCCAGGGAGGCAACATTAGCACTAGCATAGCCTGCTAACAGAAATGCGTTGATGTTAGCCAGCCTAGCTCAGCTCCATGTTACCTTTCAAACGACACCCCACGAAAATCAGATTTAATGGTAGTTAAGGGTAGAAAAAAATCCTTTGTTTAAAAAGAAGCCAGATCGGCTTCAAGTGGTTTAATTGTGTAGGTAATTGTACACAAACGTTAAACAACCCGCTCTCCAATGCCTGCTAACGTTTACCATCAAGTACTTCCGGTGTCAAGTTGCGAAAGAACCAAATGGAAGCGCTCGATTTGTCGACCAGCTTCTACCTCCTTTGATCCTCGGAAATGTCGAGAGCGGGGCACGGCTATATCAAATATACACTTTACCCGCCCTTTGCTTGTACAAAGTTGTACAAATCAACTGCTCCTTTTGTAAGAAAACAAGCGCCGACATCTCTGCTAGCTGATCCTAATGTTGCTAACAGGTACGGTAATCTAGTGAGTATTTATTAACATTCGGCATGGCAGAAGGTAGCGGCAATGTGAACGCAAACGCAGCCGGCCTTCCTCCGGGGGACCCGCAGCTTATCGCGATGATCGTGGAGCATCTGAAGAACCGGGGGCTGTTTGATGAGTTCCGACGAGACTGTCTGGCCGACGTTGATACCAAGGTAACCGCTAGCTAATGCTGCCCTAACTCGCCTGGGTTTATAAGTGTGTTCACAAAGTTCTGTCGCAAAAAATTATTAGACAGTATTAGGTAAGCGTCTATTTGATATTTTTACAACTGTAAATCCAGTTTTAGAGGGACTGGACACATTAGGTAAGGTGTTATTTTCGGTTATGCTAACTTTTCTGTCCTGTGACTGCCAGCCTGCCTATCAAAACCTGCGACAGAAGGTTGACAACTTTGTCACGTCTCACCTGAGCACCCAGGACTGGAATCCGTCCATCAACAAGAACCAGATGAGAAATGGGCTGAGGCAAAGTGTTGTTCAGTAAGTCTGAGTCAAATACTTAGTTTTTATTGATTTATTTTCCCCACTGGCCAACCAACCAACCGTAAGCCCGGTTTTCTTCTTGTTTCTTATGGGTCTGGGATGCTGGAGTCGGGTGTGGACAGGATCATCACTCAGGTTGTGGACCCAAAGATGAACCACACTTTTCGACCTCAGATAGAAACGGCCATCCACGATTTTCTCTCAGGTGACAGGAAAGAGGAGAACAGTTTAGCTCCCGCGCCTGGGCCGCCTGAACCGACGGACACGCAGGGGCCCCCCTCTGCCTCTGGCCCCAAGACCCCCTGAGGTTTTGTTTTTAAACCTGACTTACAGTTGAAGGCCGCTGGGAATTTGGAAACATTAGGATCCCTATTTTCCTGGAACATGTTCTCGGCGGTTTACACGGCGCTGCAAACGTTTTCACCGGTGCAGCACGACGTGACGAGGACGAGAGAAGGGAAGAGCACAGAGTTGCAGTACGATAACTGGAAGAGTCGGGAGTCCTGTCGGGAAAATTGACTGCGAACTGGTGAATGAGGCTGCGGATTTGAACCCGAGACTTTATTCAACAGGACAGGAATTCAGCTTTTGCTTTGGTGTATTTAATTTGTGGAAGTGAGTGTGTTGTTTTTCTGTGTAATTAAAACCTTTTGGCATTTATATAATGACTCTTGATGGCGTGTTTTCCAACGTTTACAGTCTGTCTGTTGGCTCTTTCCTGTGGATGAGAGGAGTCAAAGTGAGAACTGGACCGGGTTCGAGCGGGTTTGACAGCCACACAGAGACAGAGACCGGAGATAAAAGCTCTGAACACGCCTGAAAAACAACCTTGTAGCTTCCACAAACAACAGGAGGTTTTAAATGTGTGTAGAAGTGCTCTAATCTTTCACTATTTACTCATCCTTGCCAAATACAACAAAGCCAAGCTTAGTCGGGTCACCAGTGTGTGTGTGTGTGTGTGTGTGTGTGTGTGTGTGTGTGTGTGTGTGTAAGTGTATCGATTTAACTCCGTGTTTTGCTGCAGACTGTCCATATTTGTGTCAGTCCTCTACTTGTGAGCATGTCTTAATGAATCCGCTACTTGTTTCTGTCTTTGCTCACGTTGGACACACTCGGTCGTCTTCGACCATGCTGAACCGTCCCACAGGCCCACGTGTTTACCACGCGCTCACGGGGGAGTGGAAGATCTGCACGGTTTGCTCAGTGGTGCACGGACATGTTTAGTGGTTAGTGTGGGGGTGAGAGGTCGTCGTGTGGGTGGTCCTCAGGAGTCGGGTGAGCTGGGTTGTTTTGAAGCAGGATGAGAGAGATTAGGCAGGAAAAACGTCCTCCGACAAAGTCCAAACATTTCCCTCCTAGCAGTATGTACACACGAGTGTGACCTCTTCCTTCGTCACTGTCAGGGGTCAAAGTTCATCTAAACATACAACCGCAATAAAGGAGCTGTAGGATTGGGAGGAGCGGTGAAGGTCGAGAACCGTGTCCTCCCGGCGGCCTTGATACCACCTCACGGTCTCGTTTTCTTCTCTGACGTTTCCAGTTCCAAACCTCTTTAGAACATTGGCAGATCTATTATTAATTTGTCTCCGAGGAAACCTCGGCAGAACGCAGAGCTCCAGCGTTGATGCAACTTTCCCCTAAAGCCGTTTCGCAGGAACAAATATTTAGACTTCCAAGAAAAGAGGAACTTTAAAACTTTGATTAATTTCCAGAGACACTTTTTGAAGTGTTACTCATTCTTTGGTGCATTCCTCACACTCTCCCCATCAAGCAAGCAGCTGTTAGTGCTCAAAAACACACACACACACACACACACACACACACACACAGTGTCCTTATAAGCTGGTGTGTTGATTGGTAAATCCAAGCCCAGCTGGTTTTCTCTCCCTCGTCCATGCTAAAAACTGGCCCCTCTCTCTCCCTCTCTGGTGCGCGCTCCCGTCGCTGCTCTGTCATTGGCGGAGCCGCAAACGGAGGCCGTGGACGCGCAGCCGTGCACAGCCGCGGGCTGCATGTCGCGCTCTCACAACCGCGCTTCTGCTGCAGCCGCTCCGACGTGTCCAGCCGAGCGCAGCGGGAGGCCGACCGGAAGCGAAGCATGTCCGGGCATCTGTGCGCCGCGCTGCTGGTGTGCCTGCTGCTCCGGGACTGGCGGCAGGCGGCCGCTTCGGACCCGCACGACGTCCAGGACAAAGCGGCCAGCCAGGTGAAACGGAGGCTCTCTCCGCAGAGCACAGGTGAGCGCGAAGCCGCTGGCGCACACACACACACACACACACACACACACATGAGGACTGCGCGGGGGATCGGTAGATTGCACTAAAAAACGAACTTAAATGGAGTTGGTGACGGCTTCTACTTGTGAATAGTTTAGTTGGGGGGAAGCAAACGTGTTGGGTCGGTCCTGGTTCGGGAGACCCGGTGAAGTGGAGTTGTCGTTCGTCTTTGGGCAGCTGAGATCCAGAGCTGCCTGCTGGGGTCGGGGGATGTCGGCTGCGGGACCTTCCAGTGCTTCACCAACAACTCCTGCGAGATCCAGGGTCTGCACCACATCTGCCTCACGCTGCTGCACAACGCCGGCCGATACGACTCCCAGGTGGGGAGAAGCCCGGCTCCTCTCGCCCTCCACCCCCCCACCCCTCCTCTTCAGCTTGCTTTGAGAAATACTTGGATGTGTTTTTTATTTATTGGAATCCCTTCTGTCATTTGGGAGGAATTTTGTGTTGTATAAGGAGCGGCGTGCTTAGGGAACACTGTGTCTGTTTGACTGGGCCAGATGTGCGTGAGAGGGTTATGTAAGTCCAGAGTGGGTCCAGCGTGGACGGACCCAGGGGCTGATGTTCTGGCTCTGACGGGCCCCCTCCCGGACCTGCTGACCCCCCTCCTCTCTGTCCCCCCCCCCCAGGGTAAGTCCTTCGTGAAGGACGCGCTGCGGTGCATGGCCCTGGGGCTGCGGCAGCGCTTCAGCTGCGTGAGCCGACGGTGCTCGGCCGTCAGGGAGATGGTGCACTCCCTCCAGAGAGAGTGCTACTCCAAACACCAGCTCTGCCTGGCGCTCCGGGACCACATGGACACCATGGGCGGCCTGATCCAGTTCCACCTGATGTTCCCCCCGGGGTGAGGCTGAGGCGCGCACCTCCACCCCACATTCAGCACGCTTTTCCAGCTGTTTGGTTTCACGTGTGTGTGTGTGTGTGTTCCAGGCCGTATGTGGAACTGATGAACTTCTTGCTGAAGTGCGGCGAGGAGGAGCGGCGGTGGGTCGGCTGGCGGCTGCGGGGCCAGTGTGAGCAGCACTGGGGGATGCTGTGCACCAGCTTGGGCTGCCCTCTCAACACCACCACGGTGCCATCGCCGGCCCCCTGGCCCCCCAGTGCTCCGGGGCCCCTGCCGGATAAGAGCCTCACGCACACGGTGGACAACGGGACGGAACCTGGATTTCAAGTGTCTGAGATGGTGAATGTTTCCATGTCCTAAAGGAGGAGAATCACACAAAGGTGCAGACAGGGTACACAAAGAGCGTGCACTTATTACTATGTTATTATAACAGTAATGTGAGCTAAATGCTGCAGTTTAGACTAACTTATTTAATCTGTTGTATATCTGGTTTATCCTATTATCTACCTCGGCTGGATACCACAGTTATCAGGACACACACACACACACAGACACACACGCAAACACTAGCTCAAGTGAAGCTGATGGCTAAACGTCACAACTCGACCTATTTAAGTTTGTTTCTGGCTGTTTTTTTTGTGTGATTGAGGATTGTTACTGGACTCCCGACCAAGCGGCTCCCTAGCAGACGGTCGCCGTGCAGTCTGAGGGAAAGCAAACGTTCTCTGGTTATCCTCTCCATACTTGAACATTCACATCTCATACAGGTCCCAGCCTCCAAGCTATGTTTTTTTGTATTTCTTTTTATTTAAATGGATCTAAAAAAATACATTTATAGGTATTTTGACTGAATTGAAATAAAATTGCAATGAAATTACTGGACAGAGAAGCGTCGTCAGGCCCAAACCCTTCCGCTCCCCCACGCGCGCTTGACGGGTTCAGTCCCTAAAGACCCCAGGTGGGACACAAAAGCAGCTGTGGCTCGGAGAGGGCTCAGTGCGTCACCGCGACTCACGCCACGCAGATACAGCTGAACATGTTTGGACACAGTGTATACATGGACATAAGGTCTCTAAACACAAGGCCATCTGGTGGCCAAGTGTGTCGGCGGCGATTATCCGGGGCTCACGGTTTCACAATATCCTGTTTTCAAGGGTGTGTTAGAAGAGGTCTGGGGCAGTAGTGCGCGCGCTTTCTACACAACCACAGATCACAATACCAGTGTAAACACAAGGAAGTGCTTCATCTAGGTGCTTCTGCTTGAGCTTGGCTAATTCTGACTGAGCCTTTAAACCCAACTTAAGACTTTTATATTACCTTCTCACTTTTCTTTGCATAAAAGAGAAGAAAATATTCTCCAATTAGAAGGCACTTGGATTTCACAGACTGTGTCAACTCCTTATTTCTAATATGCAGTTTCCGCATATGGCTCTATCCTAAACCTGAGTGGTTACCAGGAACTTTTATCAAACCGTACCTCTATTTCAGCAGTGCAGCGTCACTGCTGTCAAACTCCCCGTGCGTCTTCTTCATCCCTACTTCAGGCTCCCGGAGTGAGTGCAGCACACGTTTAAGGGGACAGAATGAAGTGCTGGCCAGCTAAATGAAAGGGAAGAGGCGTTTCTTCAGGATGTAGAGGACAGTGGCGAGGAAGAGCGCCAGAGCGAGGAAGATGAGCAGCTTGTCTGTCAGCTCCCGCCGGTTGTACTTGAGGATGAGTCTCCTCCCCAGGTGGATGGTCCCGGTCATGTTTTTGAACTCCTCGTTGGTTTCCTGCACCGTCCTGGAGGAGGTGGCTGTGGTTGAGCACAAAACAGAAGATTTTGCCACATTACCGGATATATTTGCTCCACGTAAACGAGCTGTAACGGCACAGAACGACTGGAATGATGAGCGATCTCACCCAGAACGCCGATGCTGTCCTCACTCTGCTTCACCTGCTCAGCCATCATCCTGCTGATCGACATCAGACTCTCGGTGATGCTGCTGCTGGACTCAACCAGGCTTTCTTTGGTCGCCTTCCTGAGTCAAAAACAAAGCAGATCTCATCAACTAATAACAGGATCTGCTGCTGCACACGTACATTTATTTGTACAGTATTTTCTGGAAAAGCTACACTCAAAAATGCATATTTGATAACAGTGATAGTCATTATCTCTCATTATCAATTATCACTACAGAAGCACTAAAGACAAAACTAGACCATCCAGAATCAGCTGTAAAACACATAGTGTTTCACTCACCGATCACAACTCATTTCTGCTCGATTTTTTTAAATTTTATTTATCGCGATCTATCATACAACATGTTACAAACCTCTGCCTCGTACTCTGGTTATCTCCACCATGCAGCAGTTCATCTTTCTCCAGATTGTCTATGGCCAGTTGACAAGCCAAGCTTGCTTTCCTCCAAGCTGTCTGGTTACTTAAAAAAAAACAACAACAGAAAAAACACTCTAGTTTGTCCTCCAAAGTATCTAACTACTTGTATGAGCTCCGGGGGAACTTACCTGAGCATCTGCCTCCGCTGGCTGTCTGCTTCTGCCTGGACAGACTGTCTGTCTGACTCTCTGTCCAGCTCCTTGGCCATCAGCTCCAGATCCTTTCATCAAAACGGCAAATCAAACTGGCTCTGAGCTCATTTCCCCCATTTTGTGACCCACAACCAAAACAGCAATCTGGAACATCACCACAGTGCAATCAGTTGTTCCTTGTCTCATTATCATCATTTCCTAAATACAGAGGCGGAGGAAAAGAATGTTCCTACTCCTCAGGAGCATCGGTGATGTGGGACAACCAACCTGAATTCGCTTTTTGACCTTGTTGAACTTGTCTTTGACCTGTGAGCTGAGTTCCAGGAGAGATGACTGAGGCCCATGGCAATCTCTAATATCCTGCAGGACACACGCGCGCGCGCACGCACGCCATGTATAAGGTCCTTGGGAAAACGATTGTTTTAACTATATCACACTAGACACGGTCTACAATGCCACAAAACAATGGCATGCTTCCAGAATGTATCCTGACAATTTCATTTAAACCCATTTAGAACTTTGTGCTTACGCACAGACAAGCAGGTGCCGGTTTAGTGCCGTATTATGCACCCCAGCCGTGAAATGCACCCCCGTTAACTTTCACTAGGAAAGTGTCACATGCATGAAACTAACTCTGGTAACACACACTAGTCCCAAACCCCTACCGCAAAAAGCATTTGATGCTGGCATCAACAGGAAAAACAAACAAACAAAAACAAAACAAAACAACAAACACACGGTGGGTTGGAATGGTTTTTACGGCAGGAGGTGCATAATACGGCACAACACAGACTAACCTCTCCCCCTGGCGGAGCTATTATATATAAGTAAAAAATACTTTATCATTGGAAAGGTGATTTGGAAAAGTATCTATATATTTTGCTTTAAAGGGAACACGGTAAATGTAAAGGAGATAAACAAAAGTGGAAATTCCTATTAGTGTTCTGCTATGTGTTGTGTTGCCTTTATACGTTATTTCTGTTTAAGTGTTGTTGACACGGGATAAATCTACATAAACTCATCAACGGAAATCGAATAAATCTACAAAACACGATACAATCATCAGCAGTTATTTTCCTGTCGTAATTTTATTTCGTGTTTTTTCAAACTTTAAGCTAGCGTTACCGTTACTAAAATCCAGGCGTCTTTACGGACACCATTCGAAAATAAACCGACCGAAAAGAAAGTTTAGATCAATAAATAAAATGATTTCAAAATACAGTTGCAGCCTCACCTGAATGAGAGCCTTAATTTCCAGATCATATTTAATTATTTCTTGTCCGCAAATTCGGACGTGAACATCACCGTAAGCCGACATGTTTGTTTTGAATCTTTTTCTACGGCAAGCGCGCAGGTCCAAATACCTGCCGCTTCCTAAAGGCGAAGAACAATTTATAGCGCATCCATACTTCTGGAAATCAACTTAAAGTCTTGAAAT
Organism: Tetraodon nigroviridis; assembly: GCA_000180735.1. NCBI lineage: Eukaryota > Metazoa > Chordata > Actinopteri > Tetraodontiformes > Tetraodontidae > Tetraodon > Tetraodon nigroviridis. The sequence continues at coordinate 865,224 of CAAE01015001.1, forward strand.
AATCACTCAAAAACGCCGAGCATTAGGGGTGCTAATGGTTTTATTTATTTCGATAATAAAATCAATAAACATAATCAGACTACTGTTGTGGTTACAAGCAGAGTCGTGGCATCAACTCCTGGCCAATGCCACAAAGAAAAACTGATAAAAAAAGAGAAGAATTCCACCACAGGGCGAGAATCAATCCCGTGAGGGGGGGAGGGGGGGGCCTTGCATGGGGCTTCCTATAAAATCTTCATTCTGCCTGGTGTTTTAATCTATCTTCAATGACCAACAAAAATCAAACAAAAAAGACGTGTTTTGATAAACCTTTTTCTCTAGCTCCATGCATTTTGGCAAGTTTGGAGGGAGATGTAAATCATTGCAGAGTGGGACAAGCTAGGAAGAGGGGGTTTGACTTCTCTTTTTCATTTGTTTTAGGATCAGTCTGCAGAAGAGGAAATGAGCTCTCCCTCAGCATTCACAGCAGGGGAGGTGAGGGATCTCTGCCCACCAGCCAAGTGACCCCTGGCTATTGTCAGGAGCTCTCTGACATGTGCAAACCAAAGCCCTCCTGATGAAAAATACAACTCTGGTGCAGTGGTGAAGGCCAGAATCCTGATCCGATTGATTTAATTTCTCTTAGCAAAGTTAAGAACCAGATCCTCGCCTGGTTTCAAGGCTTCACTGCCTCCTTATGGACCACGTCAAACACCCGGCGACAGACTTTTTGTGGACTTCACAGACGATCATTACTCAAAATCACAATGAAAGTGCACCTTTCAATGCTTTGAGTGGAAAAATGATGTGATAAAAATGGGATGCAAAAAAAAAAAAGAAAAAAACATTGATAGACACACCAAAAGCCCGGGCTGGTTTATTGGAGGTTTTAAAATCTGCTGTCAGTCTTCTAGATTTATGTTGTTATATAACATACCTCAGAGGCAAATAAAAAAAAACCCAAACAAAACCAAAACAAAAAAAAAAAAAACAAACAAATAAAAATAAAAAACAACAATAAACATTATGGAACATTCGAGTTTAGGGCATAAGTAACATGTATGAGACAGTAAAGGTCTCATACATGTTTCAGAGTCTGAGACACGTGTGTGAAATTAGCATTTTCTGTATAACCACATTGGTGAACAATTAAAAAAAAACAAAACCTTTTATTATTTAAGGAACTGTCTCACCTAGTTAGATGGAGAATTGTTTTATTTATTGAGTGTTGATGAGGTATTTTTAAACTGAATTGCTGGAGTTATTTCATTTTGAATGATTAATTGTTAATGCAAAACTCTGCATTACAGGATTTTTGGTACACGGTCAGACAGCAATATACAAATACTATGCAGAAATACTGTTTTTTTTACAAAAATAAACTCCTACCTTGGCAAAAGTGCATTTAATTATTTAGGGAAAAATATATAAAAATAATTCACTGTGACTTTAAATGATGTCTGTGAAGTTTTTACCTTTAAAAGCCTTAATTTAGTAATAAATATCAAAGGAATGGTATGAACTCTTTGTAATCAGGAAAGACAAAAAATAATTTAGGATAACAAATCAAAAGTGCAACATCTGATAGAGTGAGGAGATAAATAGTGGAAAGTCTAATCATAATTCCGATCTCACTGGATCCTGACAACATGAATCTCCCTCCGTGTTCCAAAGTCTAACGGAAGTCGAACGACACTTACGTCCCGCTGAGGAAGACTATTCTACATTCATCAGCAAAGCAGCAGCAGCGGCGGCAGTTATACCTCGCTATGTCAACATACAGCAGTGCAGCACTCACAAAGACCAGACTGACCAGAGTCTTCAACAGAAGGAATAATATGGCTAAAAACGTGTTTTTTTTTCCTTTTTCCTTTGTTTTTTTTTTTTTTTTTGTTTGTTTTTTAAAGACAGCCATGATAGCACCCAGCCAACGGATTAGCACCACAGTTTACCTCCATGCTCAGTTTGTCGCTCCACACACTTCAAGGAGGGTCTGGCACTTCATTATAGCAAAGTTAAGAAAAAGAAAGTTCTGTATTCTGTTTTTTTGTCTTTCTTTCTCAGAAAAAGGTCAAGAGGCAGCAACATGGTGCTCTAGGGCAACACCAGAGAAGAAGAATACATTGTGAATGAGAAGGTAAAAATCAGGCCTCGGTCTCCCTCTGCCTCAGACACAGTGGAAGTTTGCTCTTGTCTACACAGACACACCAGCGGTGATAGCAGCAGCAGCCGATACACAAAAAAAAACACAACAATGTGGCGTAGTGGGCAGAGAAAGAGTTTAGAACAAAACCAGGATCCCCAAAAAAACCAAAAAAACCAAACAAAAACAGGGATTTTAGTTTAATTTTGTCATTCGCGACTTGCATCTGTGATGCTTTCAGTGGAACTGGGAAACCTGGTCCCTCTCCTCTGTAAGGAAGCCCCCTCCAGACTGACAGAAGGTGCAGATTTGTGTCCTCATTTGTTGGATTAAGGCACCTGGTTCTGCAGGCAATGTATTCAAAATATGGTTTAGGTACAAACCAAGTGCGAGATGAGTAACACTGGCGATTACTTTTGACCGTCGTAGGAAAACAGGGCGAGTGGGGGGGCTGGGGGTGATGCGAAACCAAAGTCCTTGAATCTCTTTGTGCTCATTTGATAGCAGCGAGCATGAAATCACTTAAAGTTCAAAGCAATCCGCGAGGATTCGATTGGGTCGGTGCGATGCAGGGGGTGTCGGTGCATGGAGACAGCACCCCCCCCCCCCCCCGCACACGCACTTACACAGACAATCAGAATACAACTCCGTAGCATAGATGAACACAAAAATGAAATGTGGACGGCAAGCTGTAAGCAAACAGGTGTCGTAAAGGAGTATTTTCAAGCAAAAACACGGATCAGAAATGTCTGGAACCTCAACTGAAAGCTGGACTCTGGGACCTGACACCACTGCCAACAGCGCCCACGTTTAGCAACACCTAATCTGGGAAGCAACGGATCACTTGTGGGTAATCAGGCCTGAACAGAGCCGGGAGTGTACAAACGCCGATTGAGTGTATCAAATGGAATAATTTCAGTGTCACCAAAAGGCAGATTTTTTTTTAACCTTCATGCTCGCGAGGCTCAATCTGGGTGTTTTCCGATTCCGACACTGAGATTGTCGTCCGGTGAAGATCTCAGCCGGGATTTGGCATCGCTTCAGCAGACGGGAGCTGCGGGCAGTGATATCAAACCCAAGTGTTAAACATTTCCAACAGAAACCAATGGCATTTGGGCAAAAACATCGAACACACAGGTCATCCATGCAAAAATGATTCCGTTTGTACAGGAAGGATGTAATACTGTCCTCTGATTGGACCAACAGGGAAGTGTGGTCTGAATGTGGAAACCAGTCCAGTTCAGAAGCAGAACAGAACAAACTCAGCACCACGCGACAAACCCGTGTCGGAGTCAATCCCGTTTGGAGAACGCCTGTTGAACGTGTGAATGTCGATGCTCGGGACCAATCGGCCTGTTCTTTGAGTCAGGGCAGAGGGCATTGCACTATACTGACTGACATTGATAATTCATAACGAACACACACAAAGTATTTCTATACAGAGTAAAGAAGAGCGACAATAACTGGAGTACATAAATATATCTTTCTTTTGATTTTACACGGCTTTAATTGTCAGACAGAAGGATATTTACCCTGATTTATGAGCTTTATGTATCCGTGTGGGTTTTATCGGATAAGAGGAGCACAAAGTAACACGCTACCAGCTTTAGTTAGTAAATAGTACAGGATTTAGGACTTCAGAAATTAAAAAAAAGAAAGAAACATTTTACTGGCGTGGATTTCACTCACTCCTCCGCTATTAAAATGCCACAGAGTCTCCTGGTTTTGAATGTAAAGTTGCACAGCTCGCGCCTATCACGTTAAATGCAAAGACCGGCGTGGACTTCTTTCTCAGACCAGCCACGTGATCGACAACAAAACAGACGAGCTGACGGACGGTCACCCGGACCCACCCTGCCCACCTACACCGTCAGGCTGGAACGCAGCTGAAGGAACCAGTCAAAAACGACGTTTTTCTGGCCGTTTTCCAGCGACTGCTCATCGCGCCAAAGCTTGTTTTGAGCCAATCGGGCTGAATGGTTTTGTTTTTGTTGTAGCTGATGACCGTTTCTTGGCAGAACGTGTACCGACGCATCTGCCGTGTTATTGTTTTTTTGTTTGTTGAGTGGATTTTTTTTCTCGTTTTGTTTTGTAAGAAGGCAATAAGTGTCCGGTTTGAGTCTCCATTTGTAACTGGCTTGCTATACAGTACAGTGATATATAGTTTCTTCCCCTGAGGCGGCCCAGAACAACACTTCTGTTGGCCTGGCCGCCTCAGGCTAAACCCCCTCCTCGTTAAGTCACAAGTAGAAATCAGTTTACATATGATAACAATATATCTCTCTGGAGAAATGTTTCTACACTGTACATCACCCTGAAGAGGAAGCCAAAGCAGAATCAGTTTTTCCATAGGAAACCTCTACTGAAGGCAAATGAATCAAGACGCCAAAGGGGATCAGCATCAGGATCGAAGTAGGGGCCCTGGAGCCGAAACCCTCCCATTATTAAGACCGCAAAAAACACACACACTAGCCCCCGGGCCAGGAAATAAACACATCCTGTCAACAAACGGAGCTTCCCAAAGCCAGGGAATGATATGCTGTCGAGCACCATTTCATATCATTACACGGCTCCAGAAACGCGTAGCTCTAACCCTCACCAGCGCGTAAACCCGGCCGAGGCAGGTAATAGACACAGCCTAGCAAGTAGTCGGTTAATCACACTTGCAGCATTCACACCAGGCCTTTTAGCAGCAAATGGAAGAAAAAAAAATGCTTTTCTTTTTTTTAATTCCTTTTTCTTTTTGGACAAAGTGCTTTTGCTTTCAAACATATAAGATAAAGTACTCTACAAATATCTAACAGGTAGAAGATACGTTTTAACTCATAGTATATTTACAAAAAGGAATCACTAAGAAAATAGCTATGGACGGTAGGTGAGAGCAAGTCACTAGGCTACAACTACACTACTCAAATTGTGGATATTTGTCTTTCTTGTGTCAAAAAAGCACCATTTCTCCCTTTTTAGACAAAACAGAAAGAAACATATATGTATACCTACACAAGTAGAACTAGTAATTGTTCACTCACAGTACAGAAAGACCACAGTGCCACCATAACTGGACTGTATTCTGTGAGGGAGTACCTTCCCAGTTTACCAGTTCACCGCCTCGAATTGAGTTGTCTTATGTCGTTAGACTTGAAATAACTTGGAAACAGCCTTCCACTTTGTAACCAGGACACTGGCCAGGGGTCGAAAGACCAAAAATCCCGGGAATTCAACCGGCAACAACTTAACCAGAAACAAAACTATGAAACTTTGGCTTCGGTTCCCAATCGCTGACCCCCGTCATCACCTCGCTGCTTCCCCACAACACGCTCTTACGGACTGGACCGATCAAACCAGACTGTGGTTTTGCTGCATTGTGCTTTTAACTGACTCCAGTCTAGATTCTTCATCACTAAATTCAGCCACCCAAGCAGCCCAAAGTGAGGATTTATAGATCAGAAAATCTATTTTCCTCCAACCTGAAGAACCTGACTGAATTCTTCTGAAATAAAAGAAAAACGAACACACAGCTAGAGTACAAAAATATAACAGGAGCCTTTTTTAAAAGATTTTTTTTTTCTTTTTTTGCTTTTTCCTCGAACTTTCTGAATGCACGGACAGGCTTTATAAATGTGTCATGCTCAAAAATAATCCAACTGTCATGATAAGTGGCATTTCTCCATTAATGTTTTATATACAGTACTTTAACACACAACTCAGGTATTACTTCGTTGAGGAACTAGACCTTGACTACATATAGAAATCAAACAAGTGACACAGAAACGAACATTTTGGTTATTGTCTGTGACATTTTGACAAACGAGCAAAATATTTAACATAGCTTATCTATTGGCGGTCTTGATTTTTGTCCTAGATAACGCCATTAGCACAATTAGCATATGAAGGGAGGGGTAATCAGTTCAGGAATGAAGTGCTTGCTCGGCAACAAATCTACTGGAGAAGCCCATAGATGGGGGGTTAATTTCAAATAAAGAGAACAAAATAAAATTAACGAATGTTCCTTTTCTGTACAGAATTGGACCCAATCAAATTTCACAGTTCCGTGAACATCCCTGACCCTCCCACATTTCTTACATTCAATACGGCGTCAGCGTAAGCTGTGCAAAACCTTACTTTTACTGGCTGGTCGCCATTTCGTTGCATGTGTCTTTGGTACAAAAAACAATCAAAATATAGTGTGCAAATATTTTTTTTCTCTGTAACTCTACACAAATATATCTGTTAACCCTTCACTCCCCGGTCCCGAAAGACACAGTACCAAAAACCAAAAAGTAATACTATTGCAGAGCCCTCCTATATACACAGACTCTGTGGCATCATGCAACAAGAGCTTCCTTTTCATTTATGTACATTCAGAATATCTTCGGACAACTGAAATACACAGAACAAACGTCTCCCTCCTCACCAACAAACAACTTTTAAGTGTACGGGAGTTCTCTTCTTGGCTGGACCTCTGGGAGTTCTTACCAATCACCTCATCTCATTCAGTCCCTCTCTCTCACACACACACACTCACACACTCTCACACTCTCACACAGAAGCTCAGCATTTACGAGAAACACACACAACATACACAAGGCACAATGAATAGACCTCTAATCAAAGACTAGTGTGAACACACCAAACCAAACTTAGCCTGGTCATCTTCACTGTACAAAAAAAGGGAAGCCGGTGCAGTTTTTTTTAGGGAGACACTTTTTTCTGTACAATTTCCTAGAGGTGATGGATCGCTGTTCATCGTCTTCCTCTAATCTGCTCCCGCTGCGGCAACATGTGCCTGTTTCACCCAGTCCAGTTATAACCAGCACAAGGCCCAAAAAAAGCACCAAACTACACACACTCAGACACCCTCCGCTGCTTAAGATCACGCTGCCGGCCAGTAAAACTCAGCCAAAACCTTTGACCCGAGCGGGCGTGCTCTTTAAGATCTCACTTCAGCCTTTTTTCACCCTTTCATTTGCTGAACGTTTACTCTCATTTGAGAACGAGAGCAAACTTGATTGGCAAAGAGGGGACGGCATATGTAGGCAACACATTTAGACGTTCAATACAAAATATTTCCTGCCTCGGAGCACATTGCTCTGGTTTGGCAAACCGAATACTTTACTAAACATCTTTGTAATTTGTTGCCACGTGAAGTGAACCTCCTCTAGGAATAATAGGTTTGAAAGATAATCTTTTTTCGCCCTAGTATGGTAACACCCTCTCGTAACGATCCCAAACTAGTTGTGTGAAAGTGTTCCAGCGGCTACACTCGTGTGACAGTTTGTCTCGGCCCCGGAAGCATAGCCTACATGATGCTACGTTACACGCACCTAATAATCACCGGTGAATTTTGAATGTTCTGTTAGCCGTACATCGAGTCATCCCCTTGCTTTTCGAGACGCGTTTCCCAACAAATGCTCACAATGGGTTGGGAGACAGCGATGCGTCATCTCTGCTCACAGTATGCAGAGGACAGAAGCTAGGGTGTGTGTCGTACAAGTGCAGGGCTGAAACAAGCACACATACATACACATACACACACACACACACACACACACACACACACAGGGAAGTGGTATGTGTGCTTGTGTGACAAACAATGTGTATGTACTTTGGGCTGAAGGGCATGCAGAGAGGAGCATAGTTACAACAGGATAGCACGTGGTGGTGGTAATGTCTTTTTTCCCCACTCTTCTCGGTGGACGTGGCTTCTTTTTCTAGATTTTGGAGGTCGGGACTCGCAGGCCAACAAGTCCACCCGTGGGGTCTCCGCGTCCGGTATTGTCTAAGATCTTGTTTACAAAATCTGATGTCTGTCCGGCAACAGGTGGCGCAACTTGCGGAGACAAAGAAAAATGTTTTAAAATGTACTTCAAATCTACATTGACATCATTTACCTTCCTCTTTTGTGAGAAAATAGTCTGGTTTTGCTGACTATCCCGTCTAAATGGGTTCTCACCGAGTGTCTGCTGGATCAGATGTTCCAGAGTGTCAGTCATATTGGTTGGACGAGGAGAAGAGTCCTCTACTCGCGCCACGATCTCTTCTTTGATGGTGTTGATGACAAACAAGAGTCGGTCTGAAGGGGAAAAAAAAGGGGAGATGTTAGATCAAATCTAGATTGAATGTTGGCGTATGTGCATAAATATCGTCTGCTGAGTGACTTACCGTACTCTGTGCTGAGGCCCCACAGTTTCACCTTATTTGCTTCATACTGGGCCTTCTTTTTTAAACGGCAAGCCCTACAAACCCACAGTGGAACATTACAGACCGATTCTGGCACCGCAGCTGCCACTACGGAGGTAAATCCTATTCTACCTCAACTCTCAGGTGTGTTCTGCTTTTACCTGGATGCCAGCTTGTTTTTCTCCTTACGGGACCGTGGCCGTGCAGTCAGAGGCAGCTCGCTCACGGGGGTCAGGTCGCTGATCACCTTGTTCAGTTTGCGAAGCTCGGTGCCTATTTGCAGCAGCTTGCGTGGATTGGGAGTCAGGTCTTCCACGTCAGTGCGGCGTGACTTCTTCAGCATGTACTTACCTTGGATGGGCAGCATTACAAATAAAGTGAATATTGCTTTGCCGAAAGTACTGAGTAAATCTTACATGTGAATTACAAATTCCTAGAACTTCCAACATCATTTGTTTTACTACTTGGAACACATATTACAAGCATTCAACTGCTTATAACAATATTGCACAATGCCTCCACTGTATATGTAATACTTCTAATATTAAAAGTCAATATATAGATTTCTGTGTGTTACTTTTAGCACTGTAGACGCAAAACTGCTTTTCTGCAAACAAAGCTCATGTGGCATCTGTATAATGTGCTGTATGCAGTTTGCATACCATGCAGTGGCCCGTTCTTCTGGTATAGGTTGCTAGGCAGTGTGTGCCTGTCCCACTCAGATGGTTTTAGCATGCGTTCCTGCTTAGAAGGGGGAAGCTGCTCGCTGTACTCCCAGAAGTAGCGGCGCTTGCCTCTCTTCCTGCTGGAGACTCCTGCTGTCAGCCCTTTAATATCTTCCATCAGCTCCATGTCACAGCCTGGTGTGACCGAAAAAAAACAAAACAAAACAAAGGAAACAGACACAGGTAGAACATTACAGAAGCTTTATTGGAAGTTCACAGAGAAATGGACACAGGTAAGACTGCAGCTTATGTAAATTTCATGTCCTTGATTTGAAATTCTTGCAGCATGAAAAAGATTTATTTATGAGTTCAGTGCAGAAGGAAAAATAACAGTACAAAGACAATTTTATGTCTTTGTATATTTTGCCCCTACCGAATGCATTTAGATATTAATTATTTAAAAATGGCCTTTGCTAATCTGCAGGAACTCCAACAAGGACAATGACTGAATGCTTACCTGGCTCGGAGAAGGCATCACTCATGTCATCATCTTTGTCCGCTTCGTAGTCCTCATCCTCCTCCTCTTCCTCCTCCTCCTCCTCTTCTTCCTCATTCTCAGACAGTTCGTGCTCACTGCCGAAGCCCTCGTCGTGATCCTCATCATCGAGCTCCTGCCTGTCGCCCTCCTCCTCTGCTTCTTCCTCTTCCTCCTCCTCGTCCTCCGTCCTCCTCCTCTAGCTGGGAGTGGGTTCTGTTGGCCAGTCTGCTGCGGGTCAGGAACAGAGAGTAGTTGTGTTCTTCCTCTTTGCTTTTCTCTGTTCCCTCAACAACAAGAACGCCGCTACTTCCACCACAGATTGCCTCTGCTGCGCCGACGCTCTCGCTGGCCAGTCCAGAGGCGTTGACCTCGAGCACCCGATTTGCTTCCACAAGGTGAGGCACAGCAGAGGACCAACCTGCAGGCACATCCGTCCTCCCTGTTGCCTCAACCCTCCTCTCAAAGCTCATCAGGTTGCTGGAAGCAGGAGCTGTCTTAACAGGTAGAGCCACCAAGGAGGCGCTCGCTGAAGTGGAGGCCTTCTCATCTTGGGGGCTGTGAGGGCGGTAAAGGGGCATCTGCCCTTTCGAATTTAATATGCGAGGGCTTATCAGGCTGAGTTTTGAGCACTGCACTCACACGGACTTTGGCCTTACGCACAAAGTCTGAGTTGTGCGGTGCAGGTGCTGCCATCTTAGTTGCTCGTGCTTGGAGCTTGGGTTGGCCTTGGCCATAGTCCTGGGAGAGACTGAAAAGATTCTGATTCTTGGCCATGGTCTCAGTGCTCGACGGGACCGGCCGGGTAGCTTTCTGAGAGCCTTCGGCAAAGTCTGGTAGAGGGCTCCGTGAGGGACGGGAAGAGGACGTGGAGCTTGAGGAGGACCGCACAGAGCCAGGCACTACAGGTCTCTTGCTATGACAAGGAAGCTGGGGTGGTTGAGACTGAGGCTGAGGGCCAGGCAGGCTCAGGTCAGCGGGGGGATACAGCGCCTCGCACACGGGCAGTGAGTCTTCGCTGTTGAGCTGAGCCAGCGTCGGCGTTCTCCCGATTACTTCCTCGTCCTGGTAAGGACTTGAGAAATCATCCAAACCAAGGAAATCCACCTCTTTGGTGCCCCAAATATCACAGCTGGCCAATCGTGTGTATCTGGCAACCACAGAAACATGAAGTTGTTTCAACAGTGGGGCTACAAATACACCACGAAGAAAATGGACAGCATTTATAACTAGAACCATGTTAACAAACCTGACTAGATTAAAGAAATGAATAAAAAATAACCCACTACCTGGTGAGGTCCTCCCAGTAGGAGTCCCACTGTTCGAAGGCAGAGCTGCTGTGGACTGTCTCACACTCGCCTAAACCCATCAGTTGATCCACGCAGCCCTCCACTTCCTTTCCCCCGTCTCCAACGCCCACCATGCTGTCCCCGCATGGGCTCTGCTGGTGGTTTGTGTCTCTGTCCTGCAGAGGAAAAAAAGCGAGCGGTTGTTGCTTTTTAATGGGTGAGCAGAAACATGAATCTATACACAGACATTTTCCTTTGCGCACAGTATATATAAAAACTGACAGTGCAGTGGTGAATAATTACTGTTTAGTCTAAGGCAAGCTGCCTACATGAAGAGGTGAGAGATGAGCTGTTTCTTTGCTAATGAGACTGCAAAATATCGCATGGCTGCCGAGCCATTCGGCACGAGTTCTTTCAATTCTTTCTGATGTTTGTTGGAATCTTGTAATCTGCGTAACACTGTACTTAATATTCCACTTAAACTCCAAGTTAAACTTGCAGAGAGCTACTATGAAATATTTAACACTAACCCAGAGACCAAATACCTCAGTAATTCAGTATTTCTGGGCCAGAACCAATGTTTGTTTATCAAAGTGAAAGTGAAAGATCACACTTAAACTTAAGGGGTTTATATAACTTTCACTATGATAAATCCAGTGCAAACGCTTTGCTTACTATAAAGAACGTACAGAATAAACACAAGTGCTAAACAGTTCAACACACACTGGTCCACGTGTGGACGGCTTAAGCGGCTACTTACCAGTTCGTACATGAAATCTGGGTCAGAGCTGGTGGCCAGCAGCTCTGTGCTGGTCAAGGCCTGGTCAACAAACGAGTAGTTCTGAAAGGCGTCCCCAAAGGGAGGCTCCATCCCACTGACGCTGGGCTGCATTGTTAAAAGGGGAAACACAGAGATACTCGCACAGAGCTCTCAATAATAAATTTGGAAAAAAAAAATTAATACAGGTTTGCATATCCGGTTGCAATATAATTAAGAAAAAGTTGGAAATCTTAACTTCATAGATGCAAAGCGGATAGCATATATACTCCGTCTCACCTGAGGCATTGCCAGGCACAGCGTAGAGCTCCAGCGGGGGGAACCTCTGGGCCTTTCGTCCAGTCCCAGTGGCGATACTGTGATGTTTCCCTATCAGTTTAGGAAATCACTGCAAAATGGATCAGCTGCTGTTGAGTACAGATGGATGCTCCCTGTAAGGCTGGAGGTTGAGGGCGGGTCAGTGGGCTTAGTCAACTCTGGTGTGCTCTGATGTGGTTCAGGTCTGTAGTGAAAAAAAAACTTAAATTAGTGTAAGAATAAAAGCAGCGAGACGTTTTTTTTTTACATTTTTTGAACGTGGACAGATAAAGGGACGTGAACTGAATATTTCTCCTCCTGCACCTTACTGACTGGCGAAATCGCTTGCAAAGCACCTCCAGTATCTCTTGGTCTACAAAGTACTTTCAGGAAGTTGTAAAAAAACTTTTGTGGTATTCTTTAAACCCTGCCCCCATTGTATGTTTGGAAAGTACCATTTTCACCAGTCAACTGTTTCACTGTTTAGAGGGAGTACAACGAGCTTTCACTTTTCTGCACCACATGGTCCTCTTACTGCTTTTGCATGTGGCACAAACACCTGACCTAAACAGAGCAGATGCCATCACACATGAACACTCGTCTGTTGACAGCTGATGACACCATTTCCTCTGGAAACTGAACTTCTCACTAATGAGCTCTGTCACACTCTATACAATTACTAAATGGTCAACACATTTGTACAGACTAAATGTTCACAAATACTAATATGGCTATCAAATCTCAGAATGATCTTCCTTTCTGAATAGGTACATCTTGTTTTATCTTGTAGCTGTAAGCGAATAAGAAAAAGCTAAAAAACAACACTAGTCCATCTTTCTGCTGTGCTAAAACAGTATTTCTCACCTCACAGTTGTATACTTGTCGACTTATTTCTTGAAGCTGAAAAGGTTGGTGATGTTATTCTAGCCGTCTGACAAATGATTGAAATATTACAACGGTTTTTCTAGCTCTAGCACTGAACAGCAGACAGGAAAATAAAAAATAAAATTGAATTTGAGGTCAGTTTAAGTGTGTAGTGGCCATACATTAACCGGTATATACATGTGTTATATTTGCAGGTTGACAGTTGATATGTCATTCCCTTATTCCCATACTGCAGCCAGTTCATAGCTCCACTATCATGTAAACAGCTCACATTCTCAGACTCACAATATTGGAAGTGATCCAAGTAGGCCAATCATGGAGTCTTATTTGGAAAGATTCCTACAGAAGTAATGTTGGAAGAGAATCTATCATCACTGTGAGAAACACTAAAAACAGTTTAGGTTTTCTTTTATGCATTAGTTTTAAACATATCTGCAATAGGTGGGTAGGACAAGGCCACTTCATTCTGTATTACTCCCCAGTAATATTAAAACATTATCTTTTTGTGAGTTTGTCAGTATGTGGTCAGTCACAGTGCTTTATCAATTCTGTGAATCAAAACCTATCAACAGAGAACCGTGATCTCTGACAGATCGGCAGCTCAACAAGGCCTTTTTAGACCTGCTGAGTCACTGTTACAAGTCTTTCTGTCTGCTGTGTTCTACAGTGAGAATTGGGGGGGATTTCTTGTGGATATGTAAAAATAAAAAATAACAGAACAAGAGAGACTGATAAACTTTCTAGACTATAGACAGAGATACATTTTAGATGATCACGTTTGACACATTCTGTCACATCAAAAACTAAAATATAGACATTCTAAATACATACATTATGCATACTAAGTGGAAGAAAAAACATCTAAATGTTTTAAAAGATTAGAATTTTGTTCGTAGCAATTTCTTAAAACACTAAAGAAATAAGCACATCCAAAATAATTATTTGTATTGAATTCTCGATTAACAATACAAGATATCATAGTGAGATGATGCCATTTAATGACTATGGAAGAGTAATTTTTAAGCAAGATCTATTAACCTTTATGATGATCTAGGGCAGTAAGACGTCAGAAAAAGTATGAATGGATGAAGATGTGATTTGGATGATTTGAGGTTCCCTTTGGAAATACTTTTAAAACGACTATAATCACTGATAAATACACAATTCGCTTTGTAATTTTCGTGCCAGAAAAAAGAAAATATCCCCCTAAAGTAACAAAGTACACTACACAGGAATTCAATCTCCAGGAATAAAAGCATCTAACGTATAACCCATTCTTCTAAAGATGTAAAATAACGCTTTGTGATATCTTCAACACGATTACATTATCATCATCTTTCACTTATAACACCAATAAAGCAATTATTTCCTATGGTATAGACGCAGTCGCTTCAATAATCACACCTCTCCAGCAAAGCAAAACAAAACATCAAGCTAACCCCATGCGCCACCACCCACATAATCCGCATTTCCTATTGGTCAAGGACTGACAACTGCCCGCCTCCGTCTTTATCCAATTGGGTGCCACGACTGTCAATCTTCGGAGCTGCTTCATAACAAACAGCTTCTTTCAATCTAGGTTGAGCTAGAAGATAAACAAGTTGGAGGCCTACCATGCCCGTGGCCTAGATAGCTAGATTTAAAAGATATTTAAAGTGCTATTTTCCCTTTGCAAAAAAAATCTCAATACAAGACATACTTATTCTTCAATCCGCGACAATTCCGAAGATTTACAACGAACCGAGACAAAATAATCTTCGTGTTTCGGTTAAAAAAAAACCCCACATAGCAGGTTGTTTGATTGAAATTCTAACCTAATTAAACCACCAAAACAATCGCAGTCAATCCGTCCTCTCGGCGATAATATAACTAGGATTTAGGAGGCGCTTATCAATTCTCTGTCACACATGGAAACTTCGGGCTATGTCGAGTCTTTTCAAGCAGCACTCGTTGTGTTTTGTGTTGGGGGGCGTGTACCTACTGAGCACAGGCTGCTTGCAAAAAGTCACTGCTGTGGTATTATCATTGACACAAAGACTTTTCAGTACTGCTCAGTCCTGTTCTTTTTCAATTTCGCATTAAATAAATACCGGTAACAGAAACATTGCAGTTATAATTACGCTTACATGGCTTAGAAGAAGGTATTTCACTATCGCGTAAAATGTATTCACGCCAGGTACGAGAAGGACAATGAAGTCCACCGAATAAAGTCTATCCAGTTAACTGCATGGACACGTATAAAATTACCATTATTTGTTTGATAAGCATATTGTTCAGTGACACTTGTCAGTGACCGAAATATCGCCGAGTGGAAGGTAAATAGGCTTTGATTCAAACGTGAACGCCACCTATATAAACTGCCGTTTTCTCTATTTACCATGTCGACCGAGGGAATTTACCTAAACGGTGCTTTTTACAGCCAAACATACGAATCTTGCTTCCTTTTCATCCGCAGCTCACAGTCAGTATGGCCTCCGTCCGCCCCCTTCCTCATCCCAGCTGAGCTCGATATACAACAACAAGCGCTAGCTTCTATGCTAATCCTCCACCGCGTCGAAACACCAAACCTTTGCTCATAAAGTCATTTTAAACAAACAAAGAATAGTCCAACTCACATTATGTCGCCCACCTTTACGTGCTTCTTTGTTTCGGACCTTGTTTAAGTTCCCCTGTTGGAGAAAATAAGGCTCCCTTTCAATGGAGTCCGCACGCTGTTACAGCTCTCTCGGGTTTGTTTTGTTTTTCTTCTTCCTGACGGCTTCCTGGAAAGCGCGTGACTGCCAAACCACGTGGTGTACCACTGCGCCAATAGAAGTTAAGCAACGATACAGTCTGATGAAAACCATTGAAAACTCATATTAAATACTTCATCATGTTTTAGTTAAATTTGTAATAGTATAAATAGCTTATCATAATTCACATTGTGTCTTTATTTCCAAGTTTGTACCAAATAGCGAAATGTTTTGCTTTTCATAAGTGTTTAAAGCTTACTATTTAGCTGCATACTGTAAATATGAAGTTAGACCTGATTGTTCATAAAGCAGATTTAAACCAGAATTATTTCTGACCCATATGCCCAGTTAAGGTTTGTCTATATGACTATTTTGATGAATGACAGCATTGCAGAATTATCAAAACAGCCCTGAAACGACAACTTAATCCGAGAGTCTCTATTCCCTGGAGGCAAAATGGCAGATGGTTTAGGTGTTCCCCTCCCCACCCTTGTTACTGGAAAGAGAGTCTCAGAGATAAGATTTTTGGGAAGCTATAACTCAAACAGTTAAGCCCACAAGCCCCAAACTGTGTATTTAGTAATGTAGACATTTAGATCATAGTGGAACTTCTCATTTTCTTCATTATCACCATTATTCAGCAGGACTTTGACGAGCCTATTTGTGCCAAAAATACAGAAAGTGTGTGACATTTCAACTGGAGAAGAAACAAATATTCTTTTAAAATAAATGGTCAACCCAGAAACAGAATAACCTGCTATAGTAACCTGTAATTAGTTGTATTTTATTCTAACACAGAATGATGATGCAGAGATTCATTGATTATTATTATTGGATACTTTTTCAATGCAAACTTGGCCTTTGGGATCACTAGCAGTTTCTCAGCGAAGGTTCAATGTTCAGATGTTACATAATTATTGCCTACTTAATAATAGATATGGAACGACATTTGTTTGCTTCGGTGGAGAGTGAGCTCTGTTTCTCCATTCAAAATGTTGGCATTAAGTCTGGCGTTAAATATTCTTCCAGGAAACAGGATAAATCAGATTAGCCAGACAATTCATTAGAGCTGCAAGTGAAAAAGTCTATCGTTCTCTCCTGGCTTCCTTTCAGTTTACATCACTTTGCCCTGGATGACTCATTGAAAATCAAAGGATTAAAAGTAAAAGAAGTACAAGTGACCTTTGTTGCACCAGGCTGAGTCACATGCTTGCATCTTGGGACACTGTTTCAGATTTTCCCCTTTTGCTCTGTTATTGGCATTGTGACTGTGCTGCTGCTCAGAAGCCAAAGAAAAAACAACAACAGCGCATTGTTACATTCTGTGCATGTAATGACAAAGAAAAAGAAAATTCACCATAATGAAACTGGCAGACCGTCGTTAGTGAGAAACATTTATGGCACATTTTTTTTAGTCCGAATAATAAGCTTTATGATTTCTACGATACCTATTTGATCCTGCAGACAAAATGTTTAAACATGACATATAAAAGAGAAAAGTCTAGAATGTCACTGGCCGACTACACATCCCCACCATGATGTACATCAATCACAGAATGTTGCTAAACTTTAATCACATTATTCTTCTTACTTCACCTGACATGTCAGGTTTTTTTCCCTGTGGTCACCTGGGATTATTATTATTTATTTACCTGGGGAAATTAAAATATAGTGTCCTTTGGCATAAACATCCTTGGCAAAAATGCAATTTTCAA